>OY987225.1:11479333-11917628 GCA_963920705.1 Odiellus spinosus | reverse complement strand
TACTAATTTAGTTTCTAGAATAAAATTCCTATGCTTGCGCGTACAGCATAGAAGTATCTTTTTTCATGTTCAAGAGTAGTAAGGTTCAAAATTTGATATTCCCTAAAAACCTCTTCAATAGATGGTTCTATAAAGTAACATATACAATAATGTAGAAACAGATAAAATAGCCGTTAAAAAGCACCCGTTTATATTGAAAATTTAGCGTTTTTTCAAGGTTGGTTCAAAGTATAGCATTTTGCCAACCTTGAAACTAACAAAAATAGCCGTTAAATAGAACCCGTTTCTACGGAAGATGTAAGCATTTTTCAAGGTTGGACATAGTCAGACTTTATGGAATCATCTATTACTCCAACTGTTAGGGCCCGTTTACAAAAGAGCGGAAAGCTTAAGCGTAAGCCGATGCATGGAACAATAACAAGAGGAGGCATAGGTTCCAAAATCTCATTTTTAAACGATGTATGAACCTATGCCTCCTGTTGTTATTGCTCCATGCATCAGATTACGCTTCAGCTTTCCACTCTTTTGTAAATGGGCCTTTATACAATTTAAGACGGAATGATCAACCTATTTCTTTTATTGTATTCTGTCTTGTGATTGGAAGCTCACGTCCCATTGGACAGAAATCGCATTCGACCGAAGTAAAAAAACAACTATCCCATTGAGCAGAAATTTAATTCAAATTCGACCGAATTAAATAAAAACAGTTTCCCAATAGATAGAAATGAAATTTAATTCGATGGAAGTGTTCCCATTCAGCAGAAAATGTTCCATTCTAGAGAATAAGTCCCAATTAACAGAATCCCATTTGTTCGAAATACGCTTTATTTTGACGCTTAAATCAAGCTCAATAGCCTAAAACCGAAAAGTCTCTAATCAACATTAGGAAAAATTAGGGCTCAGCATAACTACATAACTTCGAAGGCGCGATTCACCTGAATCAACACTTAAATAATACAGATAAGTTTATAAAATCTTATTTGAAGGAGGCTGCGGAAACAGCCATTGAACAGATAGCTAACAGATGATAATTATGAAGCTGCTATTGAGATTTTAACCACACGTTTCGGTAGAACCGACTTACAGGTTAGCGCCAGGCTAAACAACTTTTTAAAATTAAGTCCGGTTTCTAAGTCTACCAACGTAGCGAGTTTAAAGCAGCTCCGTGATTCATGCCAAATTGAGGTTAGAAGTCTGAAATCACTGGGTCATTTAACTGATAGTTACGGAGAATTATTGGCACATATTGTTGGAGGCCTGTTACCATTGGATTTATCAGAGCAGTACACTAGGGGTAAAGATGAAAATAATCTGTGGGATATAACCCTAATTTTAAAATTTTTGAGTGACGAAATCCAATGTCGGGAAGGGGCCTTAGCCTTCCATCGAGCAGGCCCCCAGCAAGCTAATGCAGGTAATAACCCTGCAGAGAAACAAAATATTAGAAGCTCTAATAATTATAAGAGTAGTTCTAGTAAGCCGTTTTCGGCAGCCGCGTTTATCACAGGTGTTAGTAACTATCAAGTTAATTGTCCATTTTGTGATACTCAGAAGCACCCTTTTTATAACTGTACGGAAATTTCAACCGAAAACAAGAGCTATTGTTAGTCAAAAGAGATTGTGTTTTCACTTCATGAGGTCAGGGCATGCTCCCCACCAATGCAGAGGTAGAGTGCAATATTGTAGAAATTGTAGGCGCAAGCACCAGCAAATAGTGTGCGATCAAGCGATAAACAAATTCGCAAATAATTTAAAGCCAGAGATGAACGAGCAGGTTATTGCGCAATCTGAACCCAAAACCGTCGCGAGCATGACGGCGGGCTCGGACTTATCTAGCGTGATTCTATTACAAACAGAAAGAGCAGAGAAAAGTGATAATTCGGGGAAAAACTTTAGAGTTAGGTGCGTGCTACACGGAGCGAGTCACAGAAGTTTTATTAAGGAAGAATTGTCCCGAAAGCTAAAACTAGAGGTTGTGGGTACGGAAAATATAAGCTTTTTTCCGTTCGAAAGCTTAAAAATGTAAACACGGGCGAAAGCGTTCAAATAGTGGCGCTAGAAACTCCCACTATCAATGGGGCCGTGTTTGTAGTTCCAGGTGAAAAGGTGTGGGCCGAAATGAGAAATAGAAATCTACAATTGTCAGATTTTATTGAGCAAAAGAGCGCAGGGTCAAACTCCTCAATTGAGGTTTTAATCGGGGCTGATTTCTTCTGGAGAGTAGCGAAAAGTCAATTTGAACGTTTGACTCCAGATTTAATGGCCGTAAACACCATTTTAGGATGGACAGTGCAAGGGAGATCGGAAGGAGAAGGTTTATCAATAGGGGTAAATTCAATTGCGGTAAACCACGTGATAGCCCGATCGGAAGACAATTTAGTGTCAGAGCTGTTACAAAGTTTTTGGAGCCTAGAGTCAATGGGTATTACCAGGAGTAACATAATAAAACCTCCCTTCGGGAGGGAAGTATACAACGGCCCATAGACGCAATTTAAAAGTCGCGGGATATCCTCTTTCCGCCAAATACCATATATAGACATAGCGCGCGTGAACTAGGCAACTGAACGTATAGTCTTTGCTATGGTCGTTGCTAAGTAGTTCAGTGATCAGCTGATACCGTCTTGGCGACCGCGATAAGAAAAGGAATTAAGATGGATGCCGAAACGCAGTGCAATACCTTTTTGAAGGATATGGTAAATAAAAGTACACAGACATATATTTGTAAACGTAGATCTGTGTCGTATGAAATTGAAGAAGGAGAACCCAGGAAGAAATTATCGAAACAAGTAAGAAAACCATTATAAATTACTTTTATATTGTCCTCCAGCTAAGCCAGAATTTTACCTTTTGGTATTTGTCTTAAAAACTCTGGGTTTGTGATTACGGATATACATTTATTCGCGGCCGTATCGAATAACTCTCCCATAATATTAAATTTTTAATCAAACCTATAATAAATAGAATCCTCAGTTTCCCATACGGATCACGAAAAACCTTGTATAATCATGATTCAGACGACGCTATCACGCGCAAGAATACTAACTGGCTTCACGGCGGCGGCGCTATTTTTTGCTAGCCTTATTACGGTGTATTGATGCGCGTTGGAATTAGTGGTACGAGGATGTCCCGCGTAAATATGCTCGCTTGTATACTTCCCTCCCGAAGGGAGGTTATGATATGTTACTCCTGGTATTACAGATTGCGCAGAAACTGAAAATAAGCAAATAGAAGCTACTCTTATAAATTTTGAGGAAAATATTTGTTTTAAGGAAGGACGTTATGAAGTCACCCTCCCTTGGAAACCCAACAAAGAGCAGATGGGAGATAATTTCGAAGTGGCGAAGAGGCGAACTATTAGTTTATTTAGAAAATTACAATCAAATCCCAAAGACAGAAAAATATGACGAGATCATACACGAGCAATTAAAAACGGGAATCATAGAAAGGGTGAGTGACACGTGCAATCAAATTCAGCCAAAAACTTGTTACTATATCCCTCACAGGGGGTTGTAAGAGAAAGTAGTTTAACTACCAAGCTAAGAATAGTTTACGACGCCTCCTCGCACTCGAAAAATTCTCCCTCTCTCAATGATTGTCTCGAGGCTGGTCCCAATCTCATGCCCGAACTATTCACAATTTCGGTGAAATTTAGAAAACATAGAGTAGCCTTTACGGGAGACGTTGAAAAGGCCTTTCACCAAATTAGCGTGGTCGAGCGAGACAGGTATGCCCTAAGATTTTTCTGGGTTAAAGGTTTAGCGGGCCCAAATAAAGAATATTTAGTGATTTATAGAATCACTAAGAGTCCCTTTCGGTTGTACGGCTAGTCCGTTCTTGTTAGCGGCGACAATTAAGTATCACGCCAAGAAGTATTCGTTATCGCTTAAAAGGGCTAGTGGAACCCTTTCAAATGATCTCTATGTAGATGATTTGATATCGGGGGAGAAAGGCGAACTAGAAGCCGATCAAACGATTAGTCAGGCCTCTGATATTTTGGGCACAGCGGGAATGAAAATGAGAAAGTTCCATAGCAATTCGGACAAAATACGGGAAAAATGGAGCGAGAGTAATAAAATTCAAAGGTATAATGAAATGAATAGCGAGGAAAATCAGGAAACTACAAAAGTTTTAGGTATGACTTGAAACGAGTTCCTTGACATTTTTAAGTATGACTTAAGCGAACTCTTACAATTCCAGTTAAAAAGAGAAAGCACGAAACGCTGGGTATTAAGAGCAGTAGCTCGTACTTTTGACCCCCTCGGGCTTTTGGCCCCTTTCACGATACGAGCGAAACTACTTTTTGAGGAAATTTGGAGAAAAGGGTTAGAATGGGACGTGCCCCTTACCGACGAACTCTCGCGGGATTTTGGAGTTTGGTGTCGCGAGCTCCCACAATTATTATCGATAGCGATCACCAGATATTATTTCGTAAATGAGCCGAGAAATTTAGAACCCGAAATAGAAATGCATGATTTTGTGGACGCTAGTAAAAATGCGTACGCTGGAGTAATTTATTTAAGAAGTAAATATTCCAATGGTCAGGAGCACACCACTCTTACAGCGTCGAAAGCGCAAGTCTCTCCGTTACAAACCCCTATCATTCCCAGGTTAGAATTGATGGATGGTATTTTGGGTGCTAGACTAATGGCGAATTTAATTGAAACTTTGGAATATTCTCCACGGGTGGTTCGAATGTGGAAGCCCTTTGTTTCGAACAGGGTGAAAGAGATTCAAAAATTAGTAGACCCTTCCTGTCGGGGGTGTACCCCATAACAGCGGTTCCTCAAAACAGCGGATCCCAAAACAGCGGATCCCAAAACAGCGGCCGCTATTAAGAAACAGCAGCTGCTCTATTGGGAACTGCTATTTTGGGAATGAAAATCTCTGAAATCCGCTATTTTGGGAAATAGCGGCCGCTATTTTGGGAAATCGCGGAATATCTGTTAGGATAAGAGAAACAATGGGGGAACAATTGCAATCTTGAATACGAACTTATGGTGATAAGTGAGATTTGATTGATGTCTTAAGTGATAAGAAATCGTGCCGCTGAGGACTAACCCACGCCCACGCCCACGCTCGCATATTTTATAATCATCCTTTAGATATATGGCACTTACATTACAAGAACAAATTTATAATCAATGACATAAAAAACTTATGCCCAGAGTTTCCAACTATTTTTTATTTAAAAAATATTCGAACCTTTTTAAAAAGCAGGGCATGTCTGGCCTAAATTTAACGCTCTTTTGTATGGTGTTGCTCTAAATTTTTTTTTATCTTATTCCCCCATACTGCAATAGATCTGGGTCGAAATGATCGATTGAGTTAAAAACCTAACCTAACCTAACCTAAATATTTCGATCATTTAATCCAATAAAATTAATAATAGTAAAATTTCGCTGGCAAACGATTTTCACACCACTGCTATTTTGGGACACTTTCAAATGACTAACCGCTGTTTTGGGAACCGCTGTTTTGGGGCACTTTCAAATGACTAAACCGCTGTTTTGGGGCACTTTCAAATGACTAAACCGCTGTTTTGGGAAAAGCTGTTTTAGGAACCGCTGTTTTGGGAACCGCTGTTTTTGAACCGCTGTTAAGCAGACCGCTATATTGGGGGCTTCCCCCTGTCGGAATCACGTGGCGGGAAAAGAGAACCCGGTAAAACCATTGAAGAATTTAGTAGCTCCCAACTTTGGCTTCACGGGCCCACATGGTTATCGAGTGGCGATAAAACTGAATCTAAATTAGAAAAGGTTGATGAGGAAAACCAAGTAGTTAAGGTAGAAATGAGAGGGAAAACTGAAGCCAATTTGGCCATTGTAACTGAAACACGTGAACCCCTTCTTAAGCTAGAGAACTATAGGTGCGCTGCTCTGGTTTTTAGGATAACCGCTTGGATAAAGCGATATGCTCAAAATCTTATAAATTCAGTTAAAAAGGAATAATTAATTAGCGGCACTTTGTCTGCAAAAGAAATCAATAGCGCGGAGAAATATTGGGTTTTCCTAACGAAATACAAAGTTTGATTTCTAAGGTATATCGCTGATAGAGCGGCTTGGTGGGGAGGGTTTTGGGAGCGAATGGCTCGTTCCGTGAAATCCTCCCTTCGCAAGACTATCGGTAAAGCCCGGCTCACACACGAGGAGCTGGAAACACTTTTAGTCGAAATCGAGGCGACTATAAATTCGCGCCCGATCAGTTTCGTGTACGAGGGGGCGGGAGAACCGACTCTTTTAACCCCGCTCATTTTTTGATCGGAGGTCGTTTGATTTCATTGCCTTCGCGAGTATACTTGAATAATCAAACGCAGAGTGCAACTCAGCAAGAATTAACAAAAAGACTGAAATATAGACAGTCATTATTAGATCGTTTTTGGTTAAGATGGAAAAACAATTATTTGTTAGAATTACGCTCGGCCCATCACAAACCATCCCGTACTCCGTCCGCAAGTTTAAAGATTGATGACGTAGTCATGATAGAAGAGAGTAAGCTTCCACGATTAATGTGGAAGGTCGCGGTTATTGAGGAAACAATGCAGGGTAGGAATGGCGTTGTGAGGTCGTGTATGGTACGGTTACCCAATGGGAATCGTTTAAGCATCCAAATGTTGTATCCGCTAGAAAATTAAGTTAATTATAGTATTTTTTGGAGTTTCTGAACACTGTTCAAAAGTGGGGAGGTTGTTAAAAATAAAATTGATTTGAACGTGTTATTACTTTTTTTTACTGTTTTATCCAGTGTTTAAAATATAATTTTAATGTACCCTATTCGTTCTCAAAAAATGTTATATACTCTTGTTGGCGAGAGAGAGAGAACCACCAAGGTGTGGTCCCCGCGCCCCTCTTTTTCACGAAGAATTTCAGAACTTGGCGCCGTGAATCTGTAGTTTCTCTCTTGCAACAACAAAAGTGTGTTTTTGGGCAGGAAATGTACATAGAAAATGTGTCAAAAAAAGGGGGTTTAAGCCCAAATAATTATAGGAAGGGAGATTCCCTACCTAATAAGAAAAAGTTCCCATGGTCACTGAGTGACCAAGGTAGGGGGCAAAGAAGTCCCCAAAACGAATATTCGTCGGAAACCGAAAAATAAAAGGTTTCGGAAGAGTAGAATGAATAAGAATTTAACCCGTGCTGGTTAGGCATCGCGCGTCTCTTGTAAAAAGTGAAGATAGAAATTGGCGGGTTTTAGCAATGTGCGCCGCCCCAAAAATTGAACTAAGTGCAGTTTAATAATAAAGTTTTATTTGTTTTAAGTTTTAAACGTTGTCCAAACTATTTTCTACTACGCGAGATATATTTAGTGCTACGCTCGGAGTCTCAATTAATAATTAAATACGTGTTTCAGTCCGCGAATTTAATTTCTTCACAGTAAGCTCTCCCAATTAATAGCTATTCGGTAAGGGTAATTCCCTACTAAAGTGTACAGGATGAACAATTAAAAATTTTGAAATAAGCAAAACAAAGCGAAAAATTAAGAAACGCCAAAATATTCAAAACCATAACTCCCTTCCATACACAGATTTTGATTCCGTATCTGGATATAAACGTTTAGGGTTAGGTTAAACGGTAAATGATAACTGATGTACCACTTTATTGGTTTTACGTTTTTCTGAATTTACGTTATCGAAAACCTAAGAAAAATAACAACTATTATTTTTACGCCTCTCCTAAATATGATAGAAAAGTTTTTAAAGATCGGACATAGTAGTCTGTTATAAAAATAGCATGTACCTTCTCTGCTTGAAATTCCAAGGCAAACACCCGGCCCCAGAGAAACCATAGATATCATACATATAACCATGCTAAATAAATTTCATAGCAACCGCAACTGTTCGAAACGTGTTTTCCTTCATTTAAAAACTTTTAGTTCAACTAAATAAGTTTATCTAACTCACGACACCTGTTTAAGCATCGTAAAAATTATAATCTCTCTTAAAAATGGTAAGCCTAAAAATAAATGAAATTGAAACTCGCACGCTTTCATTGAAAGAGTTGGTTGTATTGCTTGGAACCTCTTTGATTGTGAAGGGGGTTCCCTTGCATTGGTAATATCATATTCTCCTAAATAAAGCGTAACGCGTAAAGTAGGAGGATATGGTAATATAAACTATACACACGAGCACGTGGAGTTTTGCTAGAATGCCTATTGTTTGCCTCAGAAATGGAAACACAGGGGATCAATGCCTTTTTTTTTTTTTTGTAGCAGACAACTTGTTCTAATCTTTCGTTCGTATTTAGGAGACGCTTAAAAATTAGAGTTGATATTTTACTTGGTTTTCGATAACGTAGATTCACAAAAATCTAAAATCCAGAAAGTGATAAAAGTTTTCATTTACCCTCATATTCAATCCTACCCCTATCACCATTGTACTGTTTTGGCTTCGCTAACTTAGGCGGTGGCGAGAATAATCGTTATGGACGATGGGGCTTTCAGCAGCAATGTAATTTGTTTTTTAAACTTTAATTTTTTACATTTCTTAGTAAGTCAAAAAATTACTCAAGAGTTATTTAACTTACAAAATGTATACGTAATGTAAGCCTGAGATTCAATATTAACAAATTTTGCGATTTTTATGTGTTTCTTCAAGAATACTCGCTAATATCCCCACGAACTATATTTTTTTATAGAAGTCGATATATCAGTTAAGTGATTGGTTAGCAGTGTAAAAGGGTGAGGGAGAGTCGGAGAGTTTTGAGCTTTGCAGGGATCCCAAGGTTGAAGTTGTAATTATCATAGTTTTTCCGATCTCGAATAGTATATGATACCTCCGGTGGCGCCATCTATTCGAGGTTCTTCATGGGTTGTTTAGTTTAAGTGCAGGGAACTATAGTCGCCCCAACGAAAGAAGAGCCCTGAGAAAAACGTCCGATATGGGGTCGCCACCATCGACCCCATACTTATTAATCAACTTGTTTTTCTCTTGCGATGTCTGTCTGCAATATCGTCTGCTATCGAGATTGAGTGGATAAGTTCGGTGTTATAGAACGTCGGCGTTTTGCAGTTTATATGCTGTTATATTTTGTTTATTGCGATCAAGTATTCTGTATAATTCATAACATAACGAAACAACATTAGAAAGTACACCAGTACTAGTTTTTTGTTTATTACGATTAACCTCTGAATTTAAAAATATTGAATATTTAAAGAAAGACACCATTAGTGAAAAAACATAAATATAATCAAAAATTAATTGTGTTAGAATTCAACACTCTTTGCCCGTTTAGTTCGAATATTCATCGGAGTCTTCGCTGTCATCTGACCGAGTGATATGACGCGTTGTCCATGAAGATGGTCGCATTTTCAATGTTAGGAAGAAGTTGTTTTATAAACCACTCTTTGAAGCATTTGGCATTCATGTCGGGATGATAGTCTGCAAGGCCCGATTTAGATGGGAATATCAAGAGTCCATTCTTCACAAAACCTTTCGAGGAACCCGCGTGAAGTACAATAAGTCTCTTTCCTTTCCCAGAAGGGACTTTCGGACCAGATATATCGTCCGACTGCCAACATTGCGATACCGTATGGTTTTCATTCACCCACGTCTCGTCAATAAAAATAACGTTGTCCTTCAAATCAATACCTTTTACCGTTTTCAGAAATTGCCGACTGCGAGCCACGACGTCAGTTCTTTCCATAAGATGCTTGCGACTATCGACCTTTTTATACTCGAAACCAAGTTGATTTTTAAGTACTTGTCATAATGATTCACGACCACCGCTGCAAAGGGCTTCTTGCGTCACATCGTCCACTTGTCGAAGGGATTCCAGTAATTTCTCTACAGTAGGGAGCTCTTTGTCTAAGTAGAATTGATGTACTCGACGTCTAATGGCTTCAAGCTGAAAGCTATCTACCTCAGTTACGGGGGATGAACGGCTTCTAGACTTCCAGGGACTCTGGACAACTTCGGCGTATGACTTTCCTATCTGTTCGGCATCTTTCACTTCCTTCTGATTCCTTTTAACCGTTGTACAACTTACACCAGTTGCTTCTGCCGTGCGAATTTGAACCTGTTCAACCGGATGCAAGACACGTTTTTCGTTGCGCTCTCTTTCAAAATAACTGGCCACATTAGATATAATTATTCTTGCCTGGCGGTGGATAGTTGAGCCTCTACTACATTTCGGCATGGTTAACTAACTATGAGCTGCACACTCCCATTGATTAATATTTTATCTAAAATATATATTTGAAACGTTTGACAATTTTATCGCGCATGGTATTAATCAATGGGAGTTTGCAGCTCATAGTTAGTTAACCATGCCAAAATGTAGTAGAGGCTCAACTATCCACCGCCAGGCAAGAATAATTATATCTAAGCTCCCTACTGTAGAGAAATTACTGGAATCCCTTCGACAAGTGGACGATGTGACGCAAGAAGCCCTTTGCAGCGGTGGTCGTGAATCATTATGACAAGTACTTAAAAATCAACTTGGTTTCGAGTATAAAAAGGTCGATAGTCGCAAGCATCTTATGGAAAGAACTGACGTCGTGGCTCGCAGTCGGCAATTTCTGAAAACGGTAAAAGGTATTGATTTGAAGGACAACGTTATTTTTATTGACGAGACGTGGGTGAATGAAAACCATACGGTATCGCAATGTTGGCAGTCGGACGATATATCTGGTCCGAAAGTCCCTTCTGGGAAAGGAAAGAGACTTATTGTACTTCACGCGGGTTCCTCGAAAGGTTTTGTGAAGAATGGACTCTTGATATTCCCATCTAAATCGGGCCTTGCAGACTATCATCCCGACATGAATGCCAAATGCTTCAAAGAGTGGTTTATAAAACAACTTCTTCCTAACATTGAAAATGCGACCATCTTCATGGACAACGCGTCATATCACTCGGTCATTGTAGACAAAGCACCTACCACAGCAACTCGTAAAGGCGACATGCAGAAATGGCTCAACGACCACCACATTCCCTATGACAAAACCTCAGTCAAAGCGGAACTCTATGAAATATATAAACTTCACAAGTCAAGAACCCTGAGATACGAAATTGACGAGATTGCTGAAAGTAGAGGTCACAAAGTGGTGAGGCTTCCACCGTACCATTGCCAGTTTAACCCAATTGAGTTGATATGGGCACAAGTGAAGAACGAAGTTGCCAAGGAGAATTCTGGTTTCAAACTATCGACGGTCAAAGATACCACAGTAAGGGCCATAGAACGTGTTACACCGGAAAATTTGATCAACGCGATTATGCATGTGGAAAAGGTACTTGAAGAGTACTGGGAAAAAGATCCCATCATCGAAACTGCGATTGAACCTCTTATTATCAACATGCAAGATGACAGCGAAGACTCCGATGAATATTCGAACTAAACGGGCAAAGAGTGCTTGAATTCTAAGACAATTACATTCATTTTTTATTATATTTATGTTTTTTCACTAATGGTGTCTTTCCTTAAATATTCAATGTTTTTAAATTCAGAGGTTAATCGTAATAAACAAAAAACTAGTACTGGTGTACTTTCTAATGTTGTTTCGTTATGTTATGAATTATACATAATACTTGATCGCAATAAACAAAATATAACAGCATATAAACTGCAAAAAGCCGACGTTCTATAACACCGAACTTATCCACTCAATCTCGATAGCAGACGATATTGCAGACAGACATCGCAAGAGAAAAACAAGTTGATTAATAACTATGGGGTCGATGGTGGCGACCCCATTTCGGACGTTTTTCTCAGGGCTCTTCTTTCGTTGGGGCGACTATAAGGTAAGCTTGGGTCGGTCATTATATGGGAAAAAAAGGTCCCCATTTCAACGCTATAGAAGGTATCTTGAGGCAGACTATTTTTAATATAAAGATTTATCTATTGATAAAACGTAAAGGATAGTAAGATCCACCTCTTCTTTCCTACCCTCTCTTTTATAAGGGGC
Organism: Odiellus spinosus; assembly: GCA_963920705.1. Lineage (NCBI taxonomy): Eukaryota > Metazoa > Arthropoda > Arachnida > Opiliones > Phalangiidae > Odiellus > Odiellus spinosus. Next base: position 11,905,733 of record OY987225.1, on the reverse strand, counting down.
TAGCTTAACTAAGACAAGCATTCACTAAAGCTGTACCCAATTCCGTCTATATATGAATGATATGGTTCATAGAAAAATTTATCTTTTTCCTATATTAATTCTTTGTACAGGTGCATTGAAAGCGGCTGATGAAGCTGTTGGAAAAGTTATTCAAGCCCTCCAATTTAAAGGCATGCTGAAAGACTCTGTTGTTGTTTTATGTTCGGATAATGGGGCGCCAGTATCGACTTACACCAAGAACGGTGGCTCTAATTACCCATTGAGAGGAGAGAAGTACACTTCTTGGGAAGGAGGAGTTCGGAGCGTTGCTCTGATCTGGAACCCCCTTCTCAATCAAAGAGGTTCCAAGCAATACAACCAACTCTTTCACATAACCGATTGGTTACCAACATTACTTGAAAGTGCCGGTGGGTTGAAGGACTTTTCAATAAACGGAGCTTTTTTAATTTATAGTTTTGATTTTACAAAGCGTCGCATTATTTCCTTTAGGATACGATGGAAATCTTCCGCCATTTGACGGCCTGAGTCATTGGAAACACCTAGGTACTTCCGCAAAAGGACCTCGCCGCGATGTTTTGTTGGATATGAACTCATGGTTTAACGCGGGCACTTACCGGCTCGGGAGGCATAAGATTATATATGGAAAATCGAACAACCACACGAACATCAGCGAGATGCCGAGCCACGGCTGGTCGGGACATCCTGGTCGTAAATATTTCCGGAAATCTCAAATCGAACATTCTCAAGTCGCTAAGGTATATCAAAAATAACGGCGCAGTACGTTTTTTAGCCCCGTAGTAACGTCGAATGATTAAAAGAAAACGGATGCAACATTTTAGACCAGTATTATTCTAACTTATTTCATCCACCAACCACTTTGAGAAAAATAATTCTAAAGCTTTAAGGTGGTGAAGAGCGTCAGAAAGGGGACAGGGTAGGCTCAAGGCCTCCCGACCGTCGGTCATGGAGTACCTGATTCCTATTTAATTTTGCCTTGCGCAACTTGTTCAGCCCACCCACTTCAAAATACCTGCCGACACCCGGCCGCTTATTTAAAGAAACTACCCTTCGCGTGCCTGCTTATAGTCAGTGGCGTATTTAGAGTGAGAGGCGACGGTTTCCCCAGGCCACATTTTCACCTTGCACCCTTTTTTCTAGTTGCTGAAAACTTTTTCGGAAAGGACGGCAATATCCTGAGACCCCCCCCCCCCTCCGGGCGTCAAATCCTCTATATATGCCATTACTTATCATTCGTCAGTTAAACTCACAGCTGTCTTGAAAGCAGAGAATTTTTTATCTTTTCACTTGGAAACTTGTTTCCCGTGAAATTTTGTAAACGGACCTAAAAATCTAGTTCAAATCGCGTTTCAGGGCCGCAGCGTCCGCGTTCATGATTAAGGCGTTACCTCCGTACAAGCTCACTAGAAACTACTATCAGAACTCCTATGCTATGATTAACCTTACAATGCGAAACTCCTCCTACGGGATGTTTAATCCTCAATTTTCCTAGGATTGCTCAGACTGTGGTATATTTCTTACGGAGAGCTAATTGTTACTCAAAGACCGACTGTTTTTGTTAAAAATTGAGGTAATAAATTTGAGACGATGAGATTATTAACTTAACGAATTGATTTTGTTTAATGTTTAAAATATACAGTTTAAATTAATGCTCATTTGGAGCGACCGCGACTTGAACTTTTTTTTTTGTTGGATAGGGTGAGGGGTTTATTTTTGGACCTTTCGGGTCCCGGCTGAAGTTAAGAGTGAATTTCATTCAAGTTTGGGATAGGAAAGTTTTAAAGAAGGGGAGAGAGGGCTAGAGCTGGTCGAGCGACACTGGCTAGAACCGGTTTGGTCATTGTTGGCCTTTCGAGAAATTCCAGTGACGTCCAACGAGCTCATATCCTCTCTTTACAAATTTATTTTGGGGGCCTTTTTGGCAACGTTTATAAGAGGTTTTACAATAAAATTATACATTGGTTATATTTGAATTTAAGGGTATAGGGTTAGGATTTACAGAGAAGGTTTTGGGATAGAATTTGGTGTTACTAGTTATTCATTTGGAAATTAGGGTTAAATTGAAACAAGTTGGTAAGGAAGATATAAGAGGTTTACCTTTTTTGGCCGATACTCGATAAATATTTTACACTCCCCCGAATAACATTCAATGTTATTCACCTGAATTTAAGAGTAAAGCGCGATTGTGTCTAATTTATCTCCATCGCATAAAGAAGGGATGTGGGACGCCTTATAACATTTTCCGTTTGGAGTGCGAACTAAGTACCATCGTATATTGCCATCTCGTCCTTGAATGGCTTCGGTTATAACGGCAAGTTTCCACATTTGTTTTGAAACTCTTTCTTCGTGAACTATTACGACATTTCCAACTTGCATGTCTCTGTTGGTCCTTTTGAGCAGCACGTGATGCGCATTACGTGGCTCCATTATGTATTCTTCCCTCCATCGCTTCCATAAGCGCTCTATTAATGCGACACGTGACTTTAATTTTCTGGACATTTGTCTCTGGGATGTTGGGATATCGGCTTCCTTTGGTCGCTGCGGTGGTAAGCATGTGAGGCGTTTACCTATCAAAAAGTGTGAGGGCGTAAGGGGTGTTGGCTTATTGGCTTCGCTGAATAAATACGTCATGGGGCGAGAATTAATTATTGCTTCATTTTCGACCAAAACTGTTTCCATTTCTTGGTACGATAGTGTTGCGCGTCCAAGAATTTTCTTTAGTATTGTTTTCACCGATCTGACGAGCCTCTCCCAGAAGGCGCCAAACCAGGAGGCACGGTCCGCAATAAACCGCCAGCTTATTCCTTTGGCTCCAAAGAATTCTCTCGTTGCGTCATCTTTCATGCTCTTCCAAATTTCCTTCAGGTCTTCGTTCGCTCGAAGGAACGTTTTTGCGTTGTCGGAGTAAATGAAATGGGGTACGCCCCTGCGAGCTATAAACTTTCTGAAGGCCATTATTAATTCATAGGTATTCTGAAGTGGCACCAATTCAAGGTGGATGGCTCTAGTGGTAGCGCAAGTAAATAGACAGATGTAAGCCTAGATTACGTCCTTTCCTATTTGCACATATAGGGGCCCGGCAAAGTCTATACCGGTGGTCAGAAATGGAGGCGTGGTGTCTACTCGAGCTAGAGGCAAAGATGCCATTGGCGCTTCTCCCGGCTTTGCTTGGTCTCTACGGCAGACCATACAGTTTCGCGTGACGTATTTGGCAATTTGCCTTCCGGTTTGCCAATGGCTTCGGGTCATTAGGAGAAGTGTTAAATGCTGCTTTTTGTGAAGGATAATCGGGTGCTTTTCTTCTTCGGTGAGTCTTGATTGATCCAAGCGCCCACCAACGCATAAAAGCCCGTTTTGGTTCATAATTGGTCTAAGATTGGCGATTTCGGAATCTCTTCTGATGTTGGTTCCTTCTGTTAGTGCTTTGATTTCAGTTGCGTAATTTATCTTTTGAACGCTCGCTATCCATCCGATTTCGGATTCTCCTCTTTCCTCAGCGGTAATTGGTCCCTTTTCGAATTTCCGCTTTCTTAGGGCGTTTATAAATCGGTAGATATGGGCGGTGATTCTTAAGACTTAGTTAATAGATCCATAATTCTTAAGGTTTACTAGGTTAGAAATACCTTTGTCGAAATCGTCCGAATCGGTGAGAATAACAAGAACGGTTTTCCTTGTTTCAGCTTCCACGTCCGTTTGCTTGATATTTATTTTATCCGTTGGCCATTCCAATTTATTTTGTTTCAACCAATGGGGTCCTTCCAACCAGAGCTTGCTTTCGACTAAATCTGCCGCTTTGGCTCCTCTGCTTGGTATGTCAGCCGGATTTTCTATGCCGGGGCAGTGATACCAGTCCTTCGGTTTGGTAAGTTCTTGTATTTCCTTGACCCGGTTCTGGACGAATGGCTTCCAGACCTTCTCGTTTCCTTTGATCCAGTAGAGGGCTACCATCGAGTCACTCCATAAGTATTCCTCCATTGTTTCGGTTTCGAAAATGGAACTGACGTTTCGGGGAAGGCGTGCTCCTAGAAGGCAAGCCATGAGTTCTAGTCGTGGCAGCAAGAGATCCTCGAGGGGGGCTACTCTTGCTTTGCAGGTAATAAATGAGACTCCTGGTATTCCTGCTTCCGTGACAAAACGTAAATAGACAATGGCGGCGTATGCCTTTGTACTTGCGTCACAAAAGGCATGCAGTTCTTGGTGTACTATTTTGTCTTCGGGGTAGTAACACCTTTGTAGCTTCAATTTGCGAATAATTGGCATTTCCATGCGCCATTGTTCGAACTCGTCTAGGATTATTTGGGATAAGTTTTCGTCCCACGTGACCTTTTCTATCCATAGTCTCTGGAATAGCATTTTGGCTCGAATTTCATACGGGGCGAGCATTCCAATGGGATCATATATTTGCGAGACAGCACTTAGTATGTATCGTTTATTTGGCTTGGATTCTTGAAGAGTGGCTGAGAGGTTCGAAAGGTCGAAAGAAAACTCATCTGAGTCGGAGTTCCATATTAATCCTAATATTTTCTCGGTGGCTGACTTGTGTATTTCTATTTTCGTGGCTTCATTCGATGGCTTCATTTTCCTCCCCCATTTCTCTCTTAGCTCGGTTGAGTTTGTTTTCCACTTTCGCAAAGTCATATTTGCTCCCCTTAGAATTCTCGAGGCTGACTCTGAAAGTTCATAAGCTTGCTTTACATCGTCTGCTCCGCTGACGTAATCGTCTACGTACAACTCTTCGTTTAGGGATTTGATCACGTGTCTGTCCTCTTCCGGTTGCTTCATCAAATGAAGTTTGATTGTGGCTGCGAGTAGGAATGGGCGGGACGTGACTCCGAATGGTACGCGAGTCATTCTTAGCTCTTGGAATTCATTGTCTAAGATTCGACCTTGGTGCTAATTTACCCAAAGGAATCTTACGGAATCTCGTTCTTCCTTCGCTAGAGAGACTTGTCAAATAACTGAAACGGTGAAAACCCAGCTTTATTATTTATATTTTGTAACCGTGAGAATTCACTTATTTTAATACCTATAATTAAGATTATTCTTTAGCAACGTATAATGAAATACCTCTACATGATAAGGCCCACAACGCTATCGGTAAAGAAAAACAAACATGTTTTTTATCCTAAAAAACCACTATCTTGGTTTGTTGTACGCGTGGATTTTGGACCCGTAGTTTTCATGTAGAACCTCTAATGTGTAATTTAGTCAATCGTTTTCCTTCTTATAACGTAGTAGTTGAATTTTAATACTCGCGAGTGTAAATATATTTTAATCATAACAAATTATCAAGTTAAATCTCAACAAGTTTCCGCTGCACTATTTTTAAACCACAAATTTCAGTCTAATATTTTCGGTAACACGCGAACTGCATAAAACTAGCCACAATTATGTTGCAGGAAGGCTTTTTCGATGTCCGCCGTGACAGCGACGCGGTGGGTTCTGAATCTTAGTACGAGTTTTAGGAGGTCCGGATTTAGGTTTGGTCCGGCGGAAAGGCAATCGTTCAGGCTAGGCTGACCCTTGGCGTTGGCGGAGCCGGCCATTATGACTCGGAGTTTGGTGGTAGAGCTGTTTTCTCTTAGCACCCCCTGGTGGGGCAAATAGTAAGTACCCAAATTACCGGCCTCTGGGTTTTCCACTACTTCGACAATTCCTAGTTTCAACTGCTCCTCAATGACGGCTTTGTATTCATGGTACAGGATTGGGTCTCTCTTGAATCTTTGAACTAGGGTTCTGGCTCTTTTGGTGGCTAGGGTTAGGTTGTTCGGTAGGTCTTCCTTCGGCAGGTTCCATGGAAATTTAACTTGGTACCTGTCATTTTCGAAGGTGGCTTCTCTCTCAAATCTCTCAATGATTTCCTGTCCGTTGGGGGTCAGCGTCTGGCTTGTCTGTAATTCCGAGAGACTCCAGATTCCAGAATTTGTTAATCGATTCGGTGTATTTCTGTTGAACCGACATCCATTCGACCGACTCAATATCGATTGTATTTATCATTTATATATGTCGATATTTTCTGGGTCCCATTCGACCGATACAATATCGATTGAGGAAAATGTTGATGATGATATATTATAATAGAATGACTTTAAGTCACCGTGGCGTAGTGAAAGAAAGTCGAGGTTAGTTTACGTTAAAGGTTAGTTTACGTTAAAGGTTAGTTTACGTTAAAGGTTAGTTTATATTTTTTGACTTTGGTGGAGTGTTTCGGTTATTTTATGTTGTCACCGTGGTGTAGTTTTACGATAATGGTTGGGTTAGGTTAGAAAGGTACAATTACTCATGAATATGAATTAAAAATATAAATATAAATCAGCAATTCACTTTATAAAAATAAGTTCTAGGGATCTGAAATTATTTGGATCTTTTAAACTAAATCTTGTGCTTAATATTTTACGAACTGTTCTAGTGTAGTGCTCATTTTACTTGGCCATTAAATTATTATAAGTGAATCAGATTTCTCGCTTTCAAAGATTGAATCTTTGCGTTCCCGGGAATTTTATTTTAAATTCCAGCGGGTATCTTCAAGCAGAGATTCTGGTCCCATTTAACCGAATCCGCGAAAAGTGCGGATTATTCGGCCGAATGGAATGTCGGTCGATTGGGATGTCGACCCATTAGACCGACATCCTATTCGGTCGATATAACCCATTCGACAGAATGCCCTTCGACCGACCAAATATCGAATGCATTATTCTTATAATTATCGATAATTTGTCGGTCGAATGGATTTTTATTTTGGTGATTTATCGTGGCTAAAAATGTGTCGGTCCAATGGGATGTCGGTCCAATGGGCCACAATCATTGATTCTACTGTTCTGGCTTCCGTTACGCTTATCTTCAAGACTGTGACGTTTTTGGAATTCATCGAAAGATTACTTGGGCTAACGGGTCCGTGAATTACCCATCCGATTTTGTTTTCCGCTGCTGCTAGTCTTCTCTCAATCATTTCGATTCTTCCCGAGGCAAAGTCATAATACTGATCCGCTCCAATTAAGAGCTCTATACTGCTGGCTGTGGGCGTGTCTGGCGTGGGTTCGTCTGCTAATATCAGGTTTCGGGCCTTTGCAAATTCTTGCACCTGGTTGCAATTTACAAGGGTTAGGGCGTTGCATAGGAACGGGACTTCTATGGCGGTGATCTCTATCACTACGTCTGGACTTCTGGCATTTCGTACGGCTACGCGTACGATCTTCGTCGTGCATTTTCTGGGAGTCGCGTTCATAAATTCGGCAATTTCTAGTGATTGTTCTCCAATGACGGGCAACTTGAGCTTTCGGGATATCTCCTCCTTAATGAACGTGGCTTGACTTCCGTTGTCCAATAAACATCTGATTTTCTTAGAGCTTCCGGTTTCTTCTGGCGAGCTGACTAGGGCCATGGCAGTTTGTAGAACGACCATGTTTTGGCTTCCGGCGACTGTAGATACGCTAATCTTCTTAGGTTCGGTTTCTTCTTTGGATTCGAAGTTTCTCCCTTCTCTTGGGCGGTTGTTAGTAGGCTTGTGAGACTTGTTTTCATCGCAAACAACGGCGTGGTGACGACCGCTGCAAAATTTGCAAGTTTTGAAATTAGAGGTGCAAAAACGGGCGTCGTGACCAATTCTCGTGCAGAGATAACATCTTCCTTGGGCTTTGATCATTCCTTTCTTATCATCGATTGTGTAGTTAGAGAATTCTACGGTAGGGTGCGTGGATATTTTGCAGAATATGCAGTAGATTCTTGGGCTTGCAGCTACGTTACCGTTCAAAGCTGAAGCGCTTGAATGGTTTGACCTTGAATTTTCGCGATATTCGTACTTTGGCGAAGACATAGGTTTGTCTAATTTTGGCGCTCGTTTTTCGCATTTAGCGTTTTTAAGCATGGCGCTCGTTTCTCGACCTTCAACTTCGCTTTTGATAAATGTTATTAAATTTTCCACATCATTAGATTTTCTTTGCATACTATACTTTAATCTAATCTCATCTGGTAAACAACCTACGATAGCTGGGCATAATGTAGATGAATTTACTTTCATAAGGTCTAAACCCTTTAAACTTCTGAAATTGGTTTCGCAAGAATCGTAAAATTTTCTTAAAGAGATAGTATCGTTCGAATTCTCTACGGGATCTAACCTCAACAACTGATTCATTAAAGAGTGAATTACTAAATCCAACCTATCATAACGCTCTTTCAATAATTCTACAGCGCAATCGTAATTAGCATCTGACACAATAAACCCTTTTACGGCGCTAAATGCCTCCCCTTCTAAATAAGTTAAAAGGTAAGAAAAAAGAGTGGACTTAGATAATTTTCTTCCTTCCACGACTGACAAGTTGAATTGGCTCCAAAATCGTGGTCATTCGGTGATATCTCCTTTGAACTTTTTTTATGATTAATTGCGGGAGTCTGGATTCCTCTCTCATTGTCACTGTTGATCCTGATTGTGATCCTGTGACTGATTGGGATCCACTAGCTGATGACGTAGAAGATCCTGAGGACATCTCTAGCGCTTTAATCCTTCGATGGGTGGCGTTTTTCTCCAACACGATGGCGTTCTGGTTATATTTGAATTTAAGGGTATAGGGTTAGGATTTACAGAAAAGGTTTTGGGATAGAATTTGGTGTTACTAGTTATTCATTGGGAAATTAGGGTTAAATTGAAACAAGTTGGTAAGGAAGATATAAGAGGTTTACCTTTTTTGGCCTATACTCGATAAATATTCTACACAGACGTTACAATTTAGGAGTAAGACCCCAAGTTTAGGTGGAAAATTGGGGGTATGCCTACCACGGGATCCAGCACTCCCGTGAGTCGTTAGCAGGCTTGCGGATCTTGAGGAAAGGCAGTTTCCGACGGTGCCGTTTCTAGTTAGGTAGGCATTGGCCAAATAACGTGTTACAAGGACATAACAGCCACTAGTAACAGGCGACGACCGTGAGGGTTTTAGGAGAAGGCGAAAAGATAGGCGGAGGGAAGAAAATTGGGTATAAAATTATCGTTTTTGCTAACGCCATCTAAAGTTGAAAACACCACCTCCTACGATTTTCCTAAGGAGTGGTTGGTAAAATTTTAAAATATAAAGGATGAACAATCAGACTGGGGTTGTTTTAATAGTAATAAGTCTTGAATTCAAGATTTCATTGAGAATTTTGAATCGGCCAATTAGTAAGCATTCTCTTATTCCAGAGCGGGCTTCAAAAATAATATATCATGAATATTTGACAAAGTTCTTAAAAAGACTCCTTTCACTTAACATTTTTTCTAGAACTCAGGAAAAGGTTTAGCACAAGTTGTTCAGTGAAAAGACTATACAAAATGGTGCTAAGTGTTGGATTACTGATTCTATTCAACATACCTCCGACTGCCTTTAATCTCAGATGAAAAGGTGCGTAAATTGCAAGAAGTTAATAGTTCATTTCGGGTTGAAATGTTTTGACGGAAGAAGAAAAAGAAAAGAATGTCTTCATTTAAAAATTTGAGGAACTCGGAACTTATTGCCGAAAAAAAGAAGAGCAAATCTGATGGAATCACCTTGAAGAAAAGAATAAGTAGAAGATAAATAATATTAGTAAACTGATTATGAAAAATGGCGAGCCAACTGGTGTCAACACTGAAAACTTACTTGAAGATGTTCTAAGTAAAAACTTCGATGTTAAATTTGATAAAGAACTCTGGAAAGAACCTAAACAGTTCTTGCCTACGCATTTAAAAATGAGCCAGTTAAAAAGTAAAAAATATCCAAGATTGCATCCTTTAGTAATTCACTGGTGTCTTGTTATGTATCATCAGGCTCCTAATTGATGTAAGTCGCTTGAGTGTTGAGGAATTTTTCATTTGCCTAGTTATCATACATTATTGTGACTTATCAGATTTTGGCCGCAAGTATGATTTTAACCGGCAATGTTTATTCGGCTAGCTCAAGATCTAAAGGTCAATTCTATTGAAGACCCTCAAAAATTAGGATAAACACGTTCGTGTTTATCCCTTTATCTAAACTCGAATTTCATCAGAAACCGTAATGTCTTTTCCAATGGACCCGCGGCGCCTGATAACTGAAACCGTCGTCGTTTCCCTCTTCCCACCGTCCACTGAATTCGAATTAATACAGACAAAGGTACTTTTGAAAAAATTTGATAAGACTTCGATCAGGTACAAGAGTATCTCTAGTTAAACACAGATTTCAATAATGAAATGTTGATTAAGTATATTAGTAATAGAAAGTAAGGTGCCTGAATGGGTTACAAAAGGGTGAAATCTTAAGCTTAGCCGAGCTTTACTAATTGCTTCAAAATGATAAACAAAAATTTTATTTCTTAAACAGTAGAATGATAATGAATATCCATCGAATTCGAGTTAATGAAGAGACAGATGCCTGTATGGGTGACGAAAAGGGTAAAACATATAACTAGCCGAGCTTTATTAATTGGCTTTAAATTGATAAACAAAAATTGATTTTATTAAACAGTTTTTTTTAATGGCATTTTTTATCGTTAACGGAAAATTGCATTTATTGGGTTCTTTTACTAGGGTAGCCCTCTTCAGCCGTCTAATTTTGACTATTATGTCATATCATGAGTATCCCATTATATTCACCCTAATTCACCGTAATTAAAAAGTTGGCATGATTTTCTTATCATTTGATTTTTTAACTTTAATAATATATCTCTTCTCGGCCTATATAAACGAGATTTGCAGATTCAGTACTCACAGATGCACTGTACCAATGCGTGGTTTACGTTAGCGTTTAAAATTGTGGCGAGCCCTCTCGTTTGTGCAATGGTGACGTCTTCAATTGTTTAGGCAATCGTTTCTCACCTATATTTCGGTGATAAGAGACTCATTTCTCACGATCTTTTGGTTAGAGTACTCGATTAAACCGAGAAATTGAATGTAAATCGCCTTAGAAATGTGGCCAATAAGTCACTGTAAAAACATTTCACAATGAGAGTTCTAGGGATTAAATATCACTCGAGTTGGACTTCATATCCTGCCAAGTGCTCGATTACACATGAAATTTATAGTTTAACGTTCTCAATCTCTACTTTATTTTTTAAAATACTTGAGTTTTGCGAATAGGATGTGCTTTAGATCCAATAGCTTCGTCATTACAACTACCTAATGACGTAGCTATTAAGTAGTTGGCCAATTATTGAAGTCTGTATCTAAAGCACGTCTAACTTAATTATAATAAATAATAAAGATTTAGAATGTTAAATAGGATATACGAAACGGAAATTGATGTCGGCGAGTTAAAGAAACGGCCACATACTTCTGGTCTCCAGAATTATGTTCTCTTGCTTTAAAGAATTGTTTCGCTTTCCATGCTCATTTTTTGTCGATGCGATTCAATATTATAAATTTAATCTCTAGCTCGGTCTAGCCCGTCCCTCCTGTAATATTTTAGGTAAGGCTAGGTTAGTTAATCCCTCGACCTCCTCCGTCCATCTGGTAATCTTTAAGGTAAGGTGAGGTTAGGTTAGTTAATCCCTCTAATTAGCCAATCCCTCGAACTAGTTAATCCTTAGCTCGGGCTATTTGTAATATTTTAGGTAAGGCTAGGTTAGGTTAGTTAATTCCTCGAATTAGCCCATCGTTCCAACTTGTTAATCCCTCGGGTTACCCATTCCATCATGTAATCTTTAAGGTTAAATTAGGTTAATTAAACCCTGGAAATAGTCCATCCCTCCAACTAGGTAATCCCTATAACTCGGGCTAACCCGTTCCTCTTGTAGTATTTTAGGTAAGATTAGTTTAGGTTAGTTAATCAATTGAACTAGCCCATCCCTCTTTTACAACTTAGGTAAGGTTAGGTTAGTTAATCAATTGAACTAGCCCATCCCTCTCTTACAACTTAGGTAAGGTTAGGTTAGTTAATCAATTGAACTAGCTCATCCCTGTTTTTCAACTTAGGTAAGGTTAGGTTAGTTAATCTCTGCCTTTCGAGATTTGTACCGGGGTCTCAATTACGAATAGATTGAAGCCTCAATTAAACGCTTTAATTTTTATTCAGCATTAGTAAGAATTAAGGTTCAATAAACCTATAAAGCAAAATAGTGAAATGTGGAAAAGGTGTATATTTTTGGAGAAAAAAGGACAGAAATTATACAAAAAAGAGGTTGCTTCGCACCCTTAAAAAAACTCTTTATCTAACTCGAATCAAACCCGTGAAGGGACAGAAATTATTTGTTAGAGAAAGAGCAATTTCATATCTTTAAAATTATAGTCAGTAGATTTAGTCTACTACTTCAAAGATTTTATTACTATTATATATTTTCCAAAAAACGGATAAAGACGACCCAGTTAACCGTCCTCTCCCATTGATTTTTATTTTAAATTCTATCAGTATCACTAATAAAATTAGCTAAAGATGGAGTTCCTTTAATGTATATGTATTTATCATTAGTCCTAGGTCGTCTTTATCCGTTTTTTGGAAAATATATAATAGTAATAAAATCTTTGAAGTAGTAGACTAAATCTACTAACTATAATTTTAAAGATATGAAATTGCTCTTTCTCTAACAAATAATTTCTGTCCCTTCACGGGTTTGATTCGAGTTAGATAAAGAGTTTTTTTAAGGGTGCGAAGCAACCTCTTTTTTGTATAATACTTTTTGCTGTTAGATGAAAAAAAGGTTAAAGAAGATCTTATATACTGTAAAAAAACCGGTTATATTGTTGGTTACACGAAAATCAAGAATCCGTATGACAAAATATCTGCAATTGATCCCGAACTCTTTGGCAAAAGTGAAAAGCCCATAGCGAAACATGCTTTGGTTTTTATGATAAGAGGAGTAGCCACGAGACTTAAAGCTCCAATGGCTTATTTTCCAACATACACAATCAGTGGCGATGAGCTGCATTTTCTAGTTTGGCGAGCGAAAAAATTATTGCTGTAATTGGGGATGGCCCGTCAACAAACAAGAAAAGCTTTCACTAAACATCGTGGTGAAAAGGACGGATGCTACAAGTGTAAAAATGTGCATGCATCAGATGAGGACAGATTTATTTCATATTCGACCCCACACATCTGATGAAAACTGTTCGAAACTACCTCTTAAAGAGTAGAGAGTGTTGTAAATTCAGACTCAAGTTTAAAAATGGCTTCTAGGTCCTAACAGCGAAAACGAAAATGTCGAAGGCTAATTGTCGAGGGTCAAAATAGCGTAACCGAAAACAGTGAAACAACATTTTAGAGAAAACCTAGAATAGTGAAATCAAGAAGAGCGAAATATTATTTTAGAGAATACTAATTTAAATTACCAATTTATGACATGACCTATTTATCACATGGCCGAGTTTTTACATGGCCGAAATGATACTTGACAAAGTTATTACATACTAGTGAGACCATGAAATATTATATCAAAACACCCAGAAGGATGTGGTATGATTTTGGATTGCTGAAGTGACAGATATTAAATTAAAATTATCTTTTGAAACATTAATTTTAAATATAATCAAAATCTGCACGATCTGACAGAATTTTGAGTTTATAATTTCAAAACATCTGATTTTATTCACTCGTAACGATTTTCTCCCATTAACCCTTAACATTAAATTTTGCTTAATTATTTTTCAATTTAACGGGAGTTGAATTTCTGTTTTTTAATTTAACCCGAATTGTTACGACTCGTAGTTCAACAGATGGATAGAAATACTTGCCGATTTATAGGAATGGGGATCTGAAGTAATTCATAGTAATTTTTAAAATAATCGAAAAAAGCATAACTGGTGCTTCCCTTAAGGGACCAAAAATTAGAAGTAAAATACTTAAACCCTTAAGGGTTAGTTTTTGTCATTCACACCCTAAATTATGACTAAATACGAAGAATTTCTACTCACAATAACCTACTTATTTCAGTATAAATAATTAACGAGTTGCCTCAACTTAAGTCGAGGGTGGTTGGCATTTGGCTCGGGAAATTTTTCAGAATTTTTAAATTTAATTCCTCTTATTGATCAACCTAATACTAAAGGAGTTCTTTTCTTAAAACATTCTAATTTCAGTATTCATAATCTAATTCGAACGAATTGGTAGTGGAGTTACGTGCTCAACATATATAAGATATTGAAATATATAAAACAATAATCAAAGTAGTCTTATCAGATTGAACAGGTCAGTATACGAGTATTCGCCAATTATAGGTGGAAGGAAACTCGAATTGTCCGCTCTCTAGCATCAAGAGGCCTAATAATTCAGTTACATATAGTCGAAAGTATCCCTGATTTACGTAGATCCCTTTTAAAGTCGCTTATCTCACGAACATTTTACACATCGAGGACCTCAACAAAGAGCTTTTTAAAAGTAATATTTCTAGAGCATAAATGGTCTTTAAAAAAACTAGTTATCCGCCAAAAATTCAAAGACCAACCCGAGCGTAAAACCCTCTACATACGCCACTGGAACGACGCAAGTAATCCCTGTTTTCAGGATAGCGGTAGGGCTTTTATTACTAGTAATTAAAAGTAAGAATAAGAAAATGTGTTGGAAATACTATAATAAAATGCCTGTAAATGAACTTACTTTTAAGAGATAAATATCGGATCCTAAAACTTTTTTTGTCTAAATGGAAAGCTAAAATACGCAACTTTTTCCAAAGATCGAAAAGTTTCATTTTGTTTGACACGTAATCCCTGAAAAATAATCCAGCCAAATTATATGTTAAGGGTCAATGGGAAAAAATCGTCTGTTATGTTTTTTCTAAAATATTTCCGAGTGAATAAAATCAGTTGTTTTGAAATGAAACTCTAAATTCGGTCAGATCGTGAAGATTGTGATTTTAAATTTTGATTAAAAAGAAAATTTTGATTTAATATCTGTCACTTCAGCAATCCGAAAGAATAACACGTCCTTCTTAGTCTTTGTTCATAAATACATTTATGATATAATATATGTCACTTCAATTTTACAATTTATTGTAAACTTAGCTTTAAAATTCTGGACTAATTATTCGTTTTTGCATAACAATATCAAAGTCGATACACTAAACCCACTGGAAGCATAAAAGAACCAGAGGGATGAAAGAGCGCGGCCACACGTTATTACTCTTTCATTGCCTCTAAAACTGTGCTATCCCCTCTGATTCGTCTTTTTATTTGCCCCCATTTGGCCAAAAACTTTAACTGACTGCACAATCGCGAATCTTTTTTGGAAAATCCAAGTTTCCTCTCTCTTTAGTTGATATACTTGTAAACCAGCCCCACTCTTCCAAGAAAATCAGAAAATACAGAGATGCAGCTACGACGGCTAGAATTTAGCGTGCTGATAGGACGGGTGCGGGATGTCGCTCCGTCATTTGACCTTAACACCTTTGGTTCGACCGAGCGAGAGAGAAACGATGTGAATGCTACGGCAATTACAGATTTTTCTTGAAGTAACTCGCCTACTTACTTTTACCGTTACAGGTGATTAGATATAAAGGTAGCCAAGTTGAAAAACCTGATTTGAAAAACCTGATTTGAAAAACCTGATTTGAAAAACCTGATTTGAAAAACCTGATTTGAAAAACCTGATTTGAAAAACCTGATTTGAAAAACCTGATTTGAAAAACCTGATTTGAAAAACCTGATTTGAAAAACCTGATTTGAAAAACCTGATTTGAAAAACCTATTTTGAAAAACCTGATTTGAAAAACAAGATTTGAAAAACAAGATTTGAAAAACAAGATTTGAAAAACAAGATTTGAAAAACAAGATTTGAAAAACAAGATTTGAAAAACAAGATTTGAAAAACAAGATTTGAAAAACAAGATTTGAAAAACAAGATTTGAAAAACAAGATTTGAAAAACAAGATTTGAAAAACAAGATTTGAAAAACAAGATTTGAAAAACAAGATTTGAAAAACAAGATTTGAAAAACAAGATTTGAAAAACAAGATTTGAAAAACAAGATTTGAAAAACAAGATTTGAAAAACAAGATTTGAAAAATATGATTTGAAAAACAAGACTTGAAAAACAAGACTTGAAAAACGTGATTTGAAAAACGTGATTTGAAAAACGTGATTTGAAAAACGTGATTTGAAAAACGTGATTTGAAAAACGTGATTTGAAAAACGTGATTTGAAAAACGTGATTTGAAAAACGTGATTTGAAAAACGTGATTTGAAAAACGTGATTTGAAAAACGTGATTTGAAAAACGTGATTTGAAAAACGTGATTTGAAAAACGTGATTTGAAAAACGTGATTTGAAAAACGTGATTTGAAAAACGTGATTTGAAAAACGTGATTTGAAAAACGTGATTTGAAAAACGTGATTTGAAAAACGTGATTTGAAAAACGTGATTTGAAAAACATGATTTGAAAAACATGATTTGAAAAACATGATTTGAAAAACATGATTTGAAAAACATGATTTGAAAAACTTTACGCAACTTCGTGTTTAAAGGAATCTCGAATCGCCATTCAAATTGTTCAAAGATTGTTTATGCATGCATAACAAGCCCCTGCTATAGCATTTCTTTTCAGCCTCTTTTACAATGTCATGGGTCTTGCTATCCCTATGGTCTTGACCATCTTGTATTTCTTAAATATACAAGAATTCCTGAAAAACAGTAGTTTAAAATTGGTAATATCGAGTCATATCAACTTACAATATAAGCTTAAGTAAAACATTATTTTTATCTTGGTAATATCGAGTCATATCAACTTACAATATAAGCTTAAGAAAAACATTATTTTTATCTATTATCTTTCATTCAACCTAGATTATCTTACCTATAAAATAAATATACTACCGAGTCTTTGTATCGGCTTTGAGACATCAGCCACCATGGCACATAAATATGTGTTGTCTGAACTTCTCTCTAACCAACAA
Source organism: Odiellus spinosus (assembly GCA_963920705.1). NCBI lineage: Eukaryota > Metazoa > Arthropoda > Arachnida > Opiliones > Phalangiidae > Odiellus > Odiellus spinosus. Next base: position 11,888,917 of record OY987225.1, on the reverse strand, counting down.
CTTCCGACTCATTTTAGGTTGAGGTCGCATCCACGTTTTGCGAAAACCGCTTATAAATGGCACTGAGCGCATACCGACATTCGGTGGCCAATGTAGCTCGAAGCTGGAAATCCATAACACGTAGTATTTATACTCATCCAAGGTGTAATTGTACTGAGCAAGGTGCACTCGACGACGGCAATACTCCTAATCTTCCGCCTTCCTTCTCTGAAGAGTGTTATTTAATCCATGCTAGGTAAAGGGTGACGGTAGTGGTAAGATCTAGGTCTCGTAATTTTATTTCTGCAACGCAGAATATTGATATGTTACCTTGGACCATGATATCTGTGATCTCTTGCCAAGACTCCAGTCTCCTGCCTTTGCCTTGGATGCTCAGGAACCATATTTTAAGGGATGCCGCCTACGCTTTGCGTTGAGTGCTCTTCTTACGCGATATGTGACGTGGCAGAGGCTGGGGAGGTGGACACTGACTGTCACCACCTGGTCTGTCGGCTTTCTTGGGCATCTCTGTCTTGATGCTTGGTGTACTGGGAGCGCCATCTTGCCTGGCGACGCCGTTTCGAGGAATCTTTGCTAGTATTTAGTTTAGAGGATTTGGCTAAGACCTTGGTCTTCATATGTTTGCTTAAGAGTTTCACTCGTAGGAGGCAGGACACGTCATGGAGTCTAGGCCCTAACAAGCGTTTGCTTTCTTCTACTGCCCAGTCAGTAGCATCGATTTCCTGAGTGCCTGTTAGCCACTGATGTGCAGCCTCTTTGGTTTCGAATTGGCCGGCGGAGGGGTTATGTGGCCAGGCTTGGATGTTTTCTTTCCTTTGGTTGCAGGAGGAATGGGGTTTTTCATTTTTCAGCAAATTGCCCTTTTTAGATTGATTAATTTGTTCGTACTTTGTAGGGCCTTTTCCATCGTTTCGAATTTCTCTGTTACAGCCTTTAATTCTACTTCTAGTTGTTGTGTTTGCTGGTAACAATGGCTTTACAGGCTGCTTCATTGGCCGTTTTGATGGATAAGAATTTGTCATAGATATCCGTTTTAAGCAATTGGATAGCCGCAAGAATCATTTGCGTGTCCGGTGCCAAAGCCATAGGGCTATAATTAGTGGGAGTCGGAGACGGCCCCGGGGCGGGGGTCAATTTTGCCGTCCTCACCGAGCCTGCTAGCGTCCTCCCGATACCCGGTAGGGGTGTTTGTTTCTTCGAGGAGGCTTTAGCCTCTCTCTTTGCCGAGTCAAGCTTGGCGACAAGTTTTGTATTATTGGCCCTGGGGGAAGGGGAATTGGCTAGTTGGCGATCCTCGTGCTCCCCCTTTTAACTTCTCGATTCTCGCCCTGACACGAGAGTGGGTCGATTGTTGCGGGGGGAGAGTGAAAAAGATGAGCCCTCTTTCTTCCCAGCCTCCTCGATAATAGATAGCTTTTTGAAAACCTTCGCTCTCAAGCACGCGATATTTTCAGAACTTTACACGAGATGCAGGTGTTTCGGAGGTGAGGAGGAATATTAACTCATACTAATGGTGGTTTAGATCGACGTTCCGCTCGAATATCCCTTCTCGAGGCGATGTTCCAGGCGTATGGCTATATCACCCGCGGCAACCGCTGGGCGAGTACCCACGCTACAGTTCGGCAACGAACTGTAGAGTCCAAAATTCGTATACAGCTACCTAGCTATTTAGTTTAGAAACTTTATACTCACAGAGAATATATGGGTTGTCTTCGGTTGTTCGAGACCGTAAATTAAAACTTTAATAATGTCGCTTGTACATATTGTGCGGAAATCACTCGGAGGCTATGAAAATACAACTTAACCCGCTTCGGCTCAATTGTCTCTTATTTCACACGTGATGTTCCAATCGAAGAAGGGTCTGATATTTCAATAAGAGTTTATTCCATTTTCTGTTGGCAATAATTCCAGCCCAAGCATTTACCTTCCATCTTACAAATACACCCACCAATATAAAAGCTTTCCATCTTATTTATGGGAATGCTATTTTAAGAAAGGGGTTTTTTGGGTCCAGCTATGTACTGTACATTATATCTGCTTACTGTGAAATGCCGCATCTTCAGAATAAAAGACCTTTCCCAAAATCAAAGTTTTTTTTTCAGTTGGTTCACCAATGGTTGACAAAAATGTTGCTGTCTAAGAAAGTTGCCTTCTGTTAACCATTAATTTAGGTTGATATGTGAGGGCTGGTACATTTACCTTAAATGTTTGTAAACTCAAGGGCGTTATTATTTCACACAATGTATCTTTATAAGTGGTCTGTAATTTAGTAAAAATATTTCTGCCGCAGGTAGAATTGTGCATTTCCAATGTGCTATTATTGGTCTAATCTTTTCCACACTTTTAGAGTAGTCAGTATCACTTGGCACGCGAAACTTTATTTCACTCCCCCACTTATTCTTGGGAAGAAATGACGGGACTGTAACGTTTTTAAAACGAATCAAAAAATAAATCACTACAATATTGTATTCATTCATAGGAGCTCGAGAAATTCTACAAAGGAAAATTCAACTTATCTGCTCAGCTTTACGAAGTCTCCTGCGGATCTCGATCGCAGCGTTTCGACCTAAAGAATTGTGAGCCATCCGAAGAAGTATGTCTGTACGACGTTGAAAGTGATCCTTGCGAGTTCCACAATATTGCCACGTTTAGACCACAGGTAAGATTTGATAGTCATTGTAAGAATAGACAATCCGTAAAATAATTGTAATGTAGCTGATAACAAAATAAGCTTTTTCCGTATTACCTTATTTAAAATGTTACAAACCAAATTGTTCAACTGTTTGAAAACACAGCGGGAACACCCTGGCGTCGAACGTTTCTTGTTACAAATGAGTTATGTGGCTAGTTAACTTGGGAAGAAGATAAGGGTCCTAGGTCAACTATCAATTAAAACCAACAAAGATGAATACACCCAACTACTTTCAGCATCCACATAGAAATTGTAACGTAAAACGTTGCTATAGGGAATAGGGTTTAATAGTTCAGTCATTTTAGGTGGACCTAGAATTAATTAATGGAGACTTTTTCTCTTCGGTTTCTAATGTATTCTAGGTCATTCTTTCACATGGTGAAGTCCCCCAACTCATCCTCATGCGATTTCGACGCTATCTTGGAAAGTGGCCGACCAAAACTACATAATTGGCAGTAGCGTCTGTTCTATTACTCGCAGAGCTTCCGGAGTAGTTTTAAATGATTCCTTGGTAAAACTGCTTTAAAAACATTACCACTGAAAAAAAACAAGTAGTACCGAGCAAATTCCGTTCGTATGAAAAAGACACTTTACCGAAACATACACTATTTATTGGATATGTTTCGAGCCAAGTTAAAAAGGATGTGTTTGAAAAGTCTGCAAAAAATTATAGCCGCGGGGAAAAATATGCTTAAACCTAGAACAAATGAGTAACAAGCTAATTCCAACGGCTATATAATGTACTTATAATGCTTATTAAGGGGAAAAAGTTCCTTCACTACCGGGGGGTGGAAGATCCCAAAAATGGCCGCCATTTTGAAAATTTGGGTTTTTTGCATTGTACGCTTCAACCGTAACCCATAGAAGTAAACTGTCAATGTAGAAAAGAACGAGGCTTTAACATTAAATCTAACGGTACATAAATCAACTTTCTATGTCTTACCGTTCTACAGTAACAGCCATTTGGATGAAGCGCCATTTTGAATTTTTGAACTTTCTTGCGGAATTTTGCTTATTAAAATTGGAAAAAATTTGAATTTCGGAAAAAACAAGATTATTATATTTTAATTACATATCAAGAATGTCATCATTTTCCTCTTCAGGAGCATCTTAGTACAAGAAACCCCATTTCATTCCCCATACATTACGAACATTTCATATTTCCGACATGAACACGTTTTCCCACGGTTGGATGATTAACACCCACACAAATTAAGTTTCAAAATACTATCAGGTGCTGCAACTTTCTCTGAAGAAATCGGTACTAGTTTATTATATTTATCTAGTTCCCATTCCTCGGAGCTCAAAGTATTTCCCATCCACTCTTGAGTTTTCAAGTATACTCTTACGGCTGTAGTCGTTGGAAGTAGTGACGCCATATCGAAACTACTTTTCAATATCAATGGCAATAACTTTGTTGTATTACAAATATCTGTGGTGATTTAAGGTCTTGGTTTTAGTTCTAGCACCGTAAAATTTCAGAAAGATATCCTCGCCTGTTTTTCGTTGAATGATGAACGTCGTTCACCAAGATCCGCGTTACCTTTGAAGAAGTTTAGAGCTGCTAATTTTCCCTTTTTATAGAAGCTCAAAGTGGCATCGCCACCGGAAAATGCATGAATAAGCGGGGGTATTTCAGCTAGTGCGCCAAACTTGCAACGTAGCTGATGAATATCCGTGACTTTATCAGGTGTAACGATTTCTCATAGTAAAAATGTGCTCTGATGTGTGGTATACAAGAAGAACTAATATATCCGTGTCATCAGCCACTACGACTATCGAGTTTTTTCTCGCATTTAAGTGATGTTGACAATATGACGGTGTCTGCATCAGACTTTGCATGAACTACCGAAACGTTCGCTGATTTTAGGTTTTCTTATTAAGCACGTTACCAAGGAAATATCATTGAATTCTAGAGTTATTCATTTCATCTTGAAGAATGATTACTGGCTCTTGTTTAGTGGCTCTTCGAGTTTGTTCTTGATATTTCGTACTGAGGGTATATTCATCGTAGCCGTCATACATAACCCTACTTTTATTGCCGTAGTGATATGTCACGTAGTTAACATATTGCTGGTAGGTTCCTCTGTATGCTGAGGGCCTTTGCCATACAACTTCATGCAGTAAATAGCCACCCTCTATAACGCAGTTTATTTCATCATTCTCTGGGCTTTTCGACTTTGTCCAGTTCCTTTAAGAGATTGGATTTATACCTTCTCTTAAGAAGCCTTTTACAAAAGCGATGGCGGATATGACGCCAATTCAAACTTAAAACAATTTTAAAGATATTATTCTGGAGATTTACTTGTACGTATTATCCTGTTAAACATCCATATGTACAGGGCTTAAAGATATTTCGTCGTTGTTAATCTTTTGGAACTTCTTGTTGGTTTTGTTAAGGGTTTAAACTCGACCCAATCTACGAAACTTAACAGACTTTAATTTTTTCCTGTTGAATTTTGCATCAGTCTAGCGTCAACCTTATTCGGTTTGTCGCAATTTATATCGGTTTTAGCAACTCGCAAGCGATACCTGATTGGGTCCAAGTTCTTCACTAAATGGAGAGTTGTCTTCAAGCCAGTTTAGAAACAGATCCGGATCCTTTTAGTCCCTAATACGACGGGAACCTCTTAAGTCTAGATGCTGCTCGGTTGTGGATGCCGCGACGCCAGTAAAATTCTCTTATGCATTGCTTACGTCGGAACAATGTGTCGTTGCTGCCACCCCTTTAGCGAGCGAACTGTGTAATGCCCAAGGTCCTAAAGCTACGGAAACAAGTTCAAAGGGCACAGGACAGCGAACGAAATGTAACACTAATGTACGAAAAGAGATGAGGGTTCATGATTTAAAGGGATATCTATTGAACCTTATAACAAATATGTTACACGAATACCTCAATTCCTTTAAATATTTGAAAGATTTTGAGTAGCTTCTTTTTCCTTTATGTAGATTGGAAAGTCGTTCGTTATTAGAAACGAGTCCGTTTTAAAAAAGCAAGAAAAGACCCGTGATGTTATTTTGCGCATTCTGATTTATTTAAGCGGGAATTTCTAAGACAAGGTACTTGCCCCATTCTATCTACTTTCTAGACCTCAGAAAAAATGCTCACACTAGCCTAGTTGATTTTACTAGTAGTTTTAGCAGGATTTTTTCCGTGTCTAGAAGAAAGTAAAAAAAAATTAAAATGGCGCTTCATCCAAATGGCTGTAACTTTAGAACGGTATCATAGAACGTTGACTGATAAACCGTTAGATTGAATGTCAAAGCCTCGTTCTCTTCTATATTGACAGTTTACTTCTGCGGGTTACGATTTAAGCGTAAAATGTAAAAAACGCAAATTTTTCAATTGGCGGCCATTTTTTGGGTCTTACACCCCAGAAGTCAAGGAAATTTTTTCCCCTTAATAAGCATTATAAGTACATTACATAGCCGTTGGAATTAGCTTGTTATTAATTTGTTCTTGGTCATACCCATATTTCCCTGGGCTATTTGGGTGCTTGTTCTTTGGGTCACTATGAGAGAAAAAGCCTATTGAACCATGTGTCCAAATCCCACCCTTTCCGAGCATGCCCTCCCCCAAAAAGTAGCCTTCAAATTACATAAATCTGGAAACTCGAATGATGTCTTTCACCAAATTGTTTTCAAAATTAAGAACAATTGCATAAGCCAACCAATATTGTAATTAGAAGTGTGCTATCGCTAAAAATTATGTTATTAGCTAATTCAACTATCAACGGAATTAAAGTGTTTCCATCAATGAAAAATTGTTTTTTTCGATAAATTATTTTTTCAATCACTACAGAGCTCCGGAATTTACAAAAATTGTTCAAAGTAACCACCATCGACGTTTACGCGTACTAGCGCACGACGTTTAAAGGATTCGCGAAGACGGTAAAAGATATCTAGAGCGTGCGGATAGTATCCCAACCGTTAATTAAACGTTGTCGAAGGTCCTGGATATCACAAAGTCTTTGAGATGTCCCCAGAGAAAAAATCACACGGACTGAAATCTTACGATCTGCCTGGCGACGCAACAGTTCAGCCTATCCATCTCCCAGGGAACGTGGCATAAATATGGGCTTTAACTCGAAGACTAAAATTTACATGCAGATAAAGATGTTAAATAAATTTGCAAAAAAATAAACCATGAGACCCTTCTTTTTAATCTTTAAATTAGGATAAAAAATGTTGCAACTATTGCAACAATTTCTTATCGAAGTTAGAACATTTAATAAGAAGGATCCCATGGTTAAATATTTTTGGCAACTTGATCAAACATTTTTATCTACTTATTGATATTGGATGAGTCTCAAATTAGTATTTAAATAAACTAGCTGTACTAATAAATCGCACTTAGAATATTTTAAATTATGGTGTACTTCACAAATTCAGAGTACTCTGATATGCATCTCAAGTATGGACTGGTTCAGGGAAATGCATTGGAAGCTATTGTTTGCTGGACCTCAAGCAAGCACGAGGCGTTCCCGAGCATATCGAAGAAAAAGTATTACCCATTTTTGAGGAAGAACCTTCAACAAGCACCAGAAGGGTTGGAAGACAATTGAACGTCAACCGTGTTATTGTGTGAAAAATTCTTGAAGGACCCAGTTCCACCCATATGATTTGCAAAAGGTTCAATCGTTAAACAAAGCGGACTATCCCAGACGGCTTGAGTTTTGTCAGAGGTTTTTTGCCCGGGTGAACGACTTGGATTTTCCACGAATCCTGCTAGTTTCTGACGAGGGAAAATTTTCCCGTGACGGAATACTCAATTTACACAACCACCATGAGTGGAGGCTACAAAAACCCCCACGCTACTAGCGTAAAGTCACATCATGTACAATTTAGTTTAAAGGTCTGGTGCGGAATGGTCGGAGATAATTTGATTGGACCCATATATCTACGCCTAAATGGTGAGGTTTACTTGAACTGTCTGGAAAACAATTTAGCAGAACTACTTGACGACATACCATTCTGATTGCGACAAATAATGTGGTTCATGCACGACGGAGCCCTACCACATTTTTGTCTTCAAGTTAGAGCCCATCTTGACGCCACGTTCCCTGGGCCGTGGATAGGCCGAGACGGAACTGTTGCGTGGCCTGCCAGATTTTCTTTGGGGACATCTCAAAGACTTGATTTACCGCACTGAAGTTGTTGATATCCAGAACCTTCGACAACGCGCAATTAACGGTTGTGTTACTATCCGCAATACTCAGGGTATCTTTCATCTAGTTCAAGAATCATTTAAACGACGGACGCTGGTATGCGTAAACGTCGATGGTGGGCACTTTGAACAATTCCGGAGCTATGTAGTGATTGAGAAAAAATCATTAATGAAAGCACTTTAAATCCGTTGATAGTTGAATTAGCTACCGAATTTTCAGTACTGTTTTTTACAAATAATTTTATATTTTGTGGACTCCAACACGCTTGTGTAATTATTTCTTTTACGGTCAGACCCATAAAATACGGTAATAGCGAAGGGGGAATTGTAGGCCTGGTGAATTCCGAAGAACGACGTTCGCTTGGTTCACTCTTCTTAATTGAAGGGACGTCCTTGTGTAAATGTTTTATGGGTTTGTCTTGCTTGAATAATAGTACCGAAAATATTCAAGAAGACGGTTCGGATTACGACGACATTTAAAAAAAATGTGATAATGTTTTTGAAAATACACTTGTATTTTTTTAAATACACGTAATTTATCACTTCACCTCGTTTTAAGTTTTTAAAAACGACTTCAAAAGAGAAATTTTCCCAAAATTATTTTTTATTTCCTCAGAGTGCCTCTCAGTGCTGGGGGCATCTGTTCTAGAACGCCACCCAATATCAATATTAAGGAGAAATAAAGACTTATATACTATGGGATAGTATCCCATTTACTTAATATAATAAGTAGTTAACCGAACCCTATTTGGAACAAAAGATTGCAGGTAATCGAAATACAATCATCCAGAAAATAAGTCTACATGTGTAGTTTCCCATATGCATAGTTTGTTTGCAATAAGTAGTTAACCGAACCTTATTTGGAACAAAAGATTACAGGTAATCGAAATTCAATCATCCAGAAAATAAGTCTTCATGTGTAGTCTCCCATTTGCGCATTTTCATTTGCATCGTTTGTTTGCTCGATTTTTTGGATTCGGTCATTAGGACAGAAAACTCGCTCCTGCATCATTGACTGATTTCCCACTCAATCGTCGAATACCATTTGCCCGAAAAACTTGCGCTTTGGCCAGTGCAAAACCGTCCAATTGAACTCGAAACTTTTCTTGAAAATCTTCGATGAGATTTACAAAAGAAAAAAAAATTAAATCTCGGAAGCGTAAGATGCGAGCGATACTCATAATATATTAATGGTTGGTAAATGGGAAACTACACCAAACATTTTGCAGAATTTATTTCAAATATTATAATTTAGAAGGTAAGAACATTTTAAATTACAGAAATATAGCTTTATAAAGCGAATTTCAGATTATTATTTTTATTTTGAGAAAAAAAATCGGGCTAATTCCAAACCCCACACTTAATTTAAATTTAGGACGAATATACCTGCGCTTGTTTTGGGAAACACTATTTCGGAGACTGCTTGAGTTTCGGAGAAACCATATGTAGGCTAAATCACTTATTTCGGAATTCGGTCGTTCTTAAAACAATTAGGCTTCGGAAAATTATATTATTATAATATTACCTAACCAATCTTGTAGCCCTCTGGAAACACCAAATTGTCATTAACATAATGATTGGTTTCCAAACAGTAACCGGAAGCGCACTCATCTTAATTTATTTGTGAACATTATTGGAAAACCCTTGCACTGGCCTCACCATAATCGCCCTCATCTTAATTTATTTGAAGCCCTAAGCCAACCAAACATGTAACTATTAGGAAACACAAAAATTCACATTAAAATATTAAGAGCTTTCCAAACAGAAACCAGATGTTTGTAAAGTTAACTGTGCAGTTTTCTCATCAGAGTGATAAATAAATAAAATTCTGGTATAATTTGTAAGCTGCGCAAATAAGAAGCTACAATTGTTACAAGAGAACGAGGCAGGTCCGCGCAGTTGGAAAAATCCGCTAATGAAAACCGTGTAAATGAAAATGCACTTATAGGAAATTAGCAAAGGATAACCGCGCCATTGGAGAATTCGAAACTAAAACAGAAGAGAACATTTAAAAGACCCTCGTGCACAAATGGTAGTAATGCAGTACATGTAGCAGAAATAAATTTGGCCTTGTCTTGCTCTTGTTAGTTAGAAAATTGTTTTCAGGGTCGTTTCAGCAGAATTCTTTTGAAATTGACTCGTAATTCGACTTTTTTATACTCGACAGGTTGTAAAAAGGATGCTTCTTCGTCTTCAGTACTTCAATCGTGTAACATCGAGACCATTATTCAAGCCAATAATGCCAGAAGGCAATCCTAGATTTTATGGCGGATATTTCGTTCCATGGAATGATCAAAAATACAAAAAAATATTTTCCAATCTTCGTATTTCGCGGGATGAACTTTGTAGCTTTAACTTTACTATTCACACTTAAAGGTGGGTTATTTTGAAATAAACCGACCACATTTCTGCAAAAATGTTGAAAAAACTCAAAACCAAGAACGTTAACTTTACGAATGTTAAGTGCTAAAAATCTATTAACATTATGTCCATTTGATGTGTGGATAAAAGGGCGTAAGGGTCGTGCCTTTGACGTTACAAATTTGGACAGACATAACCACTATGATAAGCCTACCGTTCACTATCGATCTAAGCAAATATAATTTATATTTAAAAAACATTCCATCATGGGAAGTAAGACAAATCATTGAACTTGAATGACCTCGTATGTCCGTAGCTTTTCCAAATTCAAACTTGGTGTAACGGTTATTCGTGTTCTAAGAAAAATCGGTTCCGGCATCCCGTGAAGCAATTTTAGAAAGTTCGACCCGGCCTAAAGATTCATGATACCTAAAAGAAAGAGAATTCACCAATTTCAATATTCTGAGTCTTCTAGCGCCTTCGGTGCCATTTTTAACAAGGCATACTATATTAAACTTACGAAGCACATTTAAGCTAATTGAGGTATTCCTTTCAGGTCAAGTTTGCGAAATTTAGACTAAATGATAAAAGTTTAATATAATTTATCATATTTTTAAATGATTTTAGCATTAGAGAATTCATTATGTTTTAGTAGCAGATTCCACAATCAAGTAAAATTTTCTTTCAAGCTTAGTTTACTAAGTTTTTGTTGTTTTTTCCTGCTTGTAGTTCATGCACGGGGGTTGTGGTTTTAAAAAGTGGTCGGTTTTTTAAAGAGTTCATAAATATAGTCAGAGGCCTTTGAATGACTTACTCTGTAATTAAAACAGAGAACAGCTAAATTGCATAATTCTTCCTGTTGACATTGGGACCATCACTCTGGCTGCAGTGCCGTTTTGAGACATTACTGGTGAATCTGAAATTTGTAAAGCTTTTTAGCGTTAACAGAATCATATCAGTTTAGGCCATTGTGTTATTACTGGCTCAATCAAGGTTGTACAGGATATTGAAGGAATCGGTTGTTAGATGTATTTTAGTGGTCGGTGTTATAGTTTGGTTAAATAACATCACCTAAAATATCTTTATTATACAAAAACGTTGTTTTGCTTCGCACTTCAAAAAAGTGCATTTATAGGTAAGAATATCAAACCCGTGAAGGGACAGAAATTATAAATTATCGTTGAAAGAAATATGAATGTCACAGTCTAAGAAATCAGAAAGCTAAAATGAAATAATTAATATGAATAAAAAAATTACATATAAATTCGGCCTATCGAAACTTTAAATTATGTAGAGTTAAAGAATGTAAAGGTTATAAAAAGTCGAGTGTTTGCTTTTACAAGCTGGAAACTGCAACCATCACAATTACCAAAGTCTAGGAGAAGGGAAAAAGTAAGAATCAACTAAACTTTGGCAGAGGTGTCAGGTGACGATAAGGCACAAGTAAAGGTTTGTTATACTCCGTCCAACGAAAGATGAGCCCTGAGAATTTCGCCCAAATTGGGGTCGCCACCATCAACTTGTTTTCTCATTTCGACGATTGTCCGCTTTACAGTCTGCTACTAAAACGATAGGGATAATCGAGTTTGTGGTGAAAATTTGGGGTTTGAGGAAGTCGGCTTTTTGCAATGTATATTTTGTACGTTTATGTGTTTTGCATTACTATTGAGTATTTTCTATTATATACGTTAGGGTGTCTATGGCCTACCACTATGTTGTATACGTGAAAAGGCAAAAATATAACCACAATAGTCTTGTACATATGAGAATTGTTTTTATTAAATATGATATACCAAATATTATCATGAAATAACTTGTTTAAGAAAGTCTTATATACTTATATCAGTGTCTTCGCCGTCGTCTTGCATGTTTATGATAAGGGGTTCGATGGTTTTCTCTATTACCGGGTCTTTCTCCCAGTACTCTTCAAGTATCTTCTCCACGTGTTTAATTGCTTTAAGCCAATGATCAGGTCGGACTGCGTCAATGGCCTTCAGTGTCAGATCTTTTACGGTGGAGAGTTTAAACCCAAAGTTTTCCTTAGCCACATAGAAATTTACCTGTCCCCATATTAACTAGATTGGGTTAAACTGGCAATGGCGGGATTCGTACCACTTCATGGCCCATACTTCTAGCAAGCTCATCAATTTCGTAGCGTATGGTTCTTGATTTGTACAGTTTTATAATCTCGTAGAGTTCAGCTTTCAATAGAGTCTTCACGAAGGGAATTCCATTGTCTTCTAGCCACTTCTGCATATCTGCTTTACGAGTAGCGGTGGTAGGAGCTTTGTCCACAATAACGGAGTGATACGATGCGTTGTCCATAAAGATCGTTGCGTGGTGGTCAAGGTTTGGAAGTAGTTGCGTCTTGAACCATTCTTTGAAACATTTCGCGTTCATGTCATCATGGAAGTAAGCAAGTCCCGATTTTGAGAGGAAAAGCAATAAACCATTTTGAACGAACCCCTTTGACGTACCAGCATGAAGAATAATGAGTCTCCTTCCTTTACCAGATGGTACTTTCGGACCAGCTACGTCATCTGCTTGCCAGCATTTCGATACGGAGTGGTGTTCGTTCACCCATGTCTCGTCCAAAAATACAGCGTTGTCCTTCAGGTCAATAGTTCTTACTTTTTTAAAGAAATTTTCGGCGAAGGGCCACAACATCGTTTCTTTTCATAAGGTGCTTACGATTGTCAATCTTTTTAAATTGAAGGCCAAGTTTATGTTTTATTACATATCGCAGTGATTCTCGGCTTCCGTTAAAAAGGACGTCATTGGTTACTTTATCAACTTGACTAAGAGCTTCCAGCAATTTACTTAACGTCGGCAGATCCTTTTCCAAGTAGAATTGGTGAATTCGTCTTCTAATGGCCTCGCACAGAAAATTGTCTAAATCCGTAACCTCCGAAGGATGAATCCTTGTTTCCCAGGACTTTTGACTACCTCCGAATAGTCTTTACCATGCTCTTTAGCGTCTTGAGATTCCTTTTTTATTCGTTTAATACTTGCCAAACTGACACCCGTCGCGTCTGCCGTTCGTTCTCGAACTTGTTCAACCGGATGTAACAAACGATTCTCAGTTCGCTCTCTTTCAAAGTAATTGGTCACATTGGCAACTATAAGCCGTCCCTGCCGGCCAATAGTACAACCATTTCCTTTTACCTTACCCATATTTGAATAACTATTTTACCGTAACCAAGTCAAAGAATACCGTAATGTAAAGACGTAAGCTTATATGTATTTAAGGTTATTTTTTAATGAAATCTACTATTAATTTCCTTTTTTTGTTACGATAAACCGGAATGATGAGAAACGAAATGGCATAATTAGCAAATAATATTAAAAAAGAGGCTTCTAACATGTAGTTGTCATTTGATATGGGTTCCTGCGTCATTGTGTAATATATAGGGGTACCAACGTGGCATATTATGGAAGCAAAGGTCACTGAAACGTTTTAACGTTTCAGTAACCTTTGTTTAATCTTTTTTGTTAATTTAGGCCATTTCGTCTCTCTTCATTCGGCTTATCGTAACAAAAAAAATCAATTTTTATTATAGACGACTACTCGAGCTTTAGCCATAGACACCCTGACGTATACAATAGAAAATACTCAATAGTAATGCAAAACACATAAACGTACAAAATATACATTGCAAAAAGCCGACTTCCTCTAACCCCGAATTTTCAGCTCAAACTCGATTAACCCTATCGTTTTAGTAGCAGACTATAAAGCGGACAATCGTCGAAATGAGAAAACTTGTTGATAAATAATTATGGGGTCGATGGTGGCGAACTCAATTTGGGCGAGATTCTCAGGGCTCATCTTTCGTTGGTCGGAGTATAGTGTATACCCCTTGGTGAAACATGCTCAAAATCTCGAGTGGTATCCAAACGTCAACCCCTATTAATGTACTATAATTCTTCACCCTAAGAACTTAACATTTCAAAAGCGCCAGCTTAAACTAATTGGTATTACGCAATTCTACCATTAAACGCATAGTAGGCTTTAAGTTACCCTTTCCAAGAGTGATTTCTACGAATGACTTCTACATAATTTAAAGTTTCGATAGGCCGAATTTATATATAATTTTTTTATTCATATTAATTATTTCATTATAGCTTTCTGATTTCTTAGACTGTGACATTCATATTTCTTTCAACGATAATTTATAATTTCTGTCCCTTCACGGGTTTGATATTTTTACCTATAAATGCACTTTTTTGAAGTGCGAAGCAAAACAACGTTTTGTTATAATTAGTGTTTGCTTTTGGAAAAATTAAACACTAGTAAATCAATTAACCCATTTTTTTAATTTAGTGGTAGGTAATTAAAATTGCAAATTTACAAGTTTAAATTGAAATGATTTAATATATATGATTATTTTATATTGTACAAACTTCATAATCGGTTATTGTTGTTCTAAATTATGGGGCCCTATAACTGTGGTTTAAGATTAAATATCCTATGGTGCACGCGACATCTTTTTTAATCTCGATCGCAGCACGTTATTCGATCTTATTATAAGTAAATTGATAAAGTTCTTGTTTTTGCCGTATTCAAAAATATTCCCTCGAGCCACCGCAGAACGAATAGGTCAATACTCTCAGCATAAAATTATAGTTCTTAAATTTCATTTCACACAGTTTAATTCAGAAGTGCTTTCGATTTAGATGAATATTAACATCGCTTAAGCCGTTGTTTTCATTTTGATGGTTTACACCGTTTAATTTTCATTCTTCACTTAGATTTAAAATGAAACCATTCAGTTTATTTGCCGGTTAATGAAAGTTATTAACAACACTTAATAAATACTGATCTGCCATGGTGCACCTCATGGGCTATTAGATTAATAGTTTTTACCTAATTATACTGATCTGCCATGGTGCACCTCATGGGCTATTAGATTAATAGTTTTTACCTAATTATACTGATCTGCCATGGTGCACCTCATGGGCTATTAGATTAAAAGTTTTGACCTAATTAACTGGTACCCTTTTAAAATAGCTTTGAACTCACTCGTTTTCCTGTGAGGACGCGTTACACGACGCGCACATATAATGGTGGACGGACGCGCACAATTAAAGATTGAAATGTATTCAGAATACTGGTTGCTGACGTCTCGTCATCGCGTGATTTCGAATCATCCGATTGCCCGGTTAGATTTTATTTTGTACATGGCGATCGAGCCTTTTTCTTACTCCGTAGATTTAAACTCAATTTAAAAATTATGACCTCTCGCTTTTAAGTCTCCAGTCCAACCTCAGGATACCAGTAAGTAGAAAAATATATAATTTGGTACCATGCCGCGGCATACGCGGGCATGGCAACTAAAAGGAATTTAAAGTTTTCTTAAAATTGAGTACACATGGGACCGATTTATAAAAAAAGGAAGACCATGTGCAAGAGAAACCATTACAACTCTAACCTCAGACCTCGCGCTAGCTAGATACGCGTATCGGAAGACCTAAAAGAAAAAACACCCTACGACTGTAATTGTACTGGGTGGAGTCTCTGCCGTTTACAATTTAAAGTATTTACGAATTAAAGGGTAGGAGTCAAAGATTTTAAAGGTTATATAGGAAAATATAAATAAAGTCTGAATTTGCCGTTACATATAATATGATGACTCTTTCTTTGTTTCCATCCATTTATTCATCCACTACGCTTAGTTTCGAATAAGAACGACGAAAGCGTCACCTCGTAACAAATCCGCACATAACGAAGGTATACCTCAATCGCGCCATGGCTCTGGAAGATTCGCTTCAAATTCCGAACTCGTCAATTACAAGAGAGAAGGGTGATACCGAGGGACTATTAGATAAAGGGATATTGGCTAATTCGAGCGATAAAATATACTAACCTGACGTGACCTTACTAGCGTTGTTTTAATCTAAACTAACTAAAAGTGATTACCATGAACATCCACTAAGATACTAAAATATCTACTCGAGAATTAACAAGACGATCGAGACCAGAATAAACATTAAACTTTATTATTACAAGTATAATTCTCATAAATTCAGAGAGCCCTGCTAAAAAAAAAGAAAACGAAGTCGTAAAAACAACATTGCGTTAAAGAACATATTTGCAAAAAACTATGCTAAGTCCTCCGCACTGTTCCTAAAGAAACGTAAGTCTTCCTTTACTCTGCTGTCCAAGAGATGTACTGGATGATGGCCCCAGGCATCTTTCCACTACTTGTCCTCTACTTGGCCTATCCTAATCCTTGAAGGCTAGGACATTCTAGGCGTCACCACGGAACTTCCACCTCTGCAGCAGGCTAGAGACGTTGACTTTTTTTACACGATGTTGAACGCATGAATGACATCTATCCATAGGCGCAAATGACTTTTATCTCTCGAAAAACTACGTCGACGTCCCTTAAAAGACTGATTTGGCCTACTGGCGATAGGCCAACTGAAAAACGTATTTACATCCCATTGTAAGAATTGGACGTCGAGTCCAAAAGTTCGTTATGTCGAACACGTGATAGTACCGAAAGTTCGAATACTCTTAAGGGGCTGACTTCGCGTCGACTGCAACTAAATCAGACTGAGACTGTTGCACTCTACTAACGTAACCTTACCTATAATATTATAAGAGGGATGGGTTAGAGCGAGTGTTTAACTAGTTGGAGGGATGACGTAGTTCGAGTGATTAACTAACGTAACCTTATCTAAAATATTACAAGAAGGGCAAGGAAATAAAATGTCCATTAGAGGTTGTGAACTATCGATAAAGATTCCACTTGAGATTATGTACATGAAGATTATGGTCTATCAAGATTGTGTCGCATCGACATTATGTTCTGTCGAGATTGCGTCCCATCGATATTATATCCCATCGTTATTGTGTCCTATCGCGCGTGTGTCCAATTTTGTTCTTATATCCGTATCCTTTCTAGACTCCTTTAAATTCTGCAGCATAATTTAAATTTCCCGCCAACTTTTATAACTAAATCAATTTATTGTACGTCTGTCTCAGAGTCCATTTTCTAAGACATTTCAAAATCTCACCGTTATATACCATTTGGGCTAATGTATCATACCCAAGTTTATGTACCCTGCGGCTTATAATCATTGATAAAAAAAAATTCAGTTCGCACTATAAACGTTAAAAACACAGTTTTGCATTAGACTCAATACGTAAAATTCTACGCATCGTCCTATATCTTTTAAACCAAAACATATATCGTTTGAATCTCTCGCGTTTTGCTTTATTATTTATATTTAATTAGACACAAGTTTTTTATTCAACTTCATACACCAACGTTATCATTTTTTCCGTCTTTCTTTCCAACGTAATCAAAGCTACTGTTATTCAGTCATAGTATTCAACATAATAAAAGTATAATAGAAATATAATAGAACAACCTTGTAATAAAAATATAATAGAACAACCTTGTAATAAAAATATAATAGAACACCCTTGTAAATCTAACAAATATCTCTCTTTCTAATGCAAACTCCCAATGAAACGCCGTCTTTCACGGTGTTTCAACCTTATCTAAAGCTTTTGTTATCTCAGTCTCAGTATTCATCCGAAACGTATAGAAATATATAGAGCACCTTCATGATTCTTGCAAATTTATCTCTTTCGAATGCAAACTCCCAGTGAAACGCCGTCTTTCACGGTGTTTCAACGTTATCTATAAAGCTTTTGTTATCTCAGTCTTAGTATTCATCCGAAACGTATAGAAAAATATAGAGTACCCCACGAGCCTAACATATTTTCTCTCTCGAATGCAAACTCTCAATGAAACGGACTCGCAGTCGGACGAAGAAGAAGAAGAAAACCTCAGTTATCATTGACAAAAAATATTCCACCTCATAAGACAAATCTCCATAGATTTTTCTAATGAAATTTTGAGACACCTATAAATAAAACAGGCCAGCTGGCCTGTTTTTAATGAGAGCAATTTTATAAGTGCCGCGCCCAGTTGGCTGCACAACGATTTTATACATTTTCTTATCATTTTATTTATAGGTCAAAGTTTTTTTGTTCTAGGCCAATAAATGCAAAAAACTAATATTTACAGAGTTAAAATGTATGTACAAGCCATACAAATATATGTACAAGCCTATACAATGTATGTATAAACCTACAACTACATCAACTTTTTTTTTCTTCTTAATGAGACAAAACTAGTCGAAGTTAATAATATGGGCTTCTTGCTGGATCGGCCACTTCTCGTTATAGTCTCTTGTTGCAATGTAAGTTTCTGCTTGGTGACCTTGGTCTGTTCTTTACATGCTGGTGCTGGGCTTTTCAGTATAGCGGCGAATGACTGCACATAGTGTGCTGTTGGGCTGATCGTCGATATTGTTTGTTGGTTGTGATTGCAAGTTTTCCTCTTGATCTAATATCTTTCTTGTTTGTATGCGGGTTTTGGCTCGTGGTTCTGGGGGTTGCATGATACGACTCTTGTTTGTTTGCTAATCCTTCCCTTGGTGTTTGCTGTTGTTTTTCCTTTACTTTTCTGAAGTCCGGCCTCAAGTGAACTCTTGTTCTACGGAGTATTTGGCCCTCCTTTGTACGAATTATGTAATATTCCTTCTGTTTATCTGGATACTGTACTTCTGCCGAGAGCCATTTCCTTGGGTCTGCTTGATAGTAAATTATGCATCCTGGATGCAGTGGCTTTAGTTGTTTTTGTGGAAATTGTGGTAAACTCACCATAGATTCCGGCCGTTGTTTTGGGTCTTCCATCGTTTTGTCCATTGGGTAGTGTGGTATGAGTGATTTCTGATTTGTTATTAGGGGTGTTCGTAAGCGTCGCCCCATAAGTATTTCGGCCGGGGATGCCATATCTACTTTCGGCGTGGTTTGCTTGATGGATACAGCACTTGATGGATGCTTTTTCCGTCAGTTAGGGCTTCTCTCAGTAAGCGTTTGATTTTTTGAATGAATCTTTCCGCCAGTCCGTTTGTTTGTGGGTGGTATGGGCTTGCTGTAACGTATTCTATGCTCCATTGCGCCAGGAATGACTTGTAGGCTGACGAATTAAATGGTGGGCCATTGTCGCTTATGATCTTCTGAGGAACTCCGTATCGAGCTATATGCGGTGTCGTTGCTGATATTACTGCTTGTGCGTTTGTAGATGACAATTCCTGTACCTCCACGTAATTGGAGTAGTACTCCACTATGATAATCAGGTTGCGGCCCTGGTGATGAAACAAATCTGTTCCTAACGTATGCCAAGGGTGCGGCGGTATAAGCTAGGGCTGCACCGGCATGGGCGTATTAGCTCAATCTCGTTGCCTGCAAATGGAACACGATTGGATGTAATAGGCCAAGTCCTTGGCCATGTTCGGCCAATGCACGTGAATTCTGGCCTTCGCTAAGCACGATGTGATCCCTTGATGAACCGTATGTATCTATGCCATGATGTTCTTTTGCAGACTGACTGGTACTATGAGGCGGTCGCCTCTGTACTGTAGGCCACTTTCTTCATAGAGCTCATCCTGAACGGACCAGTATTGACGAACTTTCTTCTTTGGAATACTTTTCATGGTTTTCGGCCAGCCGTTCTTAATAAATTTTGCAACGTCTTGCATGGTCTTGTCTATTGCCGTTTCTTGTCTAAATTCTTCCTCCTTTTCCTGTGATAAAGACGTAAGGCTGTATACAGTGGGGTTTGGGCCTTTCAGATAACTTGTTTCGTACTGCATGTCTGGGTTTGGAGCTCTTCAAAGCGTGTCGGCGACGTATAGTTGTGAACTTGGTACGTATCTTAGGATCGTACCTTGCCAGTCTTATAGTTAGTCTCTGTATCCTGGAAGACATCAGCTGGAATTGTTTCTTTATGACTGCGAGTAGTGGACGATTATCAGTCTGTTTGATCACTGGCGCTGCCGCTACATAGAAATGGAACCTCTCGCAAGCATGTATTATCGCTAGCATAGATTTTTCTATTTCTGCGTATCTGACTTGGACCTGGTTGAACGTCATTGATGCATATTCGACTGGGCGATCGTTTTGTAGAAGCGCTGCACCTATTCCGTACTTGCTTCCATCTACTGACTACGCATGGGATCTCATGACTGAATAATTGAAGCACAGGTGCTGTTATCAGTTAATTTTTTATGTCGTCATAGGTTTGTTGAAGATGGATATTCCGCTGTGGATTTTAGCAAGTCTCGAAATGGTGCGGTTAGTTCGGAGTAGTGACGTATGATTTTCGCCAAGTAATTCACCATTCCGAGAAAACGTTGAAGTGCGGTTTTATCGGTTGCTGGTTGTAGATCCGTAATCATGATTTGAAAAAAAATTGAAAAACATTTGAAAAAATGACTTGAAAAGCATGATTTGAAAAGCATAAAACATGCGAAAAAGCCTCGCACCGAAATGCTACCAGCCTAAAACGTTGCGAGATAAAATGTAAAGCCAACTTAGTTATTTTAATTCTTATGATGCACCCATTCAACAACATTGTCATAAATTGTTTCCTAATTAGATACTTACCTACATTTACTGACTGTTTTAATATAAGACACTAATTTCTATAATAAATATAGTCACTTGGCAATAGCGAGGCATCAAGTAAAGCGATGCTGTGAGGTAATATCTTCTTGGACCGCTAATTGATATTATTATGTTGCCTCACGATTGCAAAGTGACTATGTTTATTATAGAAATAAGTGACTTATATTAAAACAGACAGTAAATAAAAGTAAGTAACTAATTATGAAACAATTTATGACAATGATGTTGAATGGGAGCATCATAAGAAGTAAAATAACTGACTTGGTTTTACATTTTATCTTACAACTTTTTACGCTGGTAGCATTTCGTTGCGAGACTAGGCTTTTTTGTACATATTATTTTTTTTTCTATGATAATATTTGTTCCTTCCGTCTTACATTTTATTGTAAACTTCTATATCAACAGACTTGCCCTTTAATAGTATTCAGTATAAATTAATAATATAAACATCGCAATCTACCATATCGCGAGACTTTTTTTTTTAAAATGGTTAAATTTTTAGTATACATATTCCAAAATCCGCAGTTGACGCAGTGAAATCTTCAACCTTTTCCAATTGTCCTTTAAATTAAAATAATTTTTTTATCAATTTTTAATGTTAATTGACGAATTCAAAACTCCCAAACTCCTAAACCAACTTCAAGAACCCACAGCCAGTGGGGTTCAAATATAATGTCAAATTATCACAATATCTGGCGCGCCTCCGCCTCACTCTAATCTCTCGCTCTCGTACCTATCCACGTATTACACCCGTTGCTATAGGAAACGCATCAAGTCTCGAAGCACGAGGGGAGGAGTTAGCGCCGAAATTGTCCCTCTCGTCATAACTTAACTATTCAAAATATGATTAGATATGATCTTCGATATCGACATCTCCTAACAGATAGCCGCGTAATGAGTACCCCAATGGCACGCTGCCCCTTCCAGTTCAACTTCAATTTCGAATTCGTCTATATCTATGGCAGCCGCAGTTAATTGATGCAGAGAAATCTTTAATTTTTCCCCATTGTCCTCTAAGCCAAATTTAAATTAATTTTTTTTTTGTTTTTTTAAATCAATACTTCCGGAAGCCGCAGTTGATGCATTTAAATCTTTATGTTTTGTCCATTGCCCTTTAAACCAAATTTAAATTTTTAGCTAGACCCAGTTCTAGTCTGTCAGTAATGAAAACTCAAAAACAATAAAAAAGTCGTCGCGAAGGGAGCTTATGCGTCTTGAGTTCTAGTCTGTCAGTAATAAAAAACCAGTTTTGAAAAACATGATTTGAAAATATGATTTTAAAAGCATGATTCGAAAAACATGATTTGAAAAACATGATTTGAGTGTGCAATGACTGCGAGTTTTCTCACAAGCGGGGATATTCGAATATAGATCTTTTACAATATATCGCATAAAAAACGCTCACGGTCATATAGTCGGCTCGAAAAATTTGCTCGAAATCTCGAGACGCGCCATTCAAATTGTTTAAAGAGCGTTTGTGCATGCACGCCCCTCCTATAGCATTATTTCTTACAGCCTCTTTTACACTGTCGGGGGTCTAGCTATTCCTAGGGGCTTGACCATCTTTTTATGTTAATACCTCCTGCAGCGCACTTGTTGCAACAGAATATTTATGTTTTCCCCGTTGTCCTTTAAACCAAATTTAAATTCATTTTTTTCATCATTTTTGACGTTAATACCTCCGGCAGCCGCAGAATCCCATTGGACCGATAGTCCCAATGAACCGACTGTACCCATGGACCGCAAAACTCGCACTTCTCCGGGTTTATGATTCGGTCCAATGGGACAAGAATCTTTGCTTAAATATACCCGATGGAATTTACAAGTAAACGATCTGAAGGATTTATAATAATTTAATGGTCAAGTAACTTGAGCACTAGACCCAACCATTCTGCAAGATATTAATGAAATATTATTGTTTAGAAGAACAAAATATTTTTAAATCAACGAAGTTAAACTTTATAAAGCTAACTGTTGTCACTAGACTACAATATTTCCGCTGCTGTTTTAGGGTATTTTCTATGCACAATTTATAAAGAAATACATTCTGGAAACAAGTTATATTTAAACAATGTAGACTGTTCAGATATGACTAGAAATATCAAAACTCGATAAAGTCTAATCAGATAATGGTGGCAATTCTCTAACTTTTTTATCGTTCACGCGCATACGATAACTCCGGTTTTATCGTAAATGTGATAAGTTATCAAAAAATGGTATTCTCTAACTTCCAAACGTGAAATTATCGAGCGCGAAATACGATAACCACCCGATAACTTAACAACAGGGTCGGTAACTCTTATCGAACGAAGAAAAAACATCCATAATTTCTATAATTCAGCGTTTTTAGATCATTTTAAGAATTAATAGGCTTCAACAAGCAAATACTAGTAAAAATACGCGTTTGAATTTCGCGGCTTCAATCTTATTTCAAATAAAAAACGCTAGGTAGCGACCTTCGTTACTTTTCCGCTAAAATGGCAGCCAAGCGAACGAACGAATTTGCGCCGAAGGCTCGAAATAAATAAAATCGACGAATATTTCGCGGAGAGAATGTTTTACGAGATCATGATAAAGGTTTTCAACTCTCCCCCAGTACCTAATTCAATAAATTGTTCGTCAAGCCAGAGCATATAGTCTTAGGAAGTCTGATCCGTGAATCGGGATCCAATTAAGGTAAGCCTTGTATCAGTTAAACTGTACCAATTTGATATTTCATATTCACTCTATTCATATGTAAACGGTAGAATGATTGCCTCAGTTTCATTTTCTTAAAGCATATTTGTGATTTAAAAGCTCAGTACGTCGCTCAACCTTTTTGATTTCTACGAAGCTAAGTAACACACTAATCATTTTTCAGATTTGCGTACGTTGATTTTCTGCTGAATTTTATCACGATTTACAAGTTGGATACCAGATACCGTAGGAAATTCTACTAGTACCACTGACAGTAAATTTGCTGGGAATGTGAAAGAGATCCCGCAACCAAACTGTTTCTACGCTTAAAATTTAAAAAGCCAAGAATACAGTATAAATAACCGGGATGAAACTATAGAAATCTCGGTGTATAGATCTAAAATATTTTTCATGATTTTTGGAAAGCTAAATTTCGCCAATACTACTCATACCGCAACCGATTTTCAAGAAGTTAGACATTTATCAAGAATTGCCATGTTTCGTCACAAAATACCCGTGTCCCTCGCAAACATTAATAATTTTCCAAGGGCTATTAGAACTTCTAGCTAGGTATGTTGTATTTATCCGTAAACTTGTTTTTGAAATATAATTCCTGATTCAAATTTTTCCTTTGTGTTAATTGCAAAATCTGTATCTCAGCCAGTTTTCCAATTCTTGTAACAGTGAATAAAATGTACTTTATGTAACATTAATGCGAATCAGTGTGAATAAAAACAATTTGAATAAAATCAATTTTATCGCTTGCTTTTTCAACCTCTTGCATATGGCATTGCAACTATAGGAACAGTAGCACTTTCTCCGTCGCATTTCTAGTCTGTAAATACATCCCTATTTCAAGTAAAAACTAAAGAATCAATTTTTATATTAAATACTTCAATATTGTCGGTATGGATTAGGCTAAATAAGAGTTTAATACTTGAAAATCCTTCATCTTAGCCTCGTTTTAAATCAAAGTTTACTAGCCTCGTTTTAAATCAAAGTTTACTAGCAAGTTCAATAATTAATAAATAGTTTAGAGTGGCTTTAAAATAAGCTTTCTTTTCTGTTCCTATAATTATTTTTTTCTCATTTAAATCAATTCTAAGGATCCTATAAATCCGAATGAAAATGAAATAAAACTTTGTAAAACGTTTTCATTCTAGAGCTAAGCCTAACGAAAATCATTTTTTTTATCGAATTTAAGCTTTTTTTACCGTTTTTGGAGTTACCGTACTATTCCTTATCGTAAATCACGCGCGCGAGTTAGAGAATACCGAATTAGCGAACGATCGATAAGGTCCCGCCCGGTAAAATTATCACTTATCGTTTACGATAAAATCCAGGAAGGTTAGAGAATTGCTCCCAATGGTGGAAAATTATTAACTTTACGATACTAGGCTCGAAGAAAGTTCTGATTTTTTTTCAAATGTCGCGTGAACCTACAGAGGTGTTTGTTACGCCGGATGTACAGACTTAAATGGGCGCTCCCATTGACTTATGTGGGCGTGCCAGGGGAAACGCGTAAAAATAGGTCTGTGTGCATCCGGCTTTAGAAATAGCAAGGCAACATAAGTTTTGTTCACATGCCATTTTTATATGCTATTTCAAAGCCATCAGAAACTAACTTTTCTAAGTTTCTTAAAATCGGATTTTGGCTAAGCGAGACTAGTTCCCAACTTTAGCAATTAACTAAAAATTACCGCGAAACCTTTGTTGAGTTTTGACACGCTATACGCGTTTTATAACACAACAAATCGTTCAATAAATAGCTATGGTTCTGGACTAATTACGACCAGGAGTGCTCAGAAAAATATTTAAAAACAATCTAAGACCTTTAGAAAAGCCTATTTGAAATGCTCAAATTTCCATATTAAAATAAAAGAGTTCCTATCAGCCCATCCTAACCCAACCTAATCCAACCATACCATACCTAACCCAACAAAACCCAACCAAACATATGGGATTTTAACATATTCATGTATTAATTAGGACCAGGAGAGCTCAGAATACTTAAAAATCAT
Source organism: Odiellus spinosus (assembly GCA_963920705.1). Taxonomy (NCBI): domain Eukaryota; kingdom Metazoa; phylum Arthropoda; class Arachnida; order Opiliones; family Phalangiidae; genus Odiellus; species Odiellus spinosus. The sequence continues at coordinate 11,863,511 of OY987225.1, read as the reverse complement.
TTGAAATAATCAAATTTCCATATTAAAATCAAAGAGTTCCCAACCTAACCCAGCATTACCTAACCCAACCTTGCCTAACCTAACCCACCTCAACCAAACCAAATCAATGGGATTTTAACATGGTTATGGACTAACTAAGATCAGGAGAGCTTAGAAAAATAATTAAAAAATCTACGACCAGCAATAATTTAGTAAAACGTATATTTGAAATTCTCAAATTTCCAAGTTAAAATCCAAGAGTTCCTAGCCCAGCCTAACCCAGCCCAACCCAACCCACGCTATCCCAAACTATGTGATTTTAACACAGTTATGGTGTAATTAGTACCAGGAGAGCTCAGAAAAATACTTAAAAAACCTTAGACCAACAAAAATTTAGTAAAACGTATTTGAAATTCTCAAAATCCAAGAGTTCCTAACCCAGCCCAACTAATGGGATTTTAACACGGTTATGGACTAATTATGACCAGGAGAGCTCAGAAAAATACTTTAAAAAATCTACGATCAGCAGTCATTTAGTAAAATGTATATTTGAAATTCTCAAATTTCCATGTTAAAGTCCAAGAGTTCCTAGCCCAGCCCAACCTAACCTCACGCAACCCAACCCACGTTATCCCAACCTATGGGATATTAACACGGTTATGGAGTAATTAATACCAGGAGAGCTCAGAAAAATACTTAAAAAATCTACGTGAAACGTATTTAAAATTTTCAAATTTAAATATTAAAATCCAAGAGTTCCCAACCCAACCTTAAGCAGCCTATGGGATTTTAACACGGAGATTTGAGCCTCGATTAATTTTTTCTCCCATTTCTGATGTCGTTGATTCTTTTACGTATTTTTTCTGGACTCCCCAGGTCCTAATTAGTCCATAGCCAGTGTTATTTAGGGGGTCGGAATATCGTAGTTTCCCCCTAACGGCTACTAGGCGAAATAAACTTACTTAAATTTGATATTGCATTCTTTATTTCCCATTTCATAAACTTCGATAAAAAATTGTCGGATGAATGGAATTCTATACAATGAAATTGGAATATTATGATTCGGTCCATTGGGAATTGGACCCAATAGGATTCTATCCAATGGGAATATACCGCAGTTGATGCAACCATGAAGTTATACATCCCAGATGGGATGTATAAATTCATGATGCAACTAAATCTTTACATTTTCCCATGTCCTTTAAGGGTAATTTTAGCACAGATCAATCAAAAAAAATTGAAATTTTGAACCCCATCCCTGTAGAGTTTTTTGGGCCATAAAAGACGATTCCGAAAGTTTTATAGCTATCGGGCAAGCCATTTTTGAGATACAGCATTGTTCATTTTAGAGAAAATGACCACCACCCCTAAAACACTTTTAAATTTATCTCAGCTGCTATTAGTTGTAAACGATCGTGTAAGAGCTTATTTTAAAGACTTTTTAGAGCCAAAAAAGAATATTACGCCTAATTGTTCATCCGGATAATATTTATTTGGCCTTTCACTAAAATTAAAGGTAAAATATTGTATGACGTTTTGTCGTACGTGGCGCCATTCCAGAGTTACGAAATGAATCCTGCGTGGATGACCCCTTAATGTGCATTAATAAACGCATACTCAATGATAAAATTCGCTTATCTTTAAAATACGCACGCGCGCTTTTATAATACCAGCTAAATAATTAAACGTATTTTATCATTAAGTATACGTTTTTTAATGTACGTCAATGGTTCATCCGCACATGATTCATTTCGTAACTCTTAAATGGCACCCCGTACGACAAAACGTCCTAGAGCATTTTAGTCTTAAAACGCCCAAAAGAATTCACTGTAGCTCGACCCTACCTTCTTTTTCGAAACATACATATTTGTCTGAAGTGGTGTCGTCTGCTAATTGAATAAACGTGAAGATTTTGCAGTTGTGACGGGCCTGCATTTGGTAAAAAACTTCGACTTAACAAGTCAGCTATATGTAGCGTTGGCCTTGGTTTGTACTGAACGTTTAACGTGTGCGACTGAAGTTGCAACAGCATTCTTTGAAGACGCTTTGGCGCAGAGCGGAGTGGTTTCATAAATATTGGAATTAACAATTTGTGGTCAGTTTCCACCAACACTTGTTTTCGACCGCCTATGTAATGTTCGAAACGGCCACAGACAAATACTATCCATAGACATTCTTTTTCTATTTGGGCGTAGTTAACTTCGCTGGAGGTCAAAGCTTTAGAGGCGTATGCCCCTAGGTGACCTTCCTGGAGCAAAACGGCGCCCAATCCTGATTCCGAGGCGTCGCATTGAATTGTCACCTCCTTTCGATGATCATAATAGGCCAAGACTAGTGCTTCCGTTAGCCTCTTCTTAAGTTGTCTAAAGGCCGACTCCTGGCTGGACTGCCAAGTGAATATTACGTCTTTCTCGAGTAACTTCCTTAGCGGCTCGCTTATTGTGGACATAGCCGGAAGGAAACGGCTCACATAGTTTATGCTTCCCAGAAATCTTTGTAACGCTTTTTTGTCCTCTGGAGGGGCCATTTCTAGAATCGCTTGGATTTTTGCAGGGTCTGGTTTTATACCTTTGTTGGTCACTCTATGGCCCATGTACGTGACTTCTGTGAGAGCTAACCGCACCTTTTCCTTATTTAGCTTTAACTTGCGCTCCCGTGCCCGATTAAGTAATGCTTTCAAATTCCTATTATGATCGGTTATGGCTTGTGCGATAGTTGATCCACGCCCAACCACCAAAATGTCATCATGGACGTCATAAATACCTTGTAACCCTTCTAGAAGCTCCAATATTTGTCTTTGAAACTCTTCCGGGGCCGAGGAGATTCCGAACGGCAAACGTAGATATCTGTAACGTCCAAACGGAGTCCAAAACGTGGTAAGAAATGAACTCTCTTCTGAAAGCCGAAATTAGTAAAATCCATCTTTAGCGTCAAGTACCGAAAATATTTTTGCATCTGTTGAGCTTGGCAAGATGTCATCCAGAATTGGCATTGGATATTTTGCACTTTTAATAGCTTTATTTAGATCTTTAGGATCGATACATATTCTTAATGACTTCTTAATGTGTCCTTGTGGAGCATTGATCTTCTGGTTCTTTTGTACTATTACCAAGCTGCTGATCCAGTCGGTCGGCTGTGTTACTTTTTTTACAATGCCTCTTTTCTCTAGTTCGTCTAGTTTTTCTTTGAGTGGGCTCAATAGCGCTACTGGAACTCGGCGAGGCAGGTGTTGCACTGGTGGAGCTGACTTATCGACTTCTATTGTGTGAACTCCTGGAAACTCTCCCAAACCTACAAATACATCTGAGTAGGTATCTAGTTTTATTTTCGCCTATCCTGTAGCTTGCTTCATAAGACCCAACTCTAGTCCATCGTGGTCCACATGACTTAAATCATGTACAGTAATTTAGCCAAGTTCCACACACGGTTTTGCAGATAGCAACGGTGGCTTGTGTGGTCCTTCTATGATTTTAAAGGTTAATTTTTGTTTCTCGTTCCCAACGGAGCATATTAACGCAGTTTCCCCAACGAGCCGCATTACCGAATTATCGTATAAGGTTAGTCCTTGCATCGACACGGGTGTGAATACTGATGAAGTTCGCTGAATATTTTTGAAGTCTTTTATATTCATAACGTTGCACGTAGCACCGGTGTCGAGCTGACAGCGTAATGGTTGTGGTTGTTGATTTGCTTCATGAATGTAGAGACAACTGAACAATTTCGTTCGGGCACCCTGTGTTTGTATAGCGTGAATTTCCTCAACTTTAGAGTCCGTCGGCCTCTTTGCATCTAACGAGATTTCTTCAATGTGGAATAGGTCTTCAGAGTAAAATGGATCGTCGTCTTCTTGTAACCCGCGATGTTTAGTGCTCGTTAGCTGGTGTTGACCCGATAGAACCGGCTCTTGTATATAATTAAGCGTCTCCTGGTTGCCCCAACTATCAACATTTTGACGTGGCTCATATTCTTCGTGGAAATTGACTGATTGCTGTCCCTTCTTCCAGCAAACTGCTTCAAAATGATGAAGTCGGGAGCAAAAATTACAACGTTGGCCGTAAGCAGGACATTGACCATCTTTAACATGCTGTTTCCCACAATACTGGCACGAGAAATTTGCTGCAGCACTTGAGTACGGTCTACCATTCCTTGGATTACCAGTATTATTCCGAAGATTGGATAAATTCGTTTTTCCTCCCCCACGACTTGATGACGAATAATGTCTAGCTGGGGGTTCTTGGTATCGGCTTTTTGACAAGCTTTGCGAGCGTGATCTAACGTAGTTTACCGCCTCTGACGACGCTAGTGCGTATTCTGACTCTACGTGCTTCAATTCTGTCTGTGCACTCTCGCTGACTCGTAGTGCTTCTAGTGTTTCTGTCGATGTCGGTGATTCAGCTGCTCGAAACAATTCTACCCTTGTAAGCTTATCGCGGCTACCCAAGACAAGCTGATCCCGTAAGTAAATCCTTGTACTTGCAGGCTTTGACCAACGTTTGAAGTAGAATGTAGAATTGTTCTACTGTTTCAGAAACTTGTTGGGTTGCGGTGCGAAATAAGAATCTTGGATATAATGTGTTTCTTCTCGGGGTAAAATGATTGGTTAGAGCGTCCAGTATTCCATTAGTTGTAGATGCCGTTGCAGCTGAGAGATTTAAAGTTTTTCGTACCTTTCGACACGCGTCACCCAATAGGGACCGAATAGTAGCAACTTGGACGGGTTCTGTTTTCTTGTCCAGTCCTGTAGCAATGGCATAGTCCAAAAAAGCTTCTTTGAAGGTGGCGAAATTTTCGGCAACGTCACCAGTGCAATCTACATATCTTGGCGCTCGGACATTGTCGCTTTGCGGTACACTTGTCAAAATCTCCCAAACACAAACAACTACAACCTATTCCCGACGGCGGGTTCCGCACGCGAACTGTTACCGTTATTTATTTAAACTTGTGACAGAACGCGCTCACTTCTGACACCATGTTGCGTGTTGCGATATAATTAAACAAGTCCGTATACTATAACTGGTTCTTTATTGAACATTTGGAAGTCTCTACATTTTCGGCTGGGGATCCAAAACTGACTGCCTGTATCGTAGACATCTGGTCCCCTAATCGGTTACGTTCGATCAAAGGTCAACACGTTTCTTATCGAGATAATGAGTAGGCACACAATTTTGACCTTTGATATTCACTTCAACAGTTATTAATATCAAATAAGCTCCGAACAAGTTGGGAAACCAAAATATAGCCTCCCCGACCCCGACGTTAAGGTAACATAATCTAACCTAACCCTACCTAAAATTAATGAAAAGAAATGTAGAGTATTGGAAGAGTAGAAGAAACAGCGTGCAATTCAATCACACTTCTCTATTTCCCATCTAGGTTACGGAGTATAAGTATTTTCCTTAACCTCAAGGATTCAGAGATTGCAAAAGAGTGTCCTGCGTTACCCATTATTATATGCGGCAGGTCGTAGACCTCTTAATATACACACCAAATGAAATGTCCTACGTTACCCATAATTATATGCGGCAGGGCGTAGATTTGTTAATAGACACACCAAATTAAATGTTTATTTTCAAATAAATATGTAAAGTACAAGTACTTGTAATATAAATTAACACTTGAGCATAGGCTATACTGCGTGATTATCTTTGATAATCCACTGATTTGATAAAGACGAAGGATTTAGTCTGGGATGGCAAGGAATACAAGGAATTAAAACGACGAAGATACAGTAGCAAGTTCCTCTTGGACAAACCAAGAAATATTCTAGAATAAATGTTCCGTTTACAACCCATTATCCGTAGATGATTGGCAATTACTTCCGGTACAGTTTTCGTCTGAAATTCTGGTTTTGACGTGCTAATAGAGGACCATTACTGATATTTTCATCATACGAGAGATCCCAGTCATTGGAAGAATCCAAGGATGGAGTTGGTCGAGAGGTTATTTTCCAAACCGGCTGACAAGACGTTAGTTTCCACTCCAATGATAAAAAAAAAATCTTAAAGACTGAAAGTAGACTAATTCCCATACCGTTAATATTTATACTTGAATAGCTCCTTTTATGTTTAGAATAACGAGTAAGAACTGTCGAGCTTTTACTGACTGTAAGTATCTCATATGTCGAGTCCGAAAACACTATCTGCTTGCATGTTTCCATTCTTCGTAGCCAGGCCGTCTCTTTCTGGTAATAAATGAAAGCCGTGTCGCTGCTCTGTTGACTTCAAATGGTGATGATATTCTGCGCTGGTTATTTTCTCACTTAAGTCATTATATCTCTCTTTCGTCTGGTCTCGTCTCGTCTTGTCTTGTCTTGTCTTGTCTCCTGGTCTACTAACGAAGTTCACTGTACACGGCTTCTTTTGATTATGAAAATAATCGGAAGTATTTCATGGTTTTATAGTGGAGAAAACTGAAGCCTATTTTTTATTCCAACATCAGATGTCCATTTTTATTCAAAATTGTTGTTTTTTAAACACGGGAAACCTACTGTACTTCTGTCCAAGGGGAGTTTTCACGACTATAATTTTTCTTAAGAGGTTTAACATTTTGTATCAATCCGCCTCAGCTTTAAATCTTATGTCGTTTCTATCTTGGATGCCCTTGCAAACGTACCTTTATTTAGATTCTTCAATCCACCCCAAGTTTGCAGCAAGCCTTAGCCTATACTGCCCGTTATACCATTGCTTTTTTGACTAAATGATATATGCAAAACAGCTTAGCGTGTCGTGCCAACTCAAGCTGGTTATCAAATTTCTTTATATTTTTGGACAATTTCTTAAATAACTTCTAAATTATCTCGAATTTTAAATTGATTTTTCAGCTACATTATTAATTAGATTAAGTTGAACCATTTTGATATTTTTAATTATAATATAAATTAATATTGCATAAGGCTCATTTGCATTCACTTCATAAAGGTAGTATATAAACACTTCGAAGGGCTTTGTTAATCGAGCAATGTGGCCATGAAGTTGGGAGGAAAACCCCCTCCCTTCAATGTCTAGACTATTCTTGATCTCTAGGCGCTTGGTATGCAAAGCTAATTTACCCATTGGTGGGGCGATGTTTGGAGAATGGAAGGTTGATGTTGACCATATTAGTGAGGGACCCCTCGCTAGTATGGCCCGCTGAGATCGGACACTGGAGGTTGGACCTTGGTGTGGGGATGGTCGGAGGTGATTATAACAGTGGGAGACGTCCCATTGCGTATAATCGCCTTCAACTGTCCAGCATCGAGGTTTGACCGTAAAGTGGATGGTGGAAGGTGATAATATGCAATTGGAGACGTCCTGTTGCATATCATTGCACGACACTGAAACTTAATGTGGCAGCCACGCTTAAAGTAGGTAATTCCCGTTAAACGGAATTGATCGATAAGCTGGTATGATAATGTCTCTAGACTTTTGGCTCCACGAGCTCGGTCACGTGATATCCGCTTACACAGGAAGTGACACAGACAGACACACAGAAACGACCAGTGTAAAACCTCCCCCTGAACTAAAGTTCAGTCGGGGAGGTAAAAAGGTTAAATAAGTACCAAAAATCATTTTGGGTTAGAGGAATATTTCAAAGGCGGAAAAAACAAGGTTATTACACAAACTTGGTACAAGAAATACGCAAGGACGACGATGAGAGCCATTTTAGGTTTGTAATTAAAATTATGCTTCTTTTTACTGAACCATGGTTAAAGTACAAACTATTTCAGGTTTTTTCGGAAGACTGCTGGGCAGTTCGATTTCTTGTTGTCATTGATTGAGGAAAAAATTACAAAGAAAGACACCCGTTTCCGAAAAGCAATTTCACTGGCGGAACGTTTAGCAATAACACTTCGGTATATTAGCTTAGGATATTTTATGAATGACATTACTAATTGCCTGATCTTTTGACAGTTATCTCGCCAGTGGCGATATGCCACTTAGTGTAGAGTTTGCTTTCCGGGTAGGGCACGCTACAGTCTCAAAAATTGTACGGGATACATGCGACGCTATATGGGAATGTTTAGCTCCGATGTATTTGAACTTACCAAAAATGAAGAGGAATAGAAAATCGTTTGCGCTGGATTCCAAGAAATGTGGAACTTGCGCCATTGTCTCGGAGCTGTGGATGGGAAACACGTTGTTATGGAGTCTCCCTCCAACAGCGGCTCCAAATATTATAACTACAAAGGTGCCTTGTTATATGTGCGATTCCCAATACCGATATACTATGATTGATATTGGAAGTTACGGCAGCAAAAGCGACGGTGGTGTGTTTTCGGAATACTCATTTGGTTCAAAACTATTAACCGGAAAGTTAAAACTTCGTGAAGACGAACCTTTGCCAGGAACGAGTGACAACTTCCCTCATTTCTGTATTGGTGATGAAGCCTTCCCTTTACATCAAAACCTCATGAGGCCTTATCCTGGCAGAAATAACTCCCAAGAAAAAAAGATTTTTAACTACAGTTTAAGCAGAACCCGTCGAGTAATCGAAAATACGTTCGGAATACTTTGCGCAAGATGGCGAATTTTCAGAAAACCAATTCGTGCTAAACCAGCCAACGTAGATAGTTACGTTAAGGCTTGTGTTTGCCCTCATAATGTTTTGATGACTGACGACAAGGGAAAACCAGGATTTCAACGTAATTATAATGCTACCTAACTAGAGATCAAATACGAAGGGATGGAAAGATTATTAAATTGCAGTGGCGATATCAAGTAACATCTATTTGCGATATCAGAGATGGTTGTGGAATTAGAACTGGTAACAACCACAGTAAAAACGCAGCCCATTTAAGGAATCGCTTGGCTAGGTACCTGCGCAACGAATGCGCTGTTAGGGAACCCAATGTTACGATGAAATTGGGTTAATAAAACTGTGGTTATATAAGCTAGCAATGCCCTATAATAATCCCTAAGTGAATTTAGGTCCGATACAAGGATTTGCAAGTGAGAATAAACAAAATTTGTTTCATAATAATTAATCTGATTAATTACAAATCCAAGTCATCCGATTTGTCGATCATCTGTTTGAACAGCTGTGTGGCCATCAAATCTCTGGTTAATTCGTCATCAATATCAGCAAAATTACCAAACTGGTCATCTTGGGCATTTTCCGCAAACTCAGGATCATCATTAGGGAAATTAGATATAGTTCTATATGATATTTGAAAGTTATTTTTTTATAATTATATTATATCATTTACTTACTCTCTATGAGTAACATGAACTTCCAATTGATTTTTCAGAATTCTGTATAATTTCCATCGGGGTAGAGATATTTCATCACTGCCAGCTCCGCTTTTCAAACTGAGTTTATAAGCTTTACGTTCACGGATGAAACGGTCTTTTAGCCCTTTCCATTTTGTGGATGCTTCTTATTCTAAAATTATAAAACATTTAACAAAACATACAAAATCAAACAAGCCAAGGCGAAAGATTCAGTCTCTCTTGCACTTGAAATTAAAATATGAAAGGCGTTTTTAACCTTATATTTTCTCTTAACTAAAATATGACGGCAATAAACAAACTCCATTAATATAATTAATAATTAACTGTCTCGCAATATATAGCAATAAATAACACAAACGTTTAAAGTTTGTCAGTTTGAAATATCACAAGTGCTTGACATCAGAACTCAACAGCCGAGGTTTAGCTTTGATACTTACGAGACAATCCGAATTTCTTTCCAATCTCGTTCCACGCGTTTTCGTTTTCTTTAAAATCACGATGAGAATTATCAAATATAAATTTATAAGGTCTCACCGCCTCTATAAATAGTTCATTATTAATAAATTTTACAACAGGTTTTGCATTCTGGCTTTTTTACTTTTTCCGACATTTTGCCTGGAATGACCGGAGCGCTGCCCCAAACACGAAGGTTCAAGGTTCCTAAAAACTTCGCCGTATTATGTTAACTTGAGCGGTTTATACCGCCCTCTAGATAAAGACAGTGAAATCTTAACAAGTTGGGAAACCAAAATATAACCTCCCCGACCCCGACGTTAAGGTAATCTAACCTAACCTAACCCTACCTAAAATAAAAGATGAAAAGAAATGTAGAGTATTGGATGAGTAGAGGAAACAGCGTGCATTTCAATCATTATTCTCTACTTTACGGAGTATAAGTATTTTCCCTTAACCTCTAGGATACAGAGAATGCAAAAGAATGTCATGCGTTACGCATAATTTTATGCGGCAGGTCGTAGATTTCATAATTGACACACCAAATGAAATTTAATTTCTAAATAAATATGTAAAATACATGTTCTTATAATATAAATTGTCATTAGAGCATAGGCTGTACTGTGTGATTATCTTTGAGATAATCCACTGATTTGATAAAGACGAAGGATTTAGTCTGGGATGGCAATGAAGACAAGGAATTAAAACGACGAAGATTTTGTAGCAAGTTCCTCTTAGACAAACCAAGAAATATTGTAGACTGAATGTTCCATTTACAACCAATTTTCGGTAGATGATCGGCAATTACTTCCGGTACAGTTTTCGTCTAAAATTCTTGTTTTGACGTGCTAATAGAGGACCATTACTGATATTTTCATCATGCAAGTGATCCCAGTCATTGGAAGAATCAAAGGATTGAGCTGGTCGAGAGGTTATTTTCCAAACCGGCTGACAAGACGTTAACTTCCACTCCTATGATAAAAAAATATCTTGAATACTGAAATAGACTAATTTCCATACCGTTAATATTTATACTTGAATAGCTCCTTTTATGTTTAGAATAACGAGGCCGTATGAATAACTGTTGAGCTTTTACTGACTGTAAGAATCTCATATGTCGAGTCCGAAAACACTCACTGCTTGCATGTTTCAATTCTTCGTAGCCAGTTGACTTCAAATGGTGATGACATTCTGCGCTGGTTGATTTTCTCACTTAAGTCACTATAGCTCTCTTTCGTCTGGTCTCGTCTTGTCTCGTCTCCTGCTCTGCTAACGAAGTTCACTCTACACGGCTACTGTTGATTATGAAAATAATCGGAAATGTTTCTTGGTTTTATAGTGGAGAAATCTGAAGCCTATTTTTTTTCCAACATCAGATAACCATTTTTTATTCAAAACTGATGTTTTTTTAAACACGAGAAACCTACTGTACTTCTGTCCAAGGGGAGTTTTCACGACTATAATTTTTCTTAAGAGGTTTAACATTTTGTATCAATCCGCCTCAGCTTTAAATCTTCTGTCGTTTCTATCTTGGATGCCCGTGTAAACGTTCCTTTATTTAGATTCTTCAATCCACCCCAAGTTTGCAGCAAGCCTTAGCCTATACTGCCCGTTATACCTTTGCTTTTTGGACTAAATGATATATGGAAAACAGCTTAGCGCGTGTTGCCAACTCAAGCTGGTATTAAACGGTCACATTTCATTAAATCTTTGTTTAACTAAGAGAAGCACTCGTAAACAATAAACTATACTTTCTCTCTATTAGCTCGAATTCAATGGATATTCCTTATCATTCTACTGTTTAAGAAATAAAATTTTTGTTTATCATTTTGAAGCAATTAATAAAAATAGGCTAAGCTTATGATTTCACCCTTTTGTAACCAATTCAGGCACCTTACTCTCTATTACTTCATATAATTTATCAATATTTCATTATTAAAATCTGTGTTTAACTAGAGAAACTCTCGTACCGAAAGAAGTCTTATCAAATTTTGTCAAAGTACCTTTGTCTGTATTAATTCGAATTCAGTGGACGGTGGGATACCCGTGTAAACGCACTTTTATTTAGATTCTTCAATCCACCCCAAGTTTGCAGCAAGACTAAGCCTATACTACCCGTTATACCTTTGCTTTTTGGACTAAATGATATATGGAAAACAGCTAAGCGCGTGTTGCCAACTCAAGCTGGTATTAAACGGTCACATTTCATTACATTTTTGGGAAATTTCTTAAATATCTTCTAAACTATCTCGAATTTTTAATTGATTTTTCAGCTTCTTTATTAATTAGATTCAGTTTAACAATATTATTATATTAAATTAAAATTTAAATGAATTATACGCTTCAATTCACTAAAAGATATCGCGGCATAAGGCCAAAATAGTTAGGGCATGGAAAAGGTGTATATATAGCTTTCGCTAACCTTTATTCACCGAGCGAGTAACCGAGAAGAGTTGGGGAAAACCCCCCCTTCTCAACGTCTAGACGTTTATCGTAACCCTAGGCATTCGGTAACTGCACCACAAAGACCCGTAGAGGGAGGAGATGACTGGAGTGGAAGGTTGATGTGGACTATAATATGGCCCGCTGAGATCGGACACTAGAGGTTGGACCTTGGTGTGAGGATGGTCGGAGGTGATTATAACAGTGGGAGACGTCCCATTGCGTATAATCGCCTTCAACTGTCCAGCATCGAGGTTTGACCGTAAAGTGGATGGTGGCATGCGATAATATACAATTGGAGACGTCCTGTTGTATATAATTGCACGACACCTGAAACTCATTGTGGCAGCCACGCTTAAAGGAGGTAATTCCCGTTAAACGGAATTGAACGATAAGCTGGTATGATAATGTCTCTAGACTTTTGGCTCCACGAGCTAGGTCACGTGATTTCCGGTTACACAGGATATCCGCTTACACAGGAAGTGACACACAGACAGACACACAGACACATACACAGACACACACACAGACGCGACCAGTGTAAAACCTCCCCCTGAACTAAAGTTCAGTCGGGGAGGTAAAAAGGGTGGGTGAAAAGGAAAATTTGTTTAAATTTCATACTACACTTAATATAAAATGTAATATTAAATTTGATACGTTATTCAGGTTCTACTTCCGACCTAATCTGTTCGCGATAAAATTACGCGGTGTCAAATTTAGAAATTTGAATACGCGGGGCGTAAATCGCCATATCGTATCGCAACGCGCCAAAATTTGACGCTTTTTGTCGTGCGTAGGCACTTACGCGCCGTTAGGCGCGCTAGTGGAAACTAAGCTTATACCAATAAGCAGAATTAGAAACATGTGCCACCACCACAACGAAGAACATATGAAAAGGAACTCTCAACGGCAAGTCAAGTGTGTGAATCCTTTAAACATCCATTACTTCACTGAACGACGAAAATCGATGAGATTAATTTCCTTGGACTTGTACAAACGATTGAAAAAATGGTGTTATCCCATTGGATCGAATTGATAAGATAAGAGATACCGCCAAAATACAAAGTTTTTATAGCCTTATTGGTGATTTCCAACTAAAGGCAATCGCCTATTATAAAAATATTTAACAGGTCAAAATAAGATAAGCGCAATTTATTTATCCGAAAATTTCGAGTATTATAATACGTCTGGAGCAACCCATTAAATTGAGGTTAAACCCTAGACAAACTAGTATTGGTATATGAATTAGTTCAGAAATATGAATGGTTTCAGAGTCATAGTGTGAGAATTAAAATAAAAAAGGATTAGATCAAAGAGTCAGGATATCATAATTGACGACTAAGCCTCTGCGGGATATATAATCGCCTAAAATGCGAGCTCTATTAACCTGTGCAGGGGCACGTTATTTCAGCCTTATCGATAATTTTGAAAGTCTGCTGTCTCTTTAGATATTAAAGGGATACCAGACTCTTCTAACAAGTTATTTTTGAACGATTTAAACTGTTGTAAAATGCGTAAAAAGTATCAAAACTCAGCAAAGGTTTCGTGGTAATTTTCAATTAATTATTAAAGTTGCAAACTATTGTCTCGCTTAGCCTGAATCTGTTTCTAAGAAATTTTAGAATGGAACATTTCACGAGAAAAGTTAGTTGCTGATGCCATTATTATATCATATAAAAATGGCCCGTGAACAGAACTAACGCTTGTGGGCGCGTTATTTCGGGAAAATGACGATATTCAGACCCACCACAAAATAACAAAGGAAATAGACTAATTAGGAACTGGGGAGTTTAAACGGTTTGTTCCCCTTTAGTCAAAAAACGTTGGCCCAATGGGGACTTCATTGGCCAAATATGATGGATTCCCAATTCACCCAGACCAAAAATTCTGCTTCCCATTTCACCCAAAACGTATTTGTCAATTCCCCTTTGAACCAAAATATTCTTGCTGCATTTTTTAATTCTAAATAGATTACATTTAACGATAATTTAAGCGTTTTAGAATTTAATTCATTTGAAAAATGGAAATCGAATGGATTCAATAGTCTAGAGGACAAATAGTCCAGGTAGTTCGCGGGAAAATTTGGGCTCGGTCAAGGAAGTTTGGGTTCGGTTAGGGAAGGTTGGGTTCGGTTAGATAAGTTTTGGTTGGATTCGATTAAGTGAGGTTTGTTTGTGTTTGATTCGGTAAGGTTTGGTTTGGTTCGGTTAGGTTGGGTTGGGTTAGGTTAGGTAATAAGTAATAGAGCGAAAGGTGAAAATACACACGGACTGCGCGCAGCAATCTACGAATGGTTTTTACGAGGGGCTAATCACTCGGTAAAAACTTGTACACCTGACTTGAGACTTTGGCGAGATTCTCGGGACTAAGCAGAGATTCTGTTTCTAAATTCAGTTGCAATCTTAGAAAGAGCATCTTTAAACGTAAGAAAACCAGTTTTTCTATGAGAAATGCGGTGCCTTCTCAGACTGCAAATGAGTATATATATTTTCAACCTTAGCTCGCTTCCCGATAATGGGTTAGTGGTGTCCTATAATTAGGCACTTTTTTGAAAGTTAAGTTAGACTTAAAGGGGTAGTCGCGGATGATAAGTAAAAAGGCGGGCTTTTAATTTGGAATTTCAAAGGATACATTTAATTATATCTAAAGTATGTTAAAGATAGTTGAAGTAATAATTAATATTATGACAATACTATTATATTTTCAACTCGTAAAGTTATGGAATTTCCAAATATTTACTTTTTAGCCCTATCTCTATCGCTTGTTTTATTCTTGCTTTTTTATTTAACAGTCTCATTATTAATGGCGTCCCAATTAATTGGGACGCCACAATAAGTGCTTCAAGAATTTACGGCGATAATTGAAAAAACATAATATTCCATATTATAGAATCCGTAAATCTCAAATATTAGTTAGAGATTTCAGCACTCGCAAAACCAAGACCGTGTATATCCCCAATAAAAAAGATAAAGGGAATAATATAGCTTAATGTGATGCGTATATGACCTTTTAAAACGCGTGAAAACATATTTTGACTTTTTTTTCCTATAAATATCAACTTTTTGAAGTTGAGATACACGAGAAATGCTACGCATAAAATACTTACACTTGCGCTATATAATGGAAACAGTTTTATTGTATGTACTATCGAGTGCCCACTCTTGTAAAAGTTAACTTTAAATTGGTCACAACCCCTCGCGCAATGCTTAAGGATTCTCGGAATATCATTTCCTCTTCAAAGTTTTCTCTTTATAAACCTTGTGAATGGAAATTGACAATAACCAAACAAAAAACTCCTTGAGAAATAATGACCTTGAAAATATTTTTCCCTAAGAAAGCCCGGCTAAAAGTAAAAAGTTTCATAGATTTTTGGGACTTCACAACAAGACTACGCCGGACTGCGCCTAAGATTTTTAGACTTTGCTTTATTTTTATAAGATTTCGCGGTAGTTTTACGGTGTTTACAGGGACTTCGCCAGACTTCGGCGGAGTTTCGCGAAAATTTCGAGACTTCACGTGGGACTTGAGAATTTTTAAGACATCACGAAATAAGCCAGATTTCGAAAGACTTCACCAGATTACGGATGACATTTTTGGGACTTCACTTGGGATTTCAGAAATTTTGTACACCAGATTTCGCGAGTGGTTAGCCCCTCGGGTTTTTAATACAAGACGGAAAATAAGTAAATTGTGGGTTGAATATTTTTTATCAATTTTATGAATTGTAAATAAGCTCGGGTATTTGACACTTTGAAGCTGATGAAATGAAGATGTTTCTACCTTCCCCTCCTGTGCCAACGCGAGTTCATGGACCCTGTTTCTGATATATAATATTTTTTAAACGAGCATTTCTTATTCGTTTGGTGTACTTTAATGGATCATTTCGTTTCGTATCACGAAAGAAGTAGGATGAAGTATTTAAGTTAACTATAATAACCATTTTTTTATAGTAATACCAGAATTTACTGATAATTGCTATGAATTTCCCAAGTTTATTTCATCCTTCGAATATCTACACAACTTTGCCTTTTGGATTTAAGATAACAAATCCACCAAAACTGTAAGTTTCAGATATAACCGAATTCGGTTGAGTATTTTACAGAGAGGCTGGAAAGGCAGAAGTACCGTTTTTATGCTGGGTGCCAAAACAACACACTGCAAAGCGACGAAAGTGTGAAATATTTTCCATTCCCAAAACCCAGGAGACAAGCGGTAAAATGTGCCAAAGGGCTACAAATTTACGAAAAAACGTGTCCACCAAGTGCTGTAAGGGAACATTGGTTTGTCTGTGCAAAGCAAGGAAAATACACACGTATTATACTATTGTTTAAAAACGATCAGCAAGTGCATAGCTTTCTACGAATGGTATTAATTCAAGACGGAAAATAAGTGTGGGTTGAAAAATTTTTGTAAATTTTCATGAAGGGTAAATAATCTCGGGTATTTGACTGTTTTGTAGCTGAAGAACTAAAGATTTTTATAGCTTCTCCTTTTGTGTGAGTTAATGAACCCTGGTTCTGATTTATTTTAAACAAGCGTTTTCATTCGTTTCTTTATTTCGAGACCCCCTTGTATTAACCCGAAGTAGGGTTATCGTATTTAAGTTCATAATTTCAATCCACAAAAAGCATACAGAAACTATACAAAAACGAAGCTTTGCGTCGCACTTCAAAAAAAGTGACTTTATACCCAACGATGGTCGACCAAAGCCGCAAATGTACAGCAATTAAAAATTCAAAACCAAGAAGGGCTAGTAATTTAAAATTAGCGGTTAAAGAAAAACGAAATTTTTTAGAAATTAGAAACTTTTACTTTTAGATATTAATATGAATAAAAATTATACAAAAAAAACCTATAAATTCGGACAATGGAAAGTTTTAATAGCAGAATTCAACATTGAAAAATAAATTTTTTTACATATATTGGAGTGGCGCAAAAAAAAACGGTCCAAGAGTGGAACCTACTATAGAACTACTACATAATTTAAACTTTCCAAAAGCAGAATTTATATAAGTCTTTTTTGTATAATTTTTATTTGTCTTAATATATAAATTGGGTATAAAATGCACTTTTTTGCGAAGCAAAGCTACGTTTTTGTATAATTAGATTTATATTTGTTCAGAAGTGAGAGTCATGGTTGAGCTATTTCTCTCAAAAAATTGTAAAATTACTAAAATATCTTGAGGATTTCCTAATTTATTAAATAATATATTTTTTTCTCGAAAAATACAATACGGTAAATGTTCGCCTTGAGTTTTAGACAATCCTGTATTACCGACGTAAACTGAAGGAGAGCTTTTAATGTATCTTGGTAGCTTAACTACGGCAAAAACACATCTGAAAACATCCTCCAATTATAGTAAAAAAACTCCAATTATACTAAACAAGCACAAATATACTAAAAATTCTATTATACTTAGAGATCTACCTACTTAAAAGTCGAAATTTTATACATAATTTCATTTATTTCACTAAAACATCAGACTTTTATATTTAAATTTCCGTCTTAATTACCTTTTATACCTTGACGTTAAATATAAAATCCTCGAAAGACTAGTTATCAGTTAAGATGATTTTAATCTAACTCGTATCGATAAATTTTCCGATGGATTTTAAAACCGATCGCACTACGTTGCGATACATAAGTGGCACGTTTAGTTTTTTCAAGTAATTGATAACAAGCTATATAAACATTGATACTGGGAATTGCAATATCTTTGATATACACCATGCAATATTTGAAAAATCTAAGTTTATAGATTCGGCTTTAAAGGATTTGAGTTACATATTTGTTTTGCCAATCATTCATTTAAATTTCTAAACACGAAATAAGAGCCGATATCACATCAATTTCATACTCGATAGTAAGAGTTAAGGGATGAGTAGGTGCTAGTGGTATCAATCAAAACTATAGGCAATAATAAAACATATCACCCGTGTTTGTATGTAGCTTGTACTTCCCTTTTTATCATTTGAAGCCACCAAGATTGGTTGAAAATATGGTTTATAATATCATCATATGACGGGAGCCATAAAATCGCCGATTGACACGTGACAATCCATCATGGTATCGATGTACTAAAGATGTAATGAGAGCTATATTGAAAATAGCAGGATTTTTTAGTGAGATGGCTGAACGTCTAAGGCTATTTCCGTTAACGTACCTTTTAATCTGAGTAACAAAATAGATGGCGCTGGTATTGCTATGAGTTCTAAAAATTCAACCGTAGAGCTCGGGTGTACTAAGAAAGAGCGCTTTTCCAAATAACATTTCAAAAAAATCAAGGCACTATACTAACCTAACCTAAGCTCAAAATATGATAAACATATTAAATTAAATGCTTCCAAACTTTTTCAGGGAGGCTATTCTCTAACTTCATTCGAATCGAAAGCTGCTCGAATCATTCGGAATTCGGGTTGATTCGAACCATTCGGCGGCCTATAGAGCCGTCCGAATCAAGTTTCCTCTCTTTTTGAGTGTCTTCCCCCTTTCTTTCAACCCCGTTTCTCCTCGTCTCAAGGTGTTTGTACGTAAAATTTAACCGACATGTTTCATCAACTACAAATAAAATAATCAAATTTGCGTCAATAAAAAAACTACCCGTGGTCAATAAAATAATTAGTGTTGTATCTTAAACGTGTCGATTGCATGTTAGATTTTTCGGTTGAATAGGTAAGGTTAACGACTCAATGTTTTAGGCCTTGGTTGATAATACACGGTGACGGGGTACCGGCTCCGTCCGTCCCAAGGTTGCTAGAGATACTCGCTGGCTCCGTCCGACGGTCCGAGGCTCTTCCCAATATTTTTCAATTTTACCGTCGTATTTTGACGGAGCTTCGAGAATTTGGACCCGGGCGGCTACCAATATTTTAAGCGTAAACATATATCAACTTGCCGGCAATTTTTTTTTTGTTAGTCAATAATTATACGCTTTTCGCTAAATGATTGAATTTATTTTAAATTAAATCTTATCATTTTAAGTTTAATGGTAGATTATTGCATTTATTTGAAATTAAATCTAATCATTTTAAGTTTAACGGTAGATTATTGCATTTATTTTAGATTAATATTAAATCTAATAATTAAAAGTCTAACGCTAGATGATTGAATTTATTTTAGATTAATACTAAATCTAATAATTAAAAGTCTAACGCTAGATGATCGTATTTAAATTAAATTCATATTTAAATCTAATAATTTTTAGCATTACGTATCAAATGAATTTCATGAAAGGATTCTTCTAGATAAATACCAACGATTTGGTATTTTTATTGCCATCTAAGTTTAAATTAAAATGGCTACTTAAACCAATGGTATTATGAAAACCATATAAACTACATTAGTCTGAAATTACAATTTTATTTAATCGTTTATTGAAAAGAGTGGCGGCGTATACGCGGGGCCCCCCTCACTTCGACGAACCCGTATCTCCACAGTGCTTTGAACACCCCCCTGCTTTTTCCCCCTATGGATGGGTATAACGCCTCACTTCGACGAACACTCCCTCGTGCTTTCGTGACGTATAACGCCTCACTTCGAGGGCCCTGTAACCTCCCCGTATTGACGGTACTTTTTCATTACCATCTATTTGCCACCGTCGTTCTTTTTGCGAACGAACGGAGCGCCATCTGAAGTATTTTCTATTTATTTCTATTTACGAAATTTATTTTTTCTGTCCTGAGCGGGGCGCGAACCCGCCACCAAAAGGATCATGAAGTTGGTAACCCACCGCGCTAACCATTCCAACGTTGGCTCCTGCATCTACCCATGGAGTTCTACCCTAAGGGCCTGCATCTAGCCTGGCTGCTCGACCCTGTGAGACCATGTGACAACCTAGGATAAAAGGAAGACCTCAGTCCAGCCTCGGGGCAGATTCCCAGTCGACCAGTTCTAAAATAAGCCTTAGTTCTGTACTAGAAGTTCCTGTTTATAATTAAATTGCCTTTTAAACTAGTTAACTGATTTATTATTAGTAAATAGTTAAGCGTACAGTTACAATTGGAGCCACCGCCGAGATCGATCAGTTATTTCAGGATTATTTTTTTTTACCCACTAAGTTTTTCGGTTGCCATTTTCTTGTGAATTTCTCGATTAAAATATGTGCGCGCCTGATTTGAAGAGGGGTTAATTAGTGTGAACTTAGAAGACAGTTTACATTGACTTTTTGTGCGTGTGATCATCTCTGAAGCTCAGAAGACACTTTGGAATTCCGCACTCGGTTTTAGTTTCGGAATGCACTGGTAAGGTTTGTGCGGTTTATTTCCGTGGCTGCTTAGGACGATTGTTGTGACGTCAAATCGGCATAAAATACTCGTTTTCGATTATAATTTCGCGCTTGCGCGGTAGTGCTTTTGGTGCGAGCGCAGCAGACGACATGGAGCCTGAGAAGGACGTAGAGCAGCAAGAATTCCTCTTAAAACTAAACATTTCAAAACTAAAAGTATTAAGCACAAATCTAGGGATTAATTTTAAATCTAAATGGAGAAAAAGGGAGTACATTGAGGAAATCTCAAAAAAGTTGACTGAAAACAGTGAAAATCAAAATGAACGAAATGAAAATAATTTAAGCCTTGGAGACTCTTGAAGTGTTTATCTTAATGATAATCATGTACAACCCCCAACAACCTCAACTCCTATTCCAAAAAAGCACCAGAAGAAAAGAGAACTTATTCTTAGTTTGGAAACTAACAAGTTTTTCCAAGGTATGTCAAATTTATGTTGTCACATGTATAGTGTATATATTTCCTGGTACTCTCCCTCTCACAAGTCAGTGTTATGTTTTTCATCTGTAATGTTGGTGAGCTCTAATATTTATTTTGTGTCGTTACAGAGATTTGTGGAGAAGATCCTGCACAGCCAGATGAATTGAAAATTTGGAGTAAAAATCCACGTCCGTCAACTATTCCTAAAATAACTGTGCTCGATGTTTACAATTATCTAGTACAGCGAAAATCAATAATTGACAATGTTAGCACCAGACAGTTTAAAGGGTTTAATAAATCTGTGGCTCATCTAGTAGCGAAAGATGTTATTAATGGGATTGAAACTTCTCTTGTAAGCTAATTAAGTGAATGATATATTTTTTAAACACAATTTTCGTTAACGATCATAGTTTCTGTTTTGGTCGGTCATCAATTTCTCTATGTAAAATCCAGCTGTTACCCCTCCATGAAGTCAGAATGTTATAGAGTGGTTGTTGTGTTAGATTCCTTTGATAGGCACATCTGCGGAGGAGCTTGCGAATGTATAATTGGGTAAGTTGATAAGTCTTGAATACCTAAAATATCTAATAATTTACATAAATTAATTTTCAGGAAATCAGGTACTTGTAGTCACGTTGGTGCTCTTCTTCTTTTCTTGGAGAAGTACGTCAATATAGAAGATGACAATTTTGAAGTTTCATGCACATCCATGCCATGCTCATGGAGTGCACCAAAATTAAGGAAGGTGGATTGTAAGCCTCTTTCAGAAATAAGCTGGAATAAGCCGAAGTTGTCTTTTGGAAAGAAAGAGCGTTCCGAGAGCGATGATCTTGATTATTCAAAATTTGACCCAAGACATCCAGATGATAGAATACCAGACAAGAAGCGTATTAAAAACGATATGATGGAGCTCAGAAAAATATATCCAGGAACCGGAGCTCAACATTTTTGGGATTTATATAATGAACTTGAAAGTTCGTTCTTTTCCATTACACCCACCGTTTTTATCGACATTCCGGATCATGCTTGTGACGTAATTAGATTAGATAATGCAGTGAAGAAATTAATTTACAAACCTTGTGAGTGTTTTCAAAGCCGCAGTGGCTAAATAAATACTAATTATTTTTAATACTTTAAAAGCCTTGATATTCAACAATGTTGATGAGATCTCCAGGGATACATTCATTCGAGAACAAATTGTGACGCAGGATGTTGTTGATTTCGTGGAAAAGCAAACAGTAAATCAGTCCGATAATCACCTCTGGAAAACCCTGAAAGTTGGCAGACCTTCGAGCTCCATGTTTGGTTTAATATTTTCATGCAGGGAGAAAAAATTTCCAACATCAATCGTGGACAATATTTTAAATCCGACCAAGCTAGACAAGTAATTTGGAAGGTAAATATTTCAAAACATAATTTATAGCCTTGTCTTTCATACATTTTCAGCTACGCCAGGTTACCACCAGCAATCATGAGGGGAAGAAAACTCGAGCCCCTTGCACGCCAACGCTACGAAGAACTTTGTAATGTAAAGGTTGAACCTAGTGGATTTTCTTTAATGAGAGCTTATTCTTTCATCGGGGCAAGTGGAGATGGGATTATTTCAGACCCAACAGAAGCTACCAAAGGGGTGCTAGAAATAAAATGCCCCAGTTCCGTGAAAGGAACAAACATTACTAAAATGGCAATTCAGACAATTGTGGAAAATTTCCCTAGTTTTTGTTTAAAACAAAAAGGTGGAAGAATCTATTTGGATAAAAAATCGCATTATTATTGTCAGGTTCAAGGAGAAATGGGAGTTAAAAATTTGAAGTGGGCAGATTTTGTGGTGTTTACAGAAGCGAAAGAAGGTGGACTCTTTAGAGAAAGAATTTATTTTGATGAACAGTTTTGGAACGACAAACTTTTACCAAAACTAATTAATTTTTTTAAAATGTACATTGTGCCTGTCCTTGTGAAAGTTAAAAATCCTTCTTAACGATAGTACAGTATAGTGATGCAACTTGTGATCAATAAAAATAAGTGATATTATATTATTATATAAAGTTTAAATTTAATACGTGTAAATCATATTAATGGTTCGTAAATATTTGTCAAGTACGAACACACCGCGAACATATTACTAGTAATTCTAGCCATAGTAATTGGCATTGTTCCATCAAATATATGAAATTTTTTAACCCTGGCAATAGCTCTCTCTACGTGTATTCTTACTTCCGCGATTCTTCGAGTATCAATAATTTCTTGTTCGGAGAACTGAGCTTTATCTTTTAAGAATGGAGGTAAATTTAGTGTGCAGTTTTTTGGTTTCAACAAATCCTCTATAAGGAACCCCTTATCAGCAATGACATTATCACCATCATCCAATAACAAAATAAAATTTGAATCTCTGGAGATAACTTTGTCGGATACTCTTCCTCCCCAACCTTCTGATACAAACGAAATCACTCCACCCGGTGTTATGCCAATTAGAAACTTCAACGTGTTGTGGTGTTTATAACTTGAAAAAGTTTGGTTCTGGACATCTAATGACGTGGACCGTTCCAAAAATACTTCCTAGTATTATAATAATCCTAGTATTCGGGTATTTTAGAAAACATTGTGGCATAAATTTGTCAACTAAAGCTCGTGATGGAAATGGGAACATTTCACGAAGTTCTAGTTCCTTAAGTTTTATCCACGTATTAAATATGTCTGAGAATGTTGAAGGAGATATATCAAAACGATCCGCTATGTCTTGGGTAAAAAGTCCATCTTTCAAACGCATCAACACCGCAAAGAATTGATCCAGGAGAGGTATCTTGAATGAACGCTTAGATTTAGGGGCTTTAATTTCATTTTTCTTTCCTCTCCAAAAGCGCATCCGCTCCGCTTTAGGTTGTAACACACTATGGAAATGGTGGTTGGTAAACTTATCAAACTGGTAGTATTTTTTAAATATCTTTCTTACTTAAAAAGCCACAAAAAAACTGCAAAGGTGGGCAACCCTGTATAGAACTTCGTCATCTCATCATCATCTTTAATTTTGTGAGCACCCCATGTTTTCTGTAGTAAACGCCCTTCCAATTCCTTTATCTTCTCCTTCAATGAGTGATTTTCTACTTCCAAATCATGATAGTCAGTTTGTGTGCCTTTGGAATAAAGATGTTTGTTTCCTGATGCAAATAACCCAAATGAGTTTGTTGATGACAAATCAGCAATTTCGCTTAGCAAGGTTGATGATGTTAAGCCAAGAGCTTCTGTTGCTGATGATGAGAAGCTCGGGGTTTCAATTGTTGAAGACGATAAGCCCAAATTTTCAGTCTGTATTGTTGATAAATCAGCGGGGTCTGTCAAAGAAGTATCAGCTACCGAGGTTTGCGTCGCTTGAATGAGAGGTTCTTCTACGGGTGTGACTACGGTGACTACTACAGCTTCATCCATACTTATTATTGAACTTGCATAATCGTGAAATTTCAAGGATAGAATCAGGCGTTTCTTTTCAAGTGTATAATCCAAAAATGGTTTATAGATTTTTCCCTAGTTTCCAAAATACACCAAGGCTTAACAAGATATTCATCGAAAATCTTTCTTATTAAAAACGATATTCCTTACCTTTAAATTACTTCGTTTTTGTTTTCTGATGGTTCTCAGTTCCGCCGATTCGATTTGAGATTTAGTTAAATCTTTCTTAATCTTTGGAATATTTAAAGAAGGTACCCAGTCGGGGTCACTTTTCTCCCAGCCAGGATAGCCAGAAACAAAATGTCTGCTACAGACTCGCGAATTTACATTGGGCTTGAAATTTACTCTGTTTATTATTTTACCCCATAACTTAAGTCTGCTTTTAGGAATTCTATGGAATTTAATATTTGTGGTCCCTGGTTTACTCTTACAGCCCACAAAACTACACGAAACAATCTTAAAATTAAAAAAAAAACGCTTTAAAATATTGCCATACTCGCTCTCATAGACTTATAATGGAAGAAAAACAACACTTAAGCCTCTCGCACCAAAATAATGCTTTGCACCTGCGCGAGTTCTCTCCCTTTAACCCCCCCAATTTTTGGTCGAAAAGGAGTATACGCGGATTTCGCAGCTGTTGCTCTTTTTTCTCGTTGATTCTCGCCCGGGGCCTGTTTCTTTTGTTTTTGCCCACGCAATTTCGTTCCCTTTGTCTTTCTTTTGGAGTGCCAAGGTAATTGCGGTTAACTATTCTTATTATTATTGTGTTTTATAGTTTTTAGTTTTTGAATATTCAATTTTAGATTAGGTTTCTATTAATTTAAAAGTTTTAAGTCGTTTTTCGCGAAGCCTTGGCTAATCATGTGGGGAATTGTAGGGATAGTAGTTGTGACGATTTTGGTTTGCTTGGGTCTCTTTGGATTTTGTTTTCTAAAATTTGGGCCGTTGTTTTTTAATCGGTTTAGTGATTCAGGTTCTTTTAATCCTAAATTGCAAGGGAGACCAGTACAAAGGAGGAATCGTAGAGATACTTTAAATCTGCCGGCCTAGGAATTACCCAGTTCGTAATCGTAGGGCTCTTGATATGTGGAAGAATCCTCAGGAGGAACTTAATTTGATTCAGCGTTTTGTGGCATCTTGTGTAGATGATAGATTAGATAGACTTTGGTCGAACTCAGGTTAGCGCCTAATGTTCCGCGTGTACCTACAGTTTCAACGAAGCACCCTTTAGATGTTTCCGAGGAGGTAAATGTTTTAAATGAGACTCCGTGTTTAGACGATATCGTTAGTCAACGTATTCAACAAAATCTAGACGAAGCCGAGGATTTGAGTAGGAGACAGAAACAGCCAGCTTCACTCTCTCGAAGGGATAGTTTAGAGGGGGATAGATTAAGGCACGATATTTATGCCAGAACCCAGGGAATCCCAGTTGAGGAAGAATTAGAGGATCGCCGAGAATTAGAAAGAACGAGACAGCGCCAGCGCGACATTGAACAAAGAATCAGGACAGATACACAGGCTCGTGATGAGTTCGATCATGAGGTGGATAATCCTTTACCTAGCTGTCCCTCTTTTTCTCACCCTCAAAGAAGCTCAGGAGTTCCGTTAATCACCACCGTAATCAACGTAGACGGGCTGAAAAAACCATTACGGACACCATAGTGACCCGTACCATGTCAATCGCTTTCGCAAATGCCGATATAAGATACTTGAGCTCGCCAAACCCTCCGACCCCGCCAATCCCTCCGAGTCGGCCTCAGTCCTCAACAACTACTTTGCGTCCACCGTAAACTACCCACCTAACACCAACCCACCTCACACCGCAGCCGATATACCCTCTCCCGCCGACGGTCACACAATTTCTGAGTTCCGTTGCGACCCTTCCGACACTCTAGCCCTGCTAAATCGGATTAAAACATCAAAGGCTCCTGGCTCTGATGGCATTCACCCCTACCTTCTCCACCGTCTAGCTCCCGTACTCTACTTCCCCATCTACATCCTCATAAGCAAGTCCTTCGACTCGGTTATTCTCCCCTCCGGCTGGAAGGAGGCGAACATCACTCCCATCCACAAAAAGGGCTCCCGCACTGACCCTGCCAACTATAGGCCAATATGCTCCATAAACAAAGTCCCCAAACTCTTCGAAAATCACTTCAATACCCAATTGAGCTCATACCTTAAGACCACAAATTTCTTCTCGGCAGCCCAGCATGGTTTTCTCCCCCAGAAGTCGTGTATGACCAATCTCTTAGTTGCCACCAACCAATGGTCAGCTTGGCTTGATCAGGGTCTAAGTGTCGGACGTAATATACCTAGACCTAACGAAAGCCTTTGACTCCATCCCGCACAGTTTCCTCCTGCATACTCTCGAACAAGCGGGCGTCCAGGGTAAGGCTCTCTCTTGGCTGCGGGCCTACTTGGACGGGCGCGAGCAACGTTTAGTCCTCCACGGTTCATCCTCCGAATGGGCTGATGTCGGTCGTGGCGTCCCACAAGGCTCGGTCCTTGGACCCCTTCACTTCAATATCCTCATCAACTCTCTCCCCGCCGCGATTACGTTTGCCAATATACTCCTATTTGCCGACGATTCCAAACTATATAGCCCCATCAGCACCCCAGCCGATTCCTTCAACCTCCAGAGTGATCTTGACTCCGCCGTCCATTGGGCTGACACTCGAGGCCTTGCGTACAACCCCGAGAAATGTGCTGTCCTTAGGTTAGGCGGCCGGAACCCCAACTACCCTTACTCCATTAATGGGGCCCCATCCCAGACTCTGTTTCAGAGCGCGACCTCGGGGTACTGATGCGTTCAGACTCAATTTTCCTTCCAAACAAACAAAATCGCTAAGCGCGTTCGCTCCACCGCTGGTATAGTTCGCCGCAATTTTCACTTCCGCTCCCCCAAACTGATTCGAACCCTATATAATTCCCTTGTCCTACCCCTAATTGACTACTGTTCCCCAATCTGGTCCCCCACCTCACCCCAGACATCTCCTCCCTACAAAAGGCCCAAAACGCGTTTACAAAACTAGCCACGAAAATCAACAACCACCCGGCCCCCACCCGCCTCCGCGAACTACGTATTGACTCAGTCACCACTCGTCACTGCGTCACCGACTTATGTACCTCCACGATTTCTTTTATAATAACCTTGATCTTACAACCTCCGACGTCGTCACACTCAGTAATTCCTCACGTACCAGGGGGCATTCCCTCAAATTACGGAAACCAAAGGTCCGAACCGAGGTGCGTAAGCACCACTTCACAAGCAGGGTCATTAACGATTGGAACTCTCTCCCTCAAGACATTGTCAGTACCAAAACTAAAGCCCTCTTTCGTAGGGAAGTTACAAAATTCCTACCCGGCCCTCTACCCACTGTTAATTCTCCGAGCAGTACCCCATCTCCTTTCTGTAATTAGTGTGTGTTTTATCATAATTTATTCCCTCCTGTACATAGTGTAATTATTATTTCATTATTTCATTAGTGCATAATTGTTATTTACCAGTGCATATTTTTTTTTTACTGTGTACCCTATTATTACCATGTTTCTCCCAGCAGCGCTACCGCTGTTTGTGTAAAAGCCCATGAGGCTTTACAAACTATTCTACTAAATAAATAAATAAATAAATAAATAAAATAAATAAATTCAAGGGTTAGGTCTTCGAGTCATAATGATATAGATCAGATTAGTGGTGAGGAACGAGTTCCAAGGGAAATTCCAGCTGTTCTCATAGCCCACATGAAAATGCCTACATTCTCCGGTGATACCCAGGAAGATCCGAAATTGTTTTTGAAAACCTTAGAGAATTTTATTTTATATCACAGAATACGTAAGGATGATTTACCGGTGTTATGCCCTCTGATTTTTACGGACAGTGCTAAGATTTGGATAGAAAAGTTTCTTCTTAGGCATGGCGAGAATATTTCGTGGAATACTTAGGGGTCGGCTTTTAAAACTCGATATTTATCACAAAATCGGGAACAGTCTATTCGTATATCACAATACAGTGCCACGCAAAATGTTGGGGAGGATTTATGGATGTTTCGTACGCGAATAGTAGGCATTAATAGGTTATTAGATTCCCCTTTAGCGGAGCAAGAGTTAGTTAAGCTTTTGCTTTCCAAGGTTCCACCGATGGTTCAATTATTGATATCTGTTGATAGTTGCACGACGTTGGATGATTTTGATCGGGAAATTTTATGAATTCAGACAGCTTGGGAACGCGGGGTAGATATGGAAGGAATTAATAACGGGCTAATTAATATCTGAATTAGCGTTGGTAGTTCAGGTTTTGGAAGGAATTCCCGTGGAAATATGGCAAATCGTGGTTCAAGGCCGTGGTCAATGGGGAATAATTCCGGTACTGGTCCCCTTAATCAAATAATCTCCAGACCCGCGATTATTCGAGGAGACAATAGTAATGGTTGCTTTTTGTGTGGAAGTTCGAGCCATTTTCGAAGAGAGTGTCTCCAACTACTGGCGTCACCAAGGGCACCTAGGATTAATCAGTGACCTCGTCTTTCTTCGGTCTCGTCTCAAGGTGTTAGGGCATCCTTACCGTCAGGAGTTAACCCTATATCTAACAATACCCTGGGTACTCTACCTTACGAATCGAATCAGGGAAACTAGAAGTCAGTGCCTTGGTAGGGTCGCAAGGTGCGTGGGAATCTCAGATATACCCAATAGTAAGACTGAATTCAGCGGTTTTGGATTTAGGGGATAGTAAATTAAAGGGAATAAGAGTTTCAGTGTCAAATAAAGAATGTATTGCCTTCCTAGATTGTGGGGCTGACCAATGTATCATAACAAAGGAATTTCTATCTGAGTTAGGCTTAATGAGTTTATTGATTTCTAGGCCTCGAACTGTTCAGTGGATGAAAAAAGGTTTTACTAGTGAATCACTCGGTTACGTAGATTTAGAGGTAGATTTTGGGGAAGAAATGGGTATAATGCCAGTTAGGTTTCAAGTGGTCCCAGAGTTAGAGTATATAATGACGAAATTTACTTAGTTTCAATAACCGCGAGGGCTTCTTGCTCCGTAGTGTACTATATTTTTATTGGGCTGGGGTTAACAATTTGCTAAAGTAGGCTAACGTGATTTTTCTCCATCACCTTGAATTTGGGTTGATATTCCACCTATTCCTGTACCACTAGCGTCAGTTGTTATTATGAGTTTCCCATCAGAAGTAGGTACCTGAAGTATTGACGCTGTGTCAATTAAATATTTTATTTCTTCAAAAGCCTTATGTTCCTCCTACCCAACGTTATCTATGATACTTTGGTTTTAACTTATTCAAGGGTGCTGTTAGATTAGGCATGTTAGAAAGAGATAGACCTTTGATTGGCCAATCCATAACTTACCTTTGGACCCAAAATTGGGCACCACTTATTAGCGTATAGTTTAGATATACCTTTTGATGTGTCTTATTGAGTTAGTCTCCTTTGAACTTTTGAAATGAGCAGTTCGTTTTTGCCTCTCCTATTATGTTTATATTAACCTTTAACTATGTTGGTCATTTAGGTCCACATAGTTTTTGTAGAATAATCATAAAGTAATAATTCCTTAATAAATAATAGTAAAGAATCTAAGTCTTAGTCTGTTATAAATACCACGGACCTTATTTCGAACCAAAACACCAACATGGTAGCAGATTCGTACGAGGGATTTAGTCTCGTTTTGTGATTAGACAGAAAAGCAGACGATTTTTGGACGATATTACGTTTTTGCCAGAACCAACATGGCTGAATCTCCCCAAACAAGTACCTTCACGTTTTCTAAATTGACGGATGAAAATTGTAGTCAGTGGAAGCAAGACATGAATGGGATTATGCCTTATGGGGTTTTATTGATGAGACGGAAAAGGAACCAGTGGGTGAAAAGGTCGAGTATAAGGAAAAGATTTATAGTGAGGGAAAGCAAAGGGCCTTGTCAAGAATATATTTAGCAGTGGATGCCCAGCATAAAAAATCATTGGATCTTGTTCAACGGCGAAAGAGGCTTGGGATCTATTAAAGGAAACTCACGAACCAAAATCGCGAGCTAGAATTTTTGAATCTTCGTTTTACACCACTGGAATCAATGTCGGGTTATATCGCGAGAGTGTTACATGCAACGAATCAATTGGACTTAGCGGGCAAGACACTCAGTGATGATGAAATTGCATACCAACTGATTCACCGATTACCGTCAAATTATGAGAATACAGTCGTCCGGGCTTATTCTTTAAGCGATAAGGAGTTTATTCCGAAGAACGTAAAGAAATTATTAATATCTGAATTTGAGCGGCAGAAGCAAGTAACTCTACTTGATTTAAACGATACACAGGATCATGCTTGTTTCGCATCTCGAACAATTACACCCAGACGACCGGTAAGAAAAGCACAACCCTCTTCGAGGGATATTAAATGTTTCAAACGTCATAAACAGGGACATATGGCTAGGGATTGTCGATCACTATATGCTGAAGACGTACAAACTTGTACTAACTGTAACAAGAAAGGCCATAATACCCAGGATTGTCGACTGTCGAGCCACACCAAAGTCAAATAATGGCCGATATCAGTCAAATTCGAGGGGTAAAGGATATACTTCACGTAGTCAAGGTAACGGATCAAAATCATTTTTTGCATCTGCATCGTGTATGTTCGCAGCCACCGATCAAGACAGTTTTGTTTACGATTCAGCAGCTACACACCATTTCAGTAATAAGAAGGAATGGCTGTATAATTATAATTATAAGGAGATGGATACACCAATCGATATCGCGCAGGGTAGAGCGAAGGCCGTCGGTACTGGCGATATAGCGTTAATGGTACGCCAGGAAGAGGAAGAAACTTTAGTATACCTAAGAAACGTTATCTACGTTCCAAAATACTCGCGTAATTTATTCTCAGCTAGACGAGTGGATGAAGCCGGCTTTAAAGCAGTAATCGAATCGAGATGTATTAAGATATATGATGACAATAATAGAGTATGTACAGGAAAATCATCTATATATCATTGATGGTTACGTTAGAACGGATTTAGGTTCGATACCTGCAGAAGAAATTAAGGAGAGCCTCGTGAGCATCAGCGATGAAACAGAAATATGGCATAAAAGGCTGGGCCATCCGAGCCATCAACGATTACTCGAGTTGGACCGTTATAACATGGTAAATGGTCTTCCAACTATGAGCAAGGAAATATCTGTATGCAAAACTTGCCGAGTATCGAAAGCTACAAAGGCATCGTCGAAAGTCATACCAGAAATTATCACAACCTGTCCTCTTCAGCTAGTTCATAGCGATGCGTGGGGCCCTGCGCCAGTGGTCTCCCAGTGAGGAGCGAGATACTTTATTAGCTTCGTAGAAGATTTGTCGCGGAAAGTGTCAATCTATACAATGGCAAAGAAAAATGAAGCTTTTGAAAAATTTAAACTCTTTCACGCCTGGTCCGAACGGCAGACAGGTCAGAAGATTCGACGCTTGTGAACAGACAACGGGTTGGAATATTGCTCACATATATTTGAAAATTATTGCGACACAGTAGGAATCCAATTAGAACGTACCAATACACCTGAAATTAACGGGGTATCTGATCGTATGAACCAGACTTTAAAAGAAGGGGCACGAACCCTCCTTGAAGATGGTAGATTACCCCAACATATGTGGGGCGAAGCGTTACATTGTCAGGTACACTTGATCAATAGACTACCCCATTCGAAGATACATAAAGAGGTACTAGAACAAAGATGGTCCAGGCGAAAACCTTCAGTTCGTCATCTGAAGCGATCCGGAAGCCTCGCATTCACCTTTATTCCAAAACCTTACCGAAACAAATTGGCGAGAAGAGCCAAAATAGGTATCCTGGCAGGATATGCTGTAAGAACGAAGGGTTTTCGGATTTGGTATCCGAGAGATAGACGTGTCGTAAAAACAAAACATGTTCGATTTGATGAGTCGAAACATTGAATAAAACCAAAGACGATATTTATGATCACAAACATAATGAACTTTGGGAAGATTTAATAGTAGATGACACTCGAATACTCAAAGATGAAAAGAAAAAAGACAAGCCTATAGAGAAGACCGTTAAGGTCGATAGGCTTGTAGCAGACGATAATGACACTGACTTGGAAAGTGTAGAGGATGAAGATGTGTTAGATTACGTTTTGAGATAATGATCTTTGACCCCATGACCAACTAGGGTTCGCCATCAAATAATATATAAACAATCGTGTGCTAAGTTAGCCTCTCACTCTTTTTTCAATGCTCTCATAATGTAGAAGTTAGGTTAAAATTAGATTAGCTTTCACTGTATAGTTTTAAATACTCAATGTTCTCAACAACAGGTTATTTTAGTTATGCTTTTATTTAGTTTATTATATATTATTTAGTTATAATCGTTATTTCGGTTGTAGTCATTTAAGCCTTGCCATTAATATGGACCTCTGAAGAAATGATGATGTAATACAAACATCCAACATGGTAGCAAGAGCTTTGGTACAACAATCAAAAACTAGATCGTGGGAACTATACGTTTGTTAAAAGGAAGTGCATTCAGCGGAGAGTAAAGGTACAGAAGAGAAATTGTTTTTATAACTTTTAATGTCAAGATAAAGAGAGCGTTTCAACAATGGCAGAAACTCAAAATTTTTCGAATTTTTCAATGGGACAATATTTTAAATTGGACAGTCATAATTTTCGATCCTGGAAATATGAATTGGAACATATATTGAGAGCATATCGTTTATGGGGTATAGTTACTGGGACAGAAACTTTAACTGAGAATAATCCTGAATTATTTAAAGCACGAGAATCAAGAGCCTACGCTATAATAGCATTAAGCCTTAGTGAAGATGTCAGGGATATTATAATAGATGAAGATACAGCAGCAGATGCATGGCAGCGTTGAATAAAGCATTTATGCCGAAGTCCAGAGCTAGAATTGGAGTGTTACTGAAAGAATTTACAACGATAGAATATCAGGAGGGTGAGTCAATGATTAGTTATATTCGAAGACTAACTCACATAGGGAAACAATTAGCCGAAGCTGGGGAATCAATATCGGACGCTATGATGGCTTATCGTTTAATTGGTTCATTGCCTGCCTCATTCCAGATGTTAGCCGAACATTTATATTTATTACCGGATTCCAATTTTACGCCTACATATATCAAGGACGCTTAATTGGCCAAATATGGAAGACGAACTATCGAAGCTAATCAGAAATCACAAGCCTTGTCTGTTCAGAGAATATCCAGAAACAGTGACGGATGCCATAAACGAAAACAATTCGAACACAATAATAACCGATCAGTGAACAATTTTCATGGACAACAACCGTCTTACAATTATCGGGGACAAAACTCATCTACCAACTATCGAGGTTCACAATCATCCAATCGAGGTCAACAGTTAACAAACAATTATCAACGTCAACAGTCGCCCAACAATTATCCAAGACACCAATCATCGGGAATTTATCAGCGACATAATGATTCCAGATTCAACGGCGAATGTTTTAAATGCGGTAAACGTGTTCATAAAGGAGTGGACTGTCGTATAAGATATCAATCACCTGTGCATAAATCAAATATACAAAAACGTTGTTTTGCTTCGCACTTCAAAAAAGTGCATTTATAGGTAAGAATATCAAACCCGTGATGGGACAGAAATTATAAATTATCGTTGAAATAAATATGAATGTCACAGTCAAAGAAATCAGAAAGCTATAATGAAATAATTAATATGAATAAAAAAATTACATATAAATTCGGCCTATCGAAACTTTAAATTGTGTAGAGTTAAAGAACGTAAAGGTTATAAAAAGTCGAGTGTTTGCTTTTACAAGCTGGAAACTGCAACCATCACCATAAGATATCACCAAAGTCTAGGAGAAGGGTAAAAGTAAGAATCAACTAAACTTTGGCAGAGGTTTGTTAGTGGTGAAACATGCTCAAAATCTCGAGTGGCATCCAAACGGCAACCCCTCTTAAGGAACTATAATTCTTCACCCTAAAAACTAAACATTTCAAAAGCGCCAGCTTAAACTAATTGGTATTACGCAATTCTACCATTAAACGCATAGTAGGCTTTAAGTTACCCTTTCCAAGAGTGATTTCTACTAATGACTTCTACATGTTTAAAGTTTCGATAGGCCGAATTTATATGTAATTTTTTTATTCATATTAATTATTTCATTATAGCTTTCTGATTTCTTAGACTGTGACATTCATATTTCTTTCAACGATAATTTATAATTTCTGTCCCTTCACGTGTTTGATATTCTTACCTATAAATGCACTTTTTTGAAGTGCGAAGCAAAACAACGTTTTTGTATAATTAGTGTTTGCTTTTGGAAAAATTAAACACTAGTAAATCAATTAACCCATTTTTTTATTTAGTGGTAGGTATTTAAAATTGCAAATATACAAGTTTAAATTGAAATGATTTAATATATATGATTATTTTATATTGTACAAACTTTATAATCGGTTATTGTTGTTCTAAATTATAGGGCCCTATAACTGTGGTTTAAGATTAAATATCCTATGGTGCACGCTACATCTTTTTAATCTCGATCGCAGCACGTTATTTGATCTTTTTAAAAGTAAATTGATTAAGTTCTTGTTTTTGCCATATTCAAAAATATTCCCTCGAGCTACCGCAGAACGAACACGTCAATACTCTCAGCATAAAACTATAGTTCTTAAATTTCATTTCACACAGTTTAATTCAGAAGTTCTTTCGATTTAGTTGAATATTAACATCGCTTAAGCCGTTGTTTTCATTTTGATGGTTTAATTTTCATTTTTCACTTAGATTTAAAATGAAACCATTCAGTTTATTTGCCGGTTAATGAAAATTATTAACAACACTTAATAAATACTGATCTGCCATGGTGCACCTCATGGGCTATTAGATTAATAGTTTTGACCTAATTAACTGGTACCCTTTTAAAATAGCTTTGAACTCACTCGTTTTCCTGTGAGGACGCGATACACGACGCGCACAAATAATGGTGGAAGGACGCACACAATTAAAGGTTGAAATGTATACAGAATACTGGTCGCTGACGTCCCGTCATAGCGTGATTTCGAATCATCCGATTGCCCGGTTAGATTTTATTTTGCACATGGCGATCGAGCCTTTTTCTTACTCCGTAGATTTAAACTCAATTTAAAAATTATGACCTCTCCAGTCCAACCTCAGGATACCAGTAAGTAGAAAAATATATAATTGGTACCATGCCGCGGCATACGCGGGCATGGCAACTAAAAGGAATTTAAAGTTTTCTTAAAATTGAGTACACATGGGACCGATTTGTAAAAAAGGACGCCCATGTGCAAGAAAAACCATTACAACTCTAACCTCCGACCTCGCGCTAGCTAGATACGCGTATCGGAAGACCTAAAAGAAAAAACACCCTACGACTGTAATTGTCCTGGGGGGAGTCTCTGCCGTTTACAAATAAAAGTATTTACGAATTAAAGGGTAGGAGTCAAAGATTTTAAAGGTTATATAGGAAAATATAAATTAAGTCCGAATTAGCCGTTACATATAATATGATGACTCTTTCTTTGTTTCCATCCATTTATTCATCCACTACGCTTAGTTTAGAATAAGAACGACGAAAGCGGCACCTCGTAACAAATCCGCGCATAACGAAGTTACACCTCTGGAAGATTCGCTTTAATTCCGAACTCGTCTATTACAAGAGAGAAGGGTGATACCAAGGGATTACTAGCTAAAGGGATATTGGCTAATTCGAGGGATAAAATATACTAGCCTGACGTGACCTTACAAGCGTTGTTTTAATCTGCTAACTTAAAGATAACTAAAAGTGATTACCATGAACATCCACTAAGATACTATAGTCGCCCCAACGAAAGAAGAGCCCTGAGAAAAACGTCCGGAATGGGGTCGCCACCATCGACCCCATAATTATTAATCAACTTTTTTATCTCTTGCGTTGTCTGTCTGCAATATCGTCTGCTATCGAGATTGAGTGGATAAGTTCGGTGTTATAGAACGTCGGCTTTTTGCAGTGTATATGCTGTTATATTTGGTTTATTGCGATCAAGTATTCTGTATAATTCATAACATAACGAAACAACATTAGAAAGTACACCAGTACTAGTTTTTTGTTTATTACGATTAACCTCTGAATTTAAAAACATTGAATATTTAAGGAAAGACACCATTAGTGAAAAAAAAAATATAATCAAAAATTAATGTAATTGTCTTAGAATTCAAGCACTCTTTGCCCGATTAGTTCGAATATTCATCGGAGTCTTCGCTGTCATCTTGCATGTTGATAATAAGAGGTTCAATCGCGGTTTCGATGATGGGATCTTTTTCCCAGTACTCTTCAAGTACCTTTTCCACATGCATAATCGCGTTGACCCAATTTTCCGGTGTAACACGTTCTATGGCCCTTACTGTGGTATCTTTGACCGTCGATAGTTTGAAACCAGAATTCTCCTTGGCAACTTCGTTCTTCACTTGTGCCCATATCAACTCAATTGGATTAAACTGGCAATGGTACGGTGGAAGCCTCACCACTTTGTGACCTCTACTTTCAGCAATCTCGTCAATTTCGTATCTCAGGGTTCTTGACTTGTGAAGTTTAATTATTTCATAGAGTTCCGCTTTGAGTGAGGTTTTGTCATAGGGAATGTGGTGGTCGACGAGCCATTTCTGCATGTCGCCTTTACGAGTTGCTGTGGTAGGTGCTTTGTCTACAATGACCGAGTGATATGACGCGTTGTCCATGAAGATGGTCGCATTTTCAATGTTAGGAAGAAGTTGTTTTATAAACCACTCTTTGAAGCATTTGGCATTCATGTCGGGATGATAGTCTGCAAGGCCCGATTTAGATGGGAATATCAAGAGTCCATTCTTCACAAAACCTTTCGAGGAACCCGCGTGAAGTACAATAAGTCTCTTTCCTTTACCAGAAGGGACTTTCGGACCAGATATATCGTCCGACTGCCAACATTGTGATACCGTATGGTTTTCATTCACCCACGTCTCGTCAATAAAAATAACATTGTCCTTCAAATCAATATCTTTTTTTAGAAATTGCCGACGGCGAGCCACGACGTCAGTTCTTTCCATAAGATGCTTGCGACTATCGACCTTTTTATACTCGAAACCAAGTAGATTTTTAAGTACTTGTCGTAATGATTCACGACCACCGCTGAAAATGGCTTCTTGCGTCACATCGTCGACTTGTCGAAGGGATTCCAGTAATTTCTCTACAGTGGGGAGCTCTTTGTCTAAGTAGAATTGATGTACTCGACGTCTAATGGCTTCAAGCTGAAAGCTATCTACCTCAGTTACGGGGGATGAACGGCTTCTAGACTTCCCGGGACTCTGGGCAACCTCGGCGTATGACTTACCTATCTGTTCGGCATCTTTCACTTCCTTCTGAATCCTTTTAAACGTTGTACAACTTACATCAGTTGCTTCTGCCGTGCGAACTTGAACAACTTCTTCCTAACATTGAAAATGCGACCATCTTCATGGACAACGCGTCATATCACTCGGTCATTGTAGACAAAGCACCTACCACAGCAACTCGTAAAGGCGACATGCAGAAATGGCTCGACGACCACCACATTCCCTATGACAAAACCCCACTCAAAGCGGAACTCTATGAAATAATTAAACTTCACAAGTCAAGAACCCTGAGATACCAAATTGACGAGATTGCTGAAAGTAGAGGTCACAAAGTGGTGAGGCTTCCACCGTACCATTGCCAGTTTAATCCAATTGAGTTGATATGGGCACAAGTGAAGAACGAAGTTGCCAAGGAGAATTCTGGTTTCAAACTATCGACGGTCAAAGATACCACATTAAGGGCCATAGAACGTGTTACACCGGAAAATTGGATCAACGCGATTATGCATGTGGAAAAGGTACTTGAAGAGTACTGGGAAAAAGATCCCATCATCGAAACCGCGATTGAACCTCTTATTATCAACATGCAAGATGACAGCGAAGACTCCGATGAATATTCGAACTAATCGGGCAAAGAGTGCTTGAATTCTAAGACAATTGCATTAATTTTTGATTATATTTATGTTTTTTCACTAATGGTGTCTTTCCTTAAATATTCAATGTTTTTAAATTCAGAGGTTAATCGTAAT
This sequence comes from Odiellus spinosus, assembly GCA_963920705.1. Classification (NCBI taxonomy): domain Eukaryota; kingdom Metazoa; phylum Arthropoda; class Arachnida; order Opiliones; family Phalangiidae; genus Odiellus; species Odiellus spinosus. Next base: position 11,825,143 of record OY987225.1, on the reverse strand, counting down.
AAACAAAAAACTAGTACTGGTGTACTTTCTAATGTTGTTTCGTTATGTTATGAATTATACAGAATACTTGATCGCAATAAACCAAATATAACAGCATATACACTGCAAAAAGCCGACGTTCTATAACACCGAACTTATCCACTCAATCTCGATAGCAGACGATATTGCAGACAGACAACGCTAGAGATAAATAAGTTGATTAATAACTATGGGGTCGATGGTTGCGACCCCATTTCGGACGTTTTTCTCAGGGTTCTTCTTTCGTTGGGGCGACTATAAAATATCTACTCGAGAATTAACGAGGAGACAATCGGGACCAGAATAAACATTAAACTTTATTATTATAAGTATAATTCTCATAAATTCAGAGAGCCCTGCAAAAAAGAAAACGAAGTCGTAAAAACAACATCGCGTTAAGGAACATATTCGCAAAAAACTATGCCAAGTCCTCCGCACTGTTCCTAAAGAAACGTAAGTCTTCCTTTACTCTGCTGTCCAAGAGATGTACTGGATGATGGCCCCAGGCATCTTTCCACTACTTGTCCTCTACTTGGCCTATCCTAATCCTTGAAGGCTAGGACATTCTAGGCGTCACCACGGAACTTCCACCTCTGCAGCAGGCTAGAGACGTTGACTTTTTTTACACGATGTTGAACGCATGAATGACAAAGAGAGAATGTGTTCTATCCATAGGCGCAAATGACTTCGACGTCCCTTAAAAAACAGATTTGGCCTACTAGCGATAGGCCAACTGAAAAACGTACTTACATCCCATTGTAAGAATTGTACGAAGAGTCCGAAAGTTCGTTATGTCGAACACGTGATAGTACCGAAAGTTCGAATACTCTAAAGGGGCTGACTTCGCGTCGACTGCAGCTAAATCAGACTGAGACTGTTGCACTCTACTAACGTAACCTTACCTATAATATTATAAGAGGGATGGGTTAGAGCGAGTGTCTAACTAGTTGGAGGGATGACGTAGTTCGAGTGATTAACTAACGTAACCTTATCTAAAATATTACAAGAAGGGCAAGGAAATAAATGTCCATTCGAGGTTGTGAACTATCGATAAAGATTCCACTTGAGATTATGTACATGAAGATTATTGTCTATCAAGATTGTGTCGCATCGACATTATGTTCTGTCGAGATTGCGTCCCATCGAGATTATATCCCATCGTTATTGTGTCCTATCGCGCGTGTGTCCAATTTTGTTCTTATATCCGTATCCTTTCTAGACTCCTTTAAATTCTGCAGCATAATTTAAATTTCCCGCCAACTTTTATAACTAAATCAATTTATTGCACGTCTGTCTCAGAGTCTATTTTCTAAGACATTTCAAAATCTTACCGTTATATACCATTTGGGCTAATGTATAATACCCAAGTTTATTTACCCTGCGGCTTATAATCATTGTTAAAAAAAATCCAGTTCGCACTATAAACGCTAACAACAATGTTTTGCCTTAGACTCAATACGTAGAATTCTAGGCATCGTCCTATATCTTTTAAACCAAAACTTATATCGTTTGTATCTCTCGCGTTTTGCTTTATTATTTATATTTAATTAGACACAAGTTTTTTATTCAACTTCATACACCAACGTTATCATTTTTTACGTCTTTCTTTCTAATGTTATCTAAGCTACTGTTATTCAGTCTTAGTATTCAACAAAATAAAAGTATAATAAAAGTATAATAGAACACCCTTGTAAATCTAACACATTTCTCTCTTTCTAATGCAAACTCCCAATGAAACGCCGTCTTACACGGTGTTTCAACCTTATCTAAAGCTTTTGTTATCTCAGTCTCAGTATTCATCCGAAAGGTATATAATAATATAGAGCACCTTCATGATTCTAGCAAATTTATCTCTTTCGAATGCAAACTCCCAGTGAAATTCCGTCTTTCACGGTGTTTCAACGTTATCTATAAAGCTTTTGTTATCTCAGTCTTAGTATTCATCCGAAACGTATAGAAAAATATAAGAGTACCCCCATGAGCCTAACATATTGTTCTCTCTCGAATGCAAACTCTCAATGAAACGGCTCGCGGTCGGGAGACGAAGATTCCAGTTATCAAGTCGAAAAAAATTACCACCTCATAAGGGAAATCTCCATAGACGTTTCTGATGAAATTGTGAGAGACCTATAAATAAACCTGGCCGGCAACGGCCCGGTTTTAATAATGAAGATAGATTGATTACAGGAAGAGATAAGACATGCCTTATACCGATTTCATTTTTTAATTTTACCCCCCCCCCTTTGACCCCCCTTTTTTGACCGATTTTCACCCCCCCCTCATGGGAACCTGGTCGATTTTTTTAACCCCCCCCCGCACCCCTACCCTTTTTTCACCGACCTACACCATTTTTTAAACACCCCCTTCCCCCGTACCCCTACCCTTTTTCCTGTGTGATATTTTAACCGCCACCTCTCCCCCTACCCTTTTCTTTTTTGCTCTCGACGCTAGGCACCCCCCATGTGGGTTACTGACCCGGTCCCCGTCCTTTTGCCGGACGCGTCTCAACAGGTATTTATTGTATGGGTCTACAAGTAGGCCAAGTTACTATATATGTGTAAGAATCAACAACCGTAGTATTTGAAAATATTTATTGAGTTTACAACTTCATTGATTTTTTTCATACAGAGGTTAACCAAAAAAAATTTCCTTCAAATATTTTTGTAGCGACAGAGTTAGTATTAACAAATTATGGTGATTTAAAGTACAGATTACGCCTTCTTTATTTAAGCTTTCTTTAAATTTAATAATAATTTCGTTAGATCTAACGTAATTCAAGGTATAGTGTAACATTTCGTCAAACTTTTGGTCTTCAGATATATCTCCGTAAGCTCTGTACCGTAAGTAGGGTTCGTCAAATAATTCAAGAGTTTAGTTTAGAAATAAAATTATCGACGACTTTAGCCATTCATTCAATCGCTCTCTTATTTCGTTTTAAAAGCTCAACGTGTTCGTTTATTCGGTATATTTCCACGCCGAGAATTTCGGCTTCAATAGGGGTAATGTTGAACGTAAAATCGTCAGCCGCTGATAAGGTAAATACGATACCGTCACGTGATCCAGTCGCGCAAAAGCAGTTATCATAGTCTTTTAGTAGTCGTAGATCGTAGGCAGACGCGTCGGATACCTTTGTCTTCTTGAGTAGAGTTGGATAATGATTAAAGAAAACTGACCACGCTTCCATGGGGAGTGAGAAGCCTTTGATAAAATCTTTCCGTCTGATGAGGACTTCTAATTACAAATCTGAGACCACCCCAAAGGTTACGTACAAGTTTTTTCCAAGTTCGAACCTGGAATTTAATTTTTTGGGCCGTTGTTCGCGTCGTAATCTTTTTGAAGACGGCCCGCTGTTTACTTCGACGGCTTCCATCGGTCTTTTTACCGCAGTTTCCATCGGGATTTTACCATCTATTCGTAATGACGATAAAGTGGGGAGACTTCTGATTTTTATATCTTAGTGTCGCTAGTGGGGGAGTACAAACCCCCATTTTTTTATAACTTTCAAGTTTATTTTCTAACATAGCATTTAGGATTATACCGATTTTTTATTCTCATTTTAAATCTTAGTTGATCGAGCCTAGCGTAATTTCTACGATCTTTGCCGCCAGGGAGATTAAAAACTTCGATAGAGTCGTTAAACCGTACTTTCATCATTAGCGAGCATTTTTTAACATGATGTTCTAGCACAATTTTTTCTACTTCTTTACGTGACACGCGTATAACAATAAAATCTTTTTTTTTTCAACCTCTCTCTTTTCCGACCGTCGGGGTACTGTTTTTTCTATAATTTGGCGGGGGTAGCCTACGGAGGGCCAATTACCGCAAACGTCGTAAATAATCGGTTTGTTATTTGCGATTTCCCCTTTCGCGTAAGCGCAGTCTGGGAATTTTAATCTGTGCTCTTTCAGGGGGTCGTCCGTACATTTCCAATCGCTTAATACACCTTTACAGTGAAAACATTTCACAGCGTCTGTCCCGTCGTGTAAAAAATAAAATCCCGCCCTAGCGATACAACTTTTGGAGTTTCGAATTAACGGCCAGTCGCTAAAAGAGTGAAATCTTTGACGTTCGTCCTCCATGCCGGCGGTTAGATAGCTGTGGAAAAATAGTAATAATAGTCTGTTTTTATAGGCTAGGATTTACAAATAAAGACGATATTTTTTTATAAAATAATATTTTATTTTTTAATTGCACATTAGAAAAATATATTTTCGGCGGCCAGGTACGTCGCGTGGGCTATGGCGCGGTCTTGGGCGCAAGGTCGGGGTCTGGGGCCACGCCCATGATCGTGACGACATCGGGAAGCGGGGAGGTCGGCGAAGATGGCGCGGGGGCACATCACCTCGTTGACGTCGATCACGGGGCGGTTCAACTGATCTTCGAGGTAATTAACCTTCTGGTCACCTACAGAAAGACGTATAGTTTAATAAGGGGTATCTTTGACTAACATCTACGTTTTTTTCAATAATTAAAATTTAAATTACCTTTGGACCCAAATATGTTGGGCGGCGCGGGTGGCTTTGACCAGGAGCTCCTCCAACAGCTCGTAAGGCACGTCTGCGTCCTCGAAACGGAGCCCGTGGATGTTGGCGGTGATGTAGGCGTTCTGGCTAACAACGGCTGGCGGCAAAAACCTCGATTCGTACGGGGGACCGAATGTCCACATGACTACTAACGGCGTTGCCGATATCGTGGCGATGGCGACTTCTTTCGGGACCATGTCCGCTCCGTTCCCGAAACAGCGTCGGCGATTTCGCCCGTTTAAATAATCGAATTCGATTACGACTGAAGACATTCTGGATGTTATGTTGTTGAGTTTTAGAGTTGTGATACTTTACGGGTCGGGTTAGGTAGCTTTCATACACTTTTTAAATAAAATATTCTGCAGCTGGATATTGCGCGATCGAATACGATTCGCATGTTTCAAAAGTTTTGATTTTGACATAAAGTATTGTTAACATTGCCGATAAATCCTTTTATAAAGGTTAGAAATAATTTTGTCGTTTAAATCGTAGTCGCGAGTAAATCTTTTCACAAAGGACGCGGTACTCTTTTTTTAGTACGGTGAATCAGGTATAAAATTCCAAAGATGCCGCATGTCGAACTTTTTAACCCTTGAAATCGCCGCCGTTTATACGCGCTTTTTTTCGAGTTTCTTTTCATAAACGTTTTTATTTAAGGTGCGAGCTCGGGGCCTAGACCCAGGGAGTCAAAGTAGTAGGCGTTAGCGCGGCTGTCAAAATAAAGAGCGACCCAATGGGTTCCCTCGTGTCGCGCGGGGTCTAGATTGACAATATAAGAGGCTGGATAATTTATTATGCGGTTTGGAAGGCGATCGCTAGGGTACACGCCTTTAAAATTTTTGAGGTTTCGCAAAGCTCTTTTGATTTCGATAGTGTTCATTTCTTCAGACCACGATAGTGACGTGTCGATTTTTATCTATTTCCAACAACGCCTGGAATTCGGAGAATACGATACAACTGAGGGTGTTGGCCGTCACTGTATCGAAGCCGAGCTATAAACGCAGCTGTCCTTGTCGAGTCGGGTTCCAATGGCCTATTTCACTGGCTGAGTTGTCGATACTTAAATCGAAGGCGAATAGGCAATAACCTTTGGCATAATCGTCCAAAGAAATCTCAATCCCTTTGTCGGCGTAGTGAGTATCGGCCCCGGAAAAGAGCGAATAATACGAGCGTACTGAAAGAGATTTCGCAAAATCGTGCTTGAGAGGTTTCGAGGGTATTTGTTCCGAGTTCACAAAAAGTGATAGATAGTTAAGTCCGAAGTTGGCGAAATTGAACGGATTGCATTCTAGGTCCCCTGTCAGACTGGCGTGATTTAGGAAGCCGATAATCACTCGTTGAGGGCGTGTCCCAAATAAAGGTTATCAATAGAAGTGAATATTTTGGGTCTCCGTTCGCGTATAAGCGTAGCTGGCGGATTTTAAGCTTAATGCGCGTTCGTGAGCTATTAATATTTTGGGGGCGACGATAATTTTCGGTACGTAAAGGATGGCTTCGAGTATAGTGGCTTTATAACCGTCAGTCCCCGCGAGTTTTTTTCCCATTAAACAAAAGTTGGATTTGGACTTGCTTAGTTTAAGTTTAAGAGGTACGCCGTTCATTAAGTATTTAGGGTTATTGAAAAAATCCAAGTATAAACTGCCGTACATTTCAAATTCGCCAGATAGATTGGAGTAACCTTTTCTTTTCAGAAAACCCTTATTTTCGGTTAATGAATCCATATGGGCGGCGGTGTCTTTGTAGTACATGGCGGCTTGTAGATGGGATTTGGTAGCGTCGGAACCGTAAGTGGTTAAGGCCGAAATGATTGAATTATACGCGTAATTGTTTGCCGAGGGGGTAACTAAATAATCACCGACGTAGAGTTCAACTTGATCAAACTGCGAATGGAGGTAATTATTTACGGGTCCTACTACATCAGTGGCTGTTAAAGCGGCTCAGGAAGTTGTCACAATTTTGTTTCTAGTGTAGAGCATAATTAGAGAAGTATCCACGTATTCGTCGCCCGAGGCGCTGACCTCAAACTCTATAGGCTGATCTCTTTTCAACGATGCTAATGGCTGGTATGTCATTGTTTTGATGCCTTCGATTGATGTTTGAATGGGTGGTATGGTAAACAGATCTAAAGACGAATTAATAACTTCCGCCATGTTTGTAATTTTTTTCTTCTACTTGGTAAAAATATCGCTTGGCGTTTGAAACGACAGTTGGCGCTTAAATGACTTAAAACCTTTCCTGGTGGCTCTTTTTATGTTTTTCTTTTTCTTCTTTGGTGTTTTTTTAACGCGTTTTTCATTTTCCTTTTCTTTATTCCCGATCCATACTGTTTCTGTACCTCATCCAGCGTTTCATTCGCTCTCCGTTTCGCCGATTCTTTGAAACTTTGACCCCCCATCACGTCACCGAAAACGCGGGTGCCGGTGCCCAAGAGTTTCTTTCCTACAAATTTAGCGCCGTTCAAAAGCATAGGAGCGACGTAACGAGCGAAACGACCTAATATACTGCCAATCCCATGACCTCTTTGAAATGACCGGCCTACGTAAAAACGACCAACACCTGCGCCAGTGTGAGCTTGATTAAAGTAATAAGTTTTGTAACAGCATTTTTCTAAATTAGCTGTTCGCCGCATCTTTTTACGTGTAGTTTACACACGAGTGTCCCATAAGCGAATGGGGCAGGGTCCCCCAAGTGGTCCCTTATATCTATCGCAATTGAATCGAAATACATTTTAGCCAATGATACGTAATGCGGAGAAACAAACGTTTTCACTATAGTGACTCCGTGGTTTCTATTTTCCACTGGGGTTATTCGTAAGAACGGGACTAGAGACTCGCCGACTATTTAATTTTCCACTATATCGCTGTAGATGTAACGTGATAATCGATGCGTGCTTGACGAGGGGCCAGTCCCTCTACATTTTCGTGATCGTCATACCCTAAGATGGCGGCTAACGCTGGGGCGACTGATAAAACGGGCATAAACTCGGCCTTGTCCTCCCGTTTTACTTTAACGTAGCCCGTTAGGCTGTCATAATCGAAACAGGCGAAGCTATTACGACACGTCACCGAATCATTAATTACTTGCATTATATGATCCATCGACAGGTAATGCCCGGCGGCGACGTCATGGACGAAGGGTTTCATCGAGTCGTCTGTTTCAGTTTTTCGCGCCAAACGCCGTTCTTCCATTTGTTGTTTAAATGTTTTCTTTTTAACGTTATAAAAACTGCTGGTGTATATAATTTCCACGAGAGCGCATTCCCATCTTCCATCGAGATCAATGGAGTTAGGAAGTTTTGTATTGTAAGACGCCATTGTATTACTCGGGTATAAGTCCATTGACGAATCGCTAGGTAGCGTGAGATAAAAATTAGATGTTTGAGACATTGTCAGCCTCGACCCAACAATTCTGACTTTTGGGTAAACCTATGAAAGAAACGAAATATTCGAGTTTGCCTTTCCTTTTTCTTTTCTTCAAAATAGTGTCCAACTTGTAGGTCTGAGGTTTGGTGCACCTAATGAGCTGAGCCGAATAAAACAGACCCTTTATATCATTACCGTCGTAATCTTCTATTCTATACAAGTAAGGAGTTTTGGCATTTAAAACTCCGACGATTTTGAAAACTTCGGTCGAGAAACTAGCTTCGTATCCTTTTCCAAAAACCGACTATTTCTTTACTGACGCGAACGTGATATATTTTAAATTGGACTTTTTTTTTCATGGTTTTTATTTTTATACGTGGACCATAAATGTTCCTATACACCTCGAGGACGTTAGAGGGGTTAACGTCATTAGGAGCCATTTTTATTGAACTATGTTTAGCGGAGTTATAAGCGCTGGTAATCTTTTCAAGCACGTCTATATAGCGGTTAGTATTATTGTGGGTGAAATATTTAAACATACGACTTTTAATACTACGGTTAAGCCTTTCAACGTAAGGACAATGATGACTCTCTGACGTCATAGTGTCGAATTTGATTCAACGCCTTTTGAGGAGGTTTTGAACTTTCGAATTTAAAAATTCGGTACCGCAATCCGTGTAAATGGCTTTGGGTTTAATCGTGTCTAAAACCCCTTCTAAAGCAGCGTAAACCGCGCCTCCGGTCTTACTTTTTAAAGCGATTGAGTACGCTTTTCGTGAAAAACAATCAATCATCATTAATATGTAGTTGTACCCGTCGTTAAATTTAGATAAAGGTCGCATTTCAATAAGATCAGCTTCAACACAGTCGCCTATATTTGAGACTGGGATTTACGCCTTTTAAACTTCTTTAAAGGCGTCCGATGTAAAGTATAAACTTCGGAATGTGCCAAAAATTCGCGAACATTTTTCCGGCTAATCCCTTTACTCTTAACCGCTTGATATAGACTTTCCGCGCTCGAAAATGATGCCGGATTGCTTTCGTCGTAATAAACAAATTTTAGGGCGTTCGCTTGCTTCTCTGATAACTCTCCCATGGTGAACCGTTGTGTTTATTTTTCACGCGTAAAAAACTAGGTTTAACATCGAGTACTAAGCGCTTCCTCGTAGGCTTTCCTTTCGCGTACGTCGACTCGGATAATTTTTTCCTCAGTCGATTTTTAATTGGCGTACTACGTGTATTATTAGTAGACTGACTCGGTAGCGAGGCGGGTGTATGGGGAGCGACGGACGGGATTGGGGCCACGGGGGTAGGTGGGGCGATACTTTGAGGTAAAAAACTCTTGACAAACGGCTCGAACTCGGCCCATCCGATGGGGGGAGGGGGGACGTTTTTCCCTTGAACTTTAATCGCGTGAAAGACTAATTCGCTAATGTCGGAATTAAGTACCTTGTGTCCATCGACTTCGAGGTTGCCGTTGATTTCCGAGAACCTGACTCTAGTATCATTTTCGATCAAATGGTGGAATATTTTCGGGCCAATGACCTATATTTGATCGAAAACAAGCTGAGAGGAGCTTCGTATCTAGGTTTATTGATACGTAACTTCGTTAGATTTTGATTTCTTTGTAAGATTTGTTCGTATAGAACCCATTTGGTTTTGTCATCCAAGCTCGAATCATTTAAAATTTTTCGCATTTCGACTTCCAGACCATTTAGTACGGCCTTTTCTTTACTGACCTCTCCTGTGGACGCGGGGTTTACGCTAGCCGCGGAGGCCTGTTCGATCGGGACCAAAATCATCTTCTGAGAGTATTTCATTTTGCCGATAGGGCACTGATTATAGAAGCGGCGATGGGTAATAATATGGAAAAGAAACCATCACCCTTTTGATTTACGAGTATGCGTTTTTTCGCTCTCCAGCTTAATGATCGATCTCCAATTCGACGGAGATTCGTTTTGTGTTTAGCTAGTTTCTTAGTATTTTTGGTGTCAAGTTTCAGATTTCCGTTCAGAGTGTTCAAAACAACTTCGCTGATCGAATCGATCAGGTCTTTATTCGCGGATTGAAGTATACCAATTCTCTGATTCCTATTTAAACGACAAAAAGCCGATAATAAATCCACGTTTCTTTTGGCGAGAGAGTTCTTTGGTATTTTTCGAGACCTTCTTCCTTTGGATGGCATTTTGCGACTGACGACGTTTGTATTCTGGTGTTGCGTTTTATTGATTTTTAGGAATGTAAACGGTTAATTGTTCTAATCCTCCAATTATCCGGGCACGTGGGGGTCATATCTAACAAAATAAAACTGTACGGTGATTTTGTGGCGTCCAAATAACTCTCAAGAACAAATTTTGAGTTTTTAGGCGCCAATTGCTTAGCTAAGCAACTAATTTGCAATTTATCGCGTACCTGTTTGAATAAAACGATATAACTCGCGTTCAAGGATATTTCCCTTAGATTTTTATGAAATAGATTCTGGGTTATATATAAAACCGATATCGATTGATGGTGGGCGTATTTAGTGAAGATATCGGCTACTAACGGTCCTTTATTCTCACTCATCAGATCGTCTATGATCATTAGGGTATTGCGTTCGCCGGTATAAATCGAAACGTCGGGTAAACCCTGTAAAAATGTAACCCCGTAATTTTTCAAATCATTATAAATCGGCTGCCAAACGCTATAATACCAAACTACTTCATCTATTGATGGCTCGTATAATAACGCTCTTTCTTTAATTATACGACAACAGAGTTCTGTTTTTCCGCATCCAGAACTCCCCACTATTAATGTGCCTGATGGGTGTTTAAAAGGAAGCATGTTACAAGTTCCGCGGTCAAAGTACTAATGACTAATACGACGGATAAAAACTTATTTATAGATCGCGTTAAAGAAGCGCGTGATAAGCTACGCGCTGCTACTATCGCGAGGCTAATTTTCGCGTAACTTCGCGCGCGCGTCGCGGTCGCGAGATCCAACCATTGCGGGGTTTTTTTTGGCGGGAACATTTTCCCGCCAAAAATATTTTTCGCGCCAAAAAAAGAGCGGGAAAAAAAGTTGAAGGCATTGGTTTTTTCTGGGACCCCTCCCCCGAGAGACGAAACTAGAGTTTGAAATTTTAAGATTGCGGGTGACTGGAAGAAGAGTAAAATAGAAAGGGAGCTTGAAGTCAAAGAACGTGTCTTTGACAAAGTATTCGCTTGACACCGTCGAACCAGGCTGTTTAGAATCAAGGGTTGGGCGCAGTTTTTTAGCCGCTAGGGCCTACAATGGATCGTGGAATACGACAATGGAGATTGAGGGATGACGCTTAGTCCTTGGTGAGATGACGTGGGCGTCCGGAGACTGGGACCACAGACGATAGCCACGAATGATGGGAACTTCTATACATGGCAAAAGTTCTCTTTGACTCCAAAAATAATTCAGGTGCAAAGGGGGTTAAAGTATTTTAAACCATCTCCGTTTGTGTTCCCAACCCCCCTGAAAAAAACAGGGGTGTCCGATTAAGGCTGGACATCTAGTGCAGCCCCCATCGTCTTTTGGCATAAAAACGAAATTCAACCTTACGCTCAGTACCATTACCGCTTCACCACTTGAACTTCTTGTCGAGGATAATTTATTTTAAAACTTTTGAAAAAAAACTTAGGATCATGGATCGCGTAGATTTGACGTGAGTACATTTAATAAGACTTAGCTTCTTTTCTAACAACTTTTTGAAAACTTTTAAATATTTTTTCCTGCGAAGTAACAACGGCGCTAGACCCTTGTCGGCGCGCCCGATGGCGGAGGGGTACTTCCCCGAGAGCCCCTCGGGGAGCGAGAGCTCGGCGGCGAGCGAGATGAGTCGATTCTCGTGGCCGTCTTCGAGCTCGTTGAGTTCGAGGACCCCGGACCGCAGTTCGGGCGCTTCGTGATGGACGAGGAGGACACCGGCGACGGGGCCATATTCCCTGCTCGGGTTTGGGCCATCGCGTTCGGTCCCGCTTCCCCAATCGCCTCACCAGCACCCGACGCCGAGCCTCCATAATCTCATTCTGCGTTACAAAATCCTGATGGGTTTCGTTAAAACCTTGATTACACTCAATTACATTTAGATTATTAGTTACCAAATTCCTAGAATTTTCCACCTCATCCGCTATTTTGGGACTCGGGGTACCAAGATCAGAAACTGGGCACCTAAATAAAGCATCTGCTACAATATTTTCTTTTACAGATTTATGTAAAATGTCAAATGGCATAAGTTCCAAGGCCCACCTCATCAACCTGCTCTTTTTATTTTTTTAGTTTAAGTAGGCAATATGAAGCCTGATGATCTGGGAGTATAGCAAACTCCCGGCCCTGTATATAATGACGAAATTTACTTAGTTTCAATAACCGCGAGGGCTTCTTGCTCCGTAGTGTACTATATTTTTATTGGGCTGGGGTTAACAATTTGCTAAAGTAGGCTAACGTGATTTTTCTTCATCACGTTGAATTTGGGTTGATATTCCACCTATTCCTGTACCACTAGCGTCAGTTGTTATTATGAGTTTCCCATCAGAAGTAGGTACCTGAAGTATTGACGCTGTGTCAATTAAATATTTTATTTCTTCAAAAGCCTTATGTTCCTCCTACCCAACGTTATCTATGATACTTTGGTTTTAACTTATTCAAGGGTGCTGTTAGATTAGGCATGTTAGAAAGAGATAGACCTTTGATTGGCCAATCCATAACTTACCTTTGGACCCAAAATTGGGCACCACCTATTAGCGTATAGTTTAGATATACCTTTTGATGTGTTTTATTGAGTTAGTCTCCTTTGAACTTTTGAAATGAGCAGTTCGTTTTTGCCTCTCCTATTATGTTTATATTAACCTTTAACTATGTTGGTCATTTAGGTCCACATAGAGTTTTTGTAGAATAATCATAAAGTAATAATACCTTAATAAATAATAGTAAAGAATCTAAGTCTTAGTCTGTTATAAATACCACGGAACTTATTTGGAACCAAATCACCAACATGGTAGCAGATTCGTACGAGGGATTTATTCTCGTTTTGTGATTAGACAGACAAGCAGACGATTTTTGGACGATATTACGTTTTTGCCAGAACCAACATGGCTGAATCTCCCCAAACAAGTACCTTCACGTTTTCTAAATTGACGGATGAAAATTGTAGTCAGTGGAAGCAAGACATGAATGCGATTATGCCTTATGGGGTTTTATTGATGAGACGGAAAAGGAACCAGTGGGTGAAAAGGTCGAGTATAAGGATAAGATTTATAGTGAGGGAAAGCAAAGCGCCTTGTCAAGAATATATTTAGCAGTGGATGCCCACATCATTGGATCTTGTTCAACGGCGAAAGAGGCTTGGGATCTATTAAAGGAAACTCACGAACCAAAATCGCGAGCTAGAATAGCGGCGTTACGGGCCGAATTTTTGAATCTTCGTTTTACACCACCGGAATCAATGTCGGGTTATATCGCGAGAGTGTTACATGCAACGAATCAATTGGACTTAGCGGGCAAGACACTCAGTGATGATGAAATTGCATACCAACTGATTCACCGATTACCGTCAAATTATTAGAATAAAGTCGTCCGTGCTTATTCTTTAAGCGATAAGGAGTTTATTCCGAAGAACGTAAAGAAACTATTAATATCTGAATTTGAGCGGCAGAAGCAAGTAACTCTACTTGATTTAAACGATACCCAGGATCATGCTTGTTTCGCATCTCGAACAATTACACCCAGACGACCGGTAAGAAAAGCACAACCCTCTTCGAGGGATATTAAATGTTTCAAAATGTCATAAACAGGGACATATGGCTAGGGATTGTCGATCAATATATGCTGAAGACGTACAAACATGTACTAACTGTAACAAGAAAGGCCATAATACCCAGGATTGTCGACTGTCGAGCCACACCAAAGTTAAATAATGGCCGATATCAGTCAAATTCAAGGGGTAAAGGATATACTTCACGTAGTCAAGGTAACGGATCAAAATCATTTTTTGCATCTGCATCGTGTATGTTGGCAGCCACCGATCAAGACAGTTTTGTTTACGATTCAGCAGCTACACACCATAAGAAGGAATGGCTGTATAAATATAATTATAAGGAGATGGATACACCAATCGAAATCGCGCAGGGTAGAGCGAAGGCCGTCGGTACTGGCGATATAGCGTTAATGGTACGCCAGGAGGAGGAAGAAACTTTAGTATACCTAAGAAAAAAGATTCATAATTTCGATTCGTATTACGGTAATTTAAGATGATGAGGAAATGAGTTAACGAAGAAAGACCCGTAATTAAAAATAAAATAAAAACTTTATTCAGTCTTGTACAATTGATGTGTCAGCGCGTTTAAATACATATCGAGACAGCGGAAATTATTTTTTAGGTATGATATTGTCTAGGTTCCAGTTATTTTTTAATTTAAAGCCGAATTCTAAATTAAAATAATTTTTTAATTTTTTGATATATATACTCTCGGTAATTTTCCTACGATAATAGTCATTTTCTTTAGCTAGTATCTGTATATTGTCCCAATCAATAATGTGTTTATCATTATTTTTAAGGTGTATATAGATGGCATTAGTAATTTTCTGAGTTTTTACATCCCATTTATGTTCATTAATTCTGTCTTTTAGTTTTCTTTCCGTTTCCCCAATGTATATCCCTGGACAACTAAGGCAATTAATCTTATAAACTACTCCAATAGTGTCTAGAACATCTGAGCTCTTGTTAGATCCAGCATCTTCCCATTTTACCAGCGAACTCCTCAAATCCTTACTTTTTTTGTTTATAATTTTAATGTCGTAAAGGGACAATTTCCTTTGTAAAATTTCATTCAGACCTTTGTAATAAGGAATGAATAGCCATTTCCGTTCATCTTTGGGCTTAATAATTGCAGTGGAGTTCACTCTTAAAAATCGTTTAATGATAGTTCGGGGGTATTGGCTACCTAAGAAACGTTATCTACGTTCCAAAATACTCGCGTAATTTATTCTCAGCTAGACGAGTGGATGAAGCCGGCTGTAAAGCAGTAATCGAATCGAGATGTATTAAGATATATGATGACAATAATCGAGTATTTACAGGAAAATCATTTAAATAGCATTGATGGTTACGTTAGAACGGATTTAGCTTCGATACCTGCAGAAGAAATTAAGGAGAGTCTCGTGATCATCAGCGATGAAACAGAAATATGGCACAAAAGGCTGGGCCATCCGAGCCATCAACGATTACTCGAGTTGGACCGTTATAACATGGTAAATGGTCTTCCAACTATGAGCAAGGAAATATCTGTATGCAAAACTTGCCGAGTATCGAAAGCTACAAAGGCATCGTCGAAAGTCATACCAGAAATTATCACAACCTGTCCTCTTCAGCTAGTTCATAGCGATGCGTGGGGCCCTGCGCCAGTGGTCTCCCAGTGAGGAGTGAGATACTTTATTAGCTTCGTAGAAGATTTTTCGCGCAAAGTGTCAATCTATACAATGGCAAAGAAAAATGAAGCTTTTGAAAAATTTAAACTCTTTCAGGCCTGGTCCGAACGGCAGACAGGTCAGAAGATTCGACGCTTGCGAACAGACAACGGGTTGGAATATTGCTCACATATATTTGAAAATTATTGCGACACAGTAGGAATCCAATTAGAACGTACCAATACACCTGAAATTAACGGGGTATCTGATCGTATGAACCAGACTTTAAAAGAAGGGGCACGAACCCTCCTTGAAGATGGTAGATTACCCCAACATATGTGGGGCGAAGCGTTACATTCTCAGGTACACTTGATCAATAGACTACCCCATTCGAAGATACATAAAGAGGTACTAGAACAAAGATGGTCCAGGCGAAAACCTTCAGTTCGTCATCTGAAGCGATCCGGAAGCCTGGCATTCACCTTTATTCCAAAACCTTACCGAAACAAATTGGCGAGAAGAGCCAAAATAGGTATCCTGGCAGGATATGCTGTAAGAACGAAGGGTTATCGGATTTGGTATCCGAGAGATAGACGTGTCGTAGAAACAAAACATGTTCGATTTGATGAGTCGAAACATTGAATGAAACCAAAGACGACATTTATGATCACAAATATAATGAACTTTGGGAAGATTTAATAGTAGATGACACTCAAATACTCAAAGATGAAAAGAAAAAAGACAAGCCTATAGAGAAGACCGTTAAGGTCGATAGGCTTGTAGCAGACGATAATGACACTGACTTGGAAAGTGTAGAGGATGAAGATGTGTTAGGTTACGTTTTGAGATAATGATCTTTGACCCCATGACCAACTAGGGTTCGTCATCAAATAATATATAAACAATCGTGTGCTAAGTTAGCCTCTCACTCTTTTTTCAATGCTCTCATAATGTAGAAGTTAGGTTAAAATTAGATTAGCTCTCACTGTATAGTTTTAAATACTCAATGTTCTCAACAACAAGTTATTTTAGTTATGCTTTTATTTAGTTTATTATATATTTAGTTATAATAGTTATTTCGGTTGTAGTCATTTAAGCCTTGCCATTAATATGGACCTCTGAAGAAATGATGATGTAATATAAACATCCAACATGGTAGCAAGAGCTTTGGTACAACAATCAAAAACAAGATCGTGGGAACTATACGTTTGTTAAAAGGAAGTGCGTTCAGCGGAGAGTAAAGGTACAGAAGAGAAATTGTTTTTATAATTTTAATGTCAAGATAAAGAGAGCGTTTCAACAATGGCAGAAACTCAAAATTTTTCGAATTTTTCAATGGCACAATATATTAAATTGGACAGTCATAATTTTCGATCCTGGAAATATGAATTGGAACATATATTGAGAGCATATCGTTTATGGGATATAGTTACTGGGACAGAAACTTTAACTGAGAAGAATCCTGAATTATTTAAAGCACGAGAATCAAGAGCCTACGCTATAATAGCATTAAGCCTTAGTGAAGATGTCAGGGATATTATAATAGATGAAGATACAGCAGCAGATGCATGGGCAGCATTGAATAAAGCATTTATGCCGAAGTCCAGAGCTAGAATTGGAGTGTTACTCAAAGAATTTACAACGATAGAATATCAGGAGGGTGAGTCAATGATTAGTTATATTCGAAGACTAACTCACATCGGGAAACAATTAGCCGAAGCTGGGGAATCAATATCGGACGCTATGATGGCTTATCGTTTAATTGGTTCATTGCCTACCTCATTCCAGATGTTAGCCGATCATTTATATTTATTACCGGATTCCAATTTTACGCCTACATATATCAAGGACGCTTTATTTGCCAAATATGGAAGACAAACTATCGAAGCTGATCAGAAATCACAAGCCTTGTCTGTTCAGAGAATATCCAGAAACAGTGACGGATGCCATAAACGAAAACAATTCGAACAAAATAATATCCGATCAGTGAACAATTTTCAAGGACAACAACCGTCTTACAATTATCGGGGACAAAACTCATCTACCAACTATCGAGGTTCACAATCATCCAATCGAGGTCAACAGTTAACAAACAATTATCAACGTCAACAGTCGCCCAACAATTATCCAAGACACCAATCATCGGGAATTTATCAGCGACATAATGATTCCAGATTCAACGGCGAATGTTTTAAATGCGGTAAACGTGTTCATAAAGGAGTGGACTGTCGTATAAGATATCACCTGTGCATAAATCAAATAATGAAGATAGATTAATTACAGGAACAAAGGTCAGCCTCGCTATCGCTTGCGTCACTGAACTGGAAGCAGATAGATGGGTGATCGATTCTGGTGCGACCCATAATTACCTCCCCGACTGAACTTTAGTTCTGGGGGAGGTTTTACACTGGTCGTATCTGTGTGTGTGTGTATCACTTCCTGTGTAAGCGGGTATAACGTGACCGAGCTCGTGGAGCCAAAAGTCTAGAGACGTAATCATGCCAGCTTATCGTTCAATTCCGTTTTACGGGAATTACCTCCTTTAAGCGTGGCTGCCACATTGAGTTGTAGGACGTCTCCCATTGGATAATATCGCCTTTCACCATCAACTTTACGGTCAAACCTCGATGCTGGACAGTTGAAGACGATTATACGCAATGGGACGTCTCCCACTGTTATAATCACCTCCGACCATCCACACACCAAGTTCCAACCTCCAGTTACCGATCTCAGCGGGCCATACTAGCGAGGCGTCCCTCACTAATATGGTCCACATTGATCTTCCACTCTCCTAACATCGCCCCACCAATGGGTAACTTAACATTGCGAACCAAGCGCCTATAGATCAAGAATCGTCTAGACATTGAAGGGAGGGGGTTTTCCTCCCAAATTCATGGCCACTTCGCTCGATTAATATAGGATTTCAAACGGTTTATATACTACCTTTTTGGAGTGAATGCAAATGAGCCTTATGATGTGATATCGTTTTGGTAAATGAAATGCAATATTAATTTATTTTATAATTAAAAATATCAAAATGGTTAAACTTAATCTAATAATTCTGTTGAAAAATCAATTTAAAATTCAAGATAGTTTAGAAGATATTTAAGAAATTGTCCAAAAAATTAAAGAAATGTGACCGTTTAATACCAGCTTGAGTTGGCAGCACGCGCTTAGCAGTTTCCCATATATCATTTAGTTTAAAAAGCAAAGGTATAACGGGCAGTATGAGCTTAGTCTTTCTGCAAACTTGGGGTGAATTGAAGAATATAAATAAAAGTGCGTTTACACGGGTATCCAAGATCCCACCGTCTACTGAATTCGAATTAATAGAGACATAGGTACTTTGACAAAATTTGATAAGACTTCTTTCGGGTACGAGAGTATCTTTAGTTAAACCCAGATTTAAATAATGAAATATAGATCAAGTACAAGAAGTAATAGAACGTAAGGTGCCTGAATTGGTTACAAAAGGGTGAAATCTTTCGGGTACGAGAGTATCTTTAGGTAAACGCATATGACGCTAGGGTAAACCACGTTTTCAACCAATAGGGTAAACCACGTTTTCAACCAATCGCGTCGGCTTAAAATTATAATGAAATGTAAATATGAACCTATACTACAACCGATTATAAAACTAGAACATATCGTAAGAAATATTTTTTGGAAATATTATAAAGGAGAATTTTTTCGTATGAAGTGATAATTTTTTATTAAACTGAAGCGGATAAAGCTGGTTTACTAAGTTCAAGGTACTTACAGAGATGGTTGAAGGACTATGATTTTTCATAAAAAAAGATGCGCTAAATGGCGCTGTTGGCTGCATGATATTGACCTCACGAGGAAACGTTTTTTTACAATGTTTACTTTTTAAAAAGGG
The DNA here is from genome assembly GCA_963920705.1 of Odiellus spinosus. Classification (NCBI taxonomy): domain Eukaryota; kingdom Metazoa; phylum Arthropoda; class Arachnida; order Opiliones; family Phalangiidae; genus Odiellus; species Odiellus spinosus. Next base: position 11,805,947 of record OY987225.1, on the reverse strand, counting down.
GAAAGTATCATCGTTTCTTTTGTTAAAGAGCGAAATTTATCCCCTGTCATCTAGCCTCAATTGTCAGGACGTGCGTAGCTGCAATACCCCTAGATACGCCTTATATTGAAGAAAGCCTAGCGCATGTTGATAAATACAATAGCGCGGAAGGTGGTCGAGCTAGAGCGTGACCCTCATTACAGCACTTCCCAAAAGAGCGCTTTACTTAGAAAAAGGGTTTTGAGTTGTTTTTGAAAAATTATCTTTTTGGAAATAGTCGATTACGAAATGCGTTGAGTATATCTGAGTGGTAGTTTAATATAGGGCATTCCAGAGGCTATTCTCCAACAAAATCCAAAGCACTCGAATTCGGAGAGTTCGAATCATTCGCATCACCTTCATTCGGGTTGGACCGTTGGGTACCAAAAATCATATTCTCTAAGCTAAACTCGAATGGTGATTCGGATCCCTTCGAGCCCGAATCCGAATCATAGTGTACGTCATTTTTGCGTGGAGAAAGTAAGAGATCGCGAGGTATTATTTCTCTCTTATTGGTCAGAATTTGGGCATGAATATTTAAAAATATTTAGATTTTTAAAATAATATTTTTGGGAAATTATCTTGATCAATTGTGTTTGATTTCTTGGGAAATTTAGCATTATTATACTGATCAAATTATGAATATGCCTCTTAGTTATTTTTATTTTTTAGATTTAATGAAACTGAGAGTGTAAACTTAATTGAAATTAAGGGTTAGTATAGGAATAATGATTCTTCATTAGAGAAGAGTGGCGGTGCCCCCCATGCTCCACAGCGCTTTCACTTCGACGGCCCTGTAACCTCCCCGTATCTCTCCTTCCCCGTATTGACGGTACTTTTTCATTACCACCTTTTTGCCACCATATTTCTTTGGGCCGCCATCTTTCTTTTGGCGAACGAGCGTAGCGCCATCTGAAGTATTTTTCAGGCCCCAACTTTTGGCCGCCATCTTTCTTTTTGCGCCATCTGAAGTATTTTCTATTTATTTCTATTTACGAAATTTATTTTTCTGTCCTGAGCGGGGCGCGAACCCGCCACCAAAAGGATCATGAGGTTGGTAGCCCATCGCACTAACCTTTCGGCCATAGTACCATTGGTTTTTAGAACCTTAAAGTTGTATTTAAAGTTCATTTCATGCTCCAGGTCTTTGTCAATATTGGCTAAATTCAAGCCCTTGGGGGGATGGAAGCAGACTTAAACTTGTATATTAAAAACCTGTTTTAAAGGAAAAAATTGTAGAAAAAATCTAAACACTAAACCATAAACACGTTTTACTTTAACCAAAATCATACTTTTAAATTGTAGTTTTATTTAAATTGAAACGTTTTGAAATATTTCAATGGAAACAGCTGAAATTTACATTTGCACTTTTTTGTATAGGGTCGTAATTACAGATCAACAGAACAATAATTTTATTAATCAGAATGGAGTGTTCTGGACACCAGAGGAGTGTCTCTCCCCCTCCTCCCCTCTCTCTCTCGCGAGGGCCGCGGATGCATTTCCTGCGATTTCGCGCGCGCGCCGCGTTTTTCCCGCGACCCCAAAATCATACTTTTAGTTTGTAATTTTTTACCAAAAACAAAGCGTTTTAATAATCTAGAGAAAAACGTGGTTTGGTGTTATTTTAAACCTCTCTAAATTATAGATTTCGTGTTAGCCCGGTAAAAGGCCTTGTATGTTATTTAAAGCGTATATAGGGTTTTTTAGATTTACAATTTTTGAACGGAGTTGGTATTTTCAAATCGCTAGTTTTAGGTTGATGAATGTTATATTTCCCCAAATAAATACACTTATTGTTCTAAATATCTTAACAAAAAGTGACAAATGGTTATTTAGGTTTTTTAAACAACAGTTTGGTTCGGTTCGGAGTTTTAATCCGCTGTGATTGACATGGTGGTCCACGCATTCGAAAAAAAACGCAAGCCCAGGCTTTCTCCTCTCTCACCCTTTCTCCATCCATTGTAGGATCGCCCTCACGGCTAACCTCTTGTAATCTCCCCTTCTTTTCTCGACATGGGGTCCACATACGTTTTAACGAAATAGTGGTTCCTACTACGCCGCTCTGACCAGGGTACCTTCTTTTTTCTTAAATCCTTTTTCATTCTATACAAGGTTGGTTTCATGAACGAGTGAGATGGTCTTTTCAGATTTTTGGAAAAGGTGAGATGGTTTTTAGCCTGTCATAAACCTAGGGTTTCTCTCGAATAGTGCCTACACTTCATCTTATAAATTGAAAAAAAAAAAAGATGGTCAAGCCCATAGGAATAGCTAGACCCCAGACATTGTATAAGAGGCTGAAAGGAATGATGCTAAAGCAGGGCGTGTTATGCAGGCATAAACGGTCAAAAACAATTTGAAATTGTCACGAGATTCCTTTAAACACGAAGAAGCGGGACTTTGTCGAGCCGACTATATGACCGCGAGCGTTGTTTATTCGATATATTTGAAAAGGCGTACATCCTAGTATCCCCGCCCGTGAAAAACTTGCAGTCATTGCAAAGCAAGGAAATTAAATACGAGGCATGCTTAAAACAAAGATGAAAATAAAGCCTTTGCCGAACAAACCGGTCAGATCATTGAAATGTTTTCTTTAGGCCCCTCTACATTATCCGCCTACTAATCTTTCTTCTCTTCCTCATCCTTCTCTTCTTTCTTCTCCTCCTCCTCTTCTTTCTTCTCCTCCTCCTCTTCTTTCTTCCCCCCCCCCTCTACTCTCTTCTTCTCCTCCTCCTCAACTTCCTTCTTTGCCTCGCCTTTCTTATTGCCCTCCTCTTGTTCCATTTTTGTATCTGTAACAATTTCTTTTTTTTCCTTCGAAAAACCATGCCATGTATCTTCGTTCATTTGGCCAATATAGTCGTCGAGATCGATGGGTTTAATTTTTTTAGGGGCGCTAGTAAATAATAAGTCAGAATTTCAAGGAGAATGAGGTAGTGGGGAAAATAGACACCCGTGTGTTAAAAATAACAATAGGGGAAAAATATTTGGATATGCCTGAGGATGAATCCGATCAGTTGAAACAGCAAGCGATTAAATCCGAAAGGAGGGTTTAACAGGCTTCTGGTTGAAATGATTTCTCTGATCCTTAGCATATTGGAGTATAAAAAACAAAACTGAGAGATACCTAGATGTGGCTTTATCTGGCGTGGTGAAACTAAATAAAAACATCAAATTAATAACAAAAAGGTTCTAACGAAATAATAATAGGGTGATGGTTATAGAAAATCCCCGATTTTTGTTTGTTTTTTACCTAGATCCTGCAATATCAATTACGGTTGGAGGAAAGACAGATTGAGATGAAGTTCTAAAATTAAAAATAATATTATTGGCTTAGATATAACAGAGCAAGATATAAAAACATAAGCACTATATCGTGGTAAATAGCCAATGAAAAAAGAATTGTTAGCGTATAATGGCGATATTTGTATATATTGGAAGATTCAAAATAAACATGAGCGAGGGAGATATTTTGCGATATGAAGCGTAATTAAAATAACTTTGAAATTTAAAAGGTTTAAAAGAACTAAAGAAATATAGCATAGTCGTGTTTATTTATTAACGTAATTTAAAAAAAAATAGAATAGAAAGTTAGGGCAAAATCGTAATATGTGTAAAAGAAGTTTATTACGAACGAATATGAGGAAAGTAAGCCTATGGTTATGTTTAAGGCTCGGTGTTTGGAGAAAATGATCTGCAAATTTTGCGATTATTTAGATTATTGTAAAAGGGAGACTGAAAGCTAATATATATATAGAGATATATATAGATATGTAGAGATATGTAGAGATATATAGATATATATTTTATCGATTCATTATCGTTTAAATAGGCGTAATCCAAGAGTAAAAGACATGAACAAGGAAATATTGAACTAGAAATAAATATAAAATTACTCAAGAAAAATATGCTTAGCGGGATTTATGGAGAAAAGCTTAACTACCCATATAAGATAGCGAGCAATGAGATCTCCATGAGACGGGCCTTTGCTTATTGCTCTGAACTCTTATATGGGGGAGTTAAATTGTTTCCGCCAAGGAAATGTTTCCGGATAAGTTTTAATTTTATTTGTAGTTTAATATATGTTTCGTAAAATTTCTATCCGTGGAATAGGCCTACGTAAACGATAAGGAATTGATTAAAAACACTTATGTTAAATGTTATGTTTTACCGTTTCGCAATGTAAGTAGAGTCATAGAAAATATATGGAAGAATGAAAGCGCGAGATGTTTAATACCAAGTTATTTAAAAAACAAGTTGGCAAAGCCAAAATAATACCTCCCCGACACCATGAGACCTAACCTAACCTAACCGAACCGAACCGAACCAAAAGTATTAAAATTGTCGAAAAGTGTGTGTGTGTGTGTTTGATTTTATATTCAAAGGGTTTGCCCTTCTTTCAATCGCAGAGGTTCTATTTTGTGAACGCTCTTTGGCTCTATATACATCAACCTGACGCCTATCATACTTCGCCAACTGATTTCTAGTTCGTTCTTCTTCCGTATATTCTACCTCGTGTCGTTTATCAACCATCGCCAACTGATTTCTAGCACGTTCAGTTTCTCTATATTCCACCTCTTGGCGTTTATCAACCATCGCCAACTGATTTCTAGCACGTTCAGTTTCTCTATATTCCACCTCTTGGCGTTTATCAACCATCGCCAACTGATTTCTAGCACGTTCAGTTTCTCTATATTCCACCTCTTGGCGTTTATCAACCATCGCCAACTGATTTCTAGCACGTTCAGTTTCTCTATATTCTATATCTTGGCGTCTATCAGCCTTCGCCAACTGATTTTTAGCACGTTCAGTTTCTCTATATTCTGCCTCTTGGCGTCTACCAACCATCGCCAACTGATTTCTAGCACGTTCTGCTTCTCTATAATCTACGTCTTGGCGTGAAGTTGCCTTCGCTAACTGGTTCCGAATACGCTCATTCTCTTCATAATTTTTACTATCCATCTTAATTTTTTTCGCCATTTGCTCTAGCGCACCTGCTGTGTCGTTAGCACTTCGCTCTGACTTAGAAGTAGAAGGTTCCTTTTCATTCGTTAGAGAATTTCTTAAACCCTATATTACTCCTATCCCTACCACTCCAGAATGGCTTTTAACCACATTAGCAGACGACACTACTTCAAAATTATTCTCCCCAGCAATATTGCGTGATAAGATCACTTCAGACGAACTACCTGGTATATTAGTAACAGGAGTATTAACCACATTCAAAGACATACTGGCTTTCCTTTGGGCCGCTAAAACTTTCCTTCTTTCATTTTCCCTCCTACGATACTCTGGATCAGCTCTGCGCTCTCTCATTTTTTCCCTAGCTTTACGCTTTTTCAGTTCCTCTTTAGATATACCTTCGTCTCCTTCCATTTTTTTAAAAGATTTAAATTTTCAAAGTAAATAAAACACCAACTCAATAACAAATAACCCAAATTAATTTTGAATAAACTCAACGCAGCAATCTCAGGAGTGTGTTAAATAACTCTTAACACACACACACACACAAAAAAAAGGAAACACTTCCATCTTCGAAGTAAAAGTAAAATCGTGAATTCGGTAACCCGAATATATCAGAAAATCAATAGGTAAATCGTAAAATAACTCTTTTACGAAAAAAAAAACTACAGAGAAAATAGAATCAGAAAACCTTTTGATTTTCAAACAAATGTTTCAGTCACAACTCAGTAACAAAAATAAAATTAGAATTCAAGTCAATCAAAATATACGAAAAATGTCCAAATAACAATACTTCAAACAAATAATAAATGCATCAAACAAATAATTCAAATTCAAAATTACATTCTTACCAACAAATTGTATTCAAACGAATAAGACAATTTAAAATCTCGATGAGCCAACTTTCTAGACAACAAGCTTCATCAAAGATTTCAAGAGAATGGCGTGATATTAAGTTTAATAAATTAAAATTTCGATAAGCAAGGTCAAGGTCCCTCAGTAAAAACATATCAGCGTTTAGAAAGCTCTAGAGTACTTGTAGACCAAGTAAGGCCATTAGGCAAAATGTTTGATCAAAATCAACTTATGACCTCGATATGGCCTACACAACCGTAAGCAAACATTTTCAATAAACAATTAACGCATTAGCTTTCCGCATACCACGCTAAACTAATGACTGTGACGTACAATTTCGCTTTCTGCTCCTACTCAGCCTACAGATACCCTAGAACGCTGTACAGTACATATACAAGCCCACTTCTAAAACATGTTTTTTGTGGTATGATGCTGTAAGTGAAGAAGGGATGTCTCTCTTTTGGCCCCACAGTCAATTTTTTATAATTATTATTATAATTTTTTTTTCAGACAGGGCGAACCTGAGTAAAAATATATCAAGTTGTGAAACAAACGTTATTTTACGTGACTACACACTAGCTAAAACGTCACCGAAAATAAACGACAGTAGGCATTAAAAAGCATAGTTCTACTATACTTAATTGGGATAAACATTAATTTCATGTGGGGAAAAGTGTGAAACTAAAACTAGCAGTCATTAAGAGATCCAATCACGTGATTCTTTTCCCCACTCGGTCTACATTTCACTATAGGGTGAACCATATCATATATACCAATTAAAACACAAGAAAATTCAATGTCAATCCGGTTTAAGAATGTTAAGCCTCGTTCACACTTGAAGGCAAAATCGGTTCCAAAACCAGTTCGAAGCGTTTTCCGTTTTCCCTGGTTCACACGCTGACAAGACGGTTCGCGGCCGTTCGCCCCGGTTCGACCTGAGCCAAGGCTTAGCGTCGTTTTAAAAAATGCCCAGAATTTAAAATTTTTAAATAATTATCTCAAACTAATTAGTAAATAGTGTTTGTAACTCGTTGGTTAATAATTTTTGACAGAAAGTATAATTTTAATTGCGTTATTTTAAGATTTATCAGCAAAATTGTCTCCCCGCCTCGTTATTTTCAAAGCGGATTGAACCGAAGCGACTTGGCCAAGCTGCTTCCCGAACCAACACGAACTGATTTCTCACGTTGGTTTGACCACTTATAGAAATCGAACCGCAACGAAGCGCATTTAGGCCTATGTATGAACGAGGCTTATGTCAACTGTAAATTGTGGTATAAATAACCTGGTTCGATCTGCGCATGCGCACACGCAACAATTTCGCGTGAAATACATTTGGAAACGTGCGAGGCTTATAAAATATTAATTTGAAAACCCGTGCTAGTTATTAAAGCCAATTCTTACGCCACTGTTCGAAAATTTGCCAGAAAATTACAGTATTACCCCATACCTTAAACTGATCTTCCCAAGAATATCAGAATCGCTTTGATATTTTGCATGCGTAAAGTGGTTTCGGACTTGAAATTTAGTGGGCTACACATACTCGCGTGCTGATGAACTCGATTTTACGCAAGTCACAAATACACATATCTTCCTTTGCTTAAATGACGTTATTATGCTTTAAAGATGTGCAAAATTGAAGCTTAGCGGGTTTTACACGCATTTATTTACTTTAGACTCTAACGTTTTGGCCATTTAGATCTACCAAACATACCAGCACGCGTTCTTCGTAAATCTATTTATATCTTTACGCTGATGACGTGAATGCACCAATTAATATCCTTAAGAAAGCGCATTAGATACGATAGATGCAAGGAAGTCGCCTAGACATTAATGGCGTTTTGCGCGAGAAATTGCAAATATTAATGAAGAACTTACTACAAATCCAGCGTTTCTTGTGAATTATAACCTTGCGTATACGCGACATTTTCGTGCGAAACAAATTCGCAAATATAGCAAACACGCGAGAAATTGAAAAAATGAAAGCGCGTGCTAGAAACTTGTTCTTATAACCAAGTCCCAATACATTGTTTCCAGCTTCGCTAGGAAGTAAGTTTATCCCGGTACATAAAGATAATTCTCTCAATATTCAGTCGAAAAGAAAAAAAAATAATAAAATCATTTCCAATGTCCACGTTTACGCGCCATACAATCATCTCTATATCCCTGTAAACGCACCTTTATGTCTTATCTAAATTATGTCGTTTCTTTCTTGGATGCCCGTGTAAACGTACCTTTATTTAGATTCTTCAATCCACCCCAAGTTTGCAGCAAGCCTTAGCGTATACTGCCCGTTATACCTTTGCTTTTTGGACTAAATGATATATGGAAAACAGCTTAGCGCGTGTTGCCAACTCAAGCTGGTATTAAACGGTCAAATTTCACTAAATTCTTGGACAATTTCTTAAATATCTTCTAAACTATCTCGAATTTTTAATTGATTTTTCAGCTTCGTTATTAATTAGATTCAGTTTAACAATATTATGATATTAAATTAAAATTTAAATGCATTATACGCTTCAATTCACTAAAAGATATCGCGGCATAAGGCCAAAATAGTTTGGGCATGGAAAAGGGGTATATATAGCTTTCGCGAACCTTTATTCATCGAGCGAGTAGCCGAGAAGAGTTGGGGAAACCCCCCCCCCCTTCTCAACGTCTAGACGTTTATCGTAACCCTAGGCATTCGGTAACTGCACCACAAAGACCCGTAGAGGGAGGAGATAGTGGAGTGGAAGGTTGATGTGGACTATATTAGTGAGGGACGCCTCGCTAATATGGCCCGCTGAGATCGGACACTAGAGGTTGGACCTTGGTGTGGGGATGGTCGGAGGTGATTATAACAGTGGGAGACGTCCCATTGCGTATAATCGCTTTCAACTGTCAAGCATCGAGGTTTGACCGTAAAGTGGATGGTGGAATGCGATAATATACAATATAATAGCACGACACCTGAAACTCAATGTGGCAGTCACGCTTAAAGGAGGTAATTCCCGTTAAACGGAATTGAACGATAAGCTGGCATGATTACGTCTCTAGACTTTTGGCTCCACGAGCTAGGTCACGTGATTTCCGTTTACACAGGATATCCGCTTACGCCGGAAGTGACAGACAGACAGACACGATCAATGTAATACTAAAGTTCAGTCGGGTAGGTAATTAAAGCCGAATGCCACACGTTCCACGCCCCCATGTAAGATAATAGGTGCACGGGGGTGAAAATAGCTGTGTGTGCAGTTGACATAAGCCGAGGATAGTTCGGTGCAGGATAATTGGCTGCCGGAATATTGGCTGCTGAGAATATTCGGTGTGGGGAAAATTGGGTGCACGGAAAACTCGGTGTTTCAAAAAATTTTATTTTCAATTTAATTTTACAATTAATTTTCCAATTTTAAAAAGAAGCGTGGTGTGCTACACCAAAAATATACACCTATCCCACATTTCACTATTTTGCTTTGTTGATCTATTGAACCTTAATTCTTATTAATGCTGTATAAAAATTATAGCATTTAATTGAGGCTTCAATCTATTTGTAATTGAGACCCTGGTACAAATCTCGAAGGACAGAGATAAACTAACCTAACCTTACCTAAAGTAGTAAAAGAAGGATGGGCTAATTCAAGGGATTAACTAACATAACCTAATCTTACCTAAAATATTACAAGAGGAACGGTTTAGCCCGAGCTAGGGATTACCTAGCTGGAGGGATTGGCTATTTCCATAACCTAATTTAACCATACCTTAAAGATTACAAGATGGAATGGGTAGCCCGAGGGATTAACTAGTTGGAAGGATGGGCTAATTTGGCTAAAATATTACAAATAGCCCGAGCTAAGGATTAACTAGTTGGAGGGATTGGCTAATTAGAAGGATTAACTAACCTAACCTTACCATAAAGATTACCAGATGGACGGGGTAGCTCAAGGTATTAACTAGTTGGAGGTATGGGCTAATTCGAGGGATTAACTAACCTAACCTTATCTAAAATATTATTTTGCAACGAATTTTCCGCCCAAAACCGCACCCAATATTCCTAACACCAAATTTTCCGGCAGCCAGTTTTCCGGCACCGAACTATCCGTATACCGATGCACACAGATCTCTTTTAACTCGTTAAGCGCTCGTTTGTCCACTGATTTAATGAGTGCGCGAGGTCGAAACGCGTGAAAATAGTTCTGGGCGAATCCTACTGTAAGCCATAAACGCTAACAAACTCAAACTAGTATGATATATATATACATATATAAAGGAAAAAATTACAACCTGTAATACCCTCTTCAGACGAGGCGTAATTAGCCGTGGTTTAATCAGATATAACCGAGGTTTACATAGCCTTTTCAGTTCAATAAACCTCGGTTAATTTTGAGTAAACCATGGTTAAATTTGATTAAACCGGCTTGTTACGCCTCGTCTGAAAAGGGTACTGTACGATATTAAATAAATTTATTAGTCACAGAGTTTTTTTATTTTTTTTTGAATGACGTCCGTAAACCTTAGTTTAGACTAGCACGGAACGGCGTGTCTTTCAAGACGAGAGTATAAAGTTGAGAGATTTAGTGTGGGGCGACAAACTTTAATCTTAATAGATAGAAACGTAATTGTTAGTAATTTACCTTTTTCCCCAAGAGATTTGTATATTCTTTTTTTCAAACATTAAAGCTCGAAAAGCCTCTTCGGATTTCCGAACTACTCGCGAAAGCTTTGTAAATGGCGTCCAAAGAGCCTGAACAATTGGCGTAAACATACGCCACTTTGTTGAATTTTAGGGCTTCGAAAAGAATGTTGACTGGAATACCATTTAGATAACCAAATGCTGCTATTTGCAGGGATTGAGTTTCGTCAACGATCTTTGTTTGAAAGAATAAGGACCTAATATGAGCAGGCCAATCACTCAGTTGTCTACCGATAACTGTTTGCAAAATTTGCCAAGGATTCGGGATGCACGGAGACTTTCCAGGGATATTACAGATCGACATGTTAGAGGATTGAAACAAACTGACATGAAAAACATTAGAATATAAGGTAAAAACGTGAGTAATAAATGCCTTTAAGGAATAAGGGAAGTTACAAGATTGTAGAATATATGCTTTTAACACTTTGGTGTGAAACGGGTGATGCCAGACTACAGACAATAGACGATAACATAAATATTGACCTCGTCTCAAGCTTTAAAAAAGGTAACATCTTCCGTAGAAGTGGGTTCTATTTAACGGTTGTTTTTGTTGGTTTAAAAGCTGGCATAAGCATAGGAAATCCTATACTATGAACCAAACTGGGAAAAGGGAACATCTTCAATACAAACCGGTGCTTTTTAAAGGTCTTTTATCCGTTTCCAAGGTTATTTTATAATAAGGCCTATTTCAGATTCGGTATCGTTGGACGGAAATGTTAAAGAGAAGGTATAAAGGAACGTAGGTTTTTTTATTTTTTTTGATCCATTTTGAATAAAAAGAGAACTAATTTTCCTAATAAAACATTGAGGAAATATCCAAAAAGGTAAAATTGATCGCTTTTGGGCATATCGTCAAAAAGGCATTGCAATGAATCCATGGTAACAATCTAGGTAGGCAATACACCTGAACCTGAGGGTATCAAAGTGCGATGGTTCACGTCTTATTACTGGCGATGTTGAAAACCAAATTTTTTAAAAGTTATAAAACAATAGACAATGAATGTGTTTTAAAAGTAAGACAATTATAAACGTTATATTTTCATTATCACTCGGACTTTATGGGTAGATTTTACCCCAGACTATAGAGAAATGTTTGGTAAATAAGATTGCGCGGTATAATTTACTTTGATGACGGGTCAGAAATAACGCGATAGTCGCAGTATGTAAACGGCGAGACGAGAATATTTCAGTGTAGGGGAATATAAAAGGGGTCGTACGATTCATTTTATTGTTTAAACTTTAAAAAGTGTGCATAAGTTTTGGTATTGTCTCCAGTTAGAGAAAGCAATTATTGGAATTCAATGTTGTGTTTGTAACATCAGCAATGGGTGAAATAAATTTCCACATCAGTTAACTGTATCGTATTTTTGTTATGAATGGGATAAATACGAGAAATAAAAGATTTTAAAGTTTAATATGGGCAAAAGGAAAAAAAGTTTTATTGCGAAGTCGGCTTTGAAAATATAGTGTCACTTTATCACCTAGAAATCTTTCGAGTTGTGAAAACATTTTATTATGTCCGAAACAATAAGTCAGATTAAGTTCGCACAGAACACGAAATTAGAGCTCTCTCAAAGTTTGTTACGATTTCGTTTTAAGTAAAATAGAAGGGGACTTGAATTAGTTACCGATGAGAACTCCGACAGACTTATATTTTATGGAACAAGAAAAATTCAGCGTGCATCGTGTTAAGTATGAATCGTTATAAATTTCAGTATTCAGCACGCGGGAATATTCAAAACATCCTCTAACAATTTGTTTGCCATGAGATGAATGTGGTCCCTGCCTTGATACCCGTTGTAAAGTCTAGCCTGACATCGTATTACCCAATTGCTGAAATTACAAATGGGTTCCGAAAAGTAAAACCAAGTATGTAGTTTCTCCATCGTTTTAACGACAATAGCGTGGAAGGTAAATCGAAGAAGAATAGGTGCAATGACATTATTGTGACACATGAGTATCTCTGCCTTTGAATGATATTGGGAACGGCACCAGTATAGCAAAAACGTTTGGAGTGTGGATGAACATAAGGATAAACATTTCTTCCCAGAAATTCAATATAAACATGGAGAATAAAAAGAAGAAAAGTAAACTGGCGAAAGCTACCACCTGGTTGACGAGGAAAAGAAAAGAAACCCAAAGCAGGAAATTATCGCCTTTGGCGGTCTCTTGTAAGGACGACTGTGATGGAAAATTTCCAAAAAAAAATTTGCTACCTAAGCTTCTGAATAGATGGTTCTATAAAGTAACATATACACTAAAAATTAACGGATAAAAGAGCCGTTGAAAAGCACCCGTTTGTATGGCTAATGTTCCCTTTTTCCAAGGCTGGTTTAAAATAGAAGATTATCTATATACTTCTGCCAGCCTCGAAACTAACAAAATGAGTCGTTAAATAGAACCCGTTTCTACTGAAGATGTTGCCTTTTTTTCAAAGGTGGGAAGTATATATAGAGTTTATAAATTCAACTATTGGTATAAAATGAAAAAGCAATTTTTAAAGGAAGAATGCAACCTATCGACAATCGTTTAAATAGGACCAGTAAAAACATTTACCGACAAATATTAACCTAGAAATAAATTTAAAACTTAAACGGGAAAATAGGCTTAGCGGGATTGATAGAAATCGGCTTAGCTCCCCATATATGATCTAGCGGGCAATGAGCAAAAGCCCGCGAGATCTCCGGGAAACGGCCCTTTTCTCAATGGTGTAAGCTCTTACATAGGAAGTTAAGCTAATCCCGCTAAAGCCAATTTTTCCGTTTAAGTTTTAAAATTTCTAGTTTATTATTTGTCTGTAAATGTTTGTAATAGTGGATTAGGACCATTTAAACGATAAGGAATCGATAAAAAACGAAAACACATGTAAACATTAGATTACAGTCCATAAGCAATAACAATGTTTTTGGTAGGATCCTAGTGGTATAGAATTCAAAAAATTTATTTTTTATTGTTTAATAAATTTAAAATTCCATTAACAATATCCATTACATGTTCTTTTTCGCTTTTCATCCCCTTCCCCAATGTTTTAATACGCCGACGAGTCTTATTTTTACATAGTAGAATAAATTGAAAATTAATTGATTTACCTCCTAACCCTCCTTTTAAGGGGTAAAAGTAAAATTGTGTATAACAGTCAGCGTGACCTTAGAGCATGAGCATAGGGTAAATGATTCGACTATTTGTCTCCTAATAATATAACAGGTTACAACAAGGGAGGGGGGTACATTCAAAAAAAATGTTGCACAATTTCACACAAGTATGATAGGTGAGTTCAAAATTTGCGGAAAGAAAAATCAAAAATATGCAAATATCGTATTCTTTATCTAATTAGCAAGGGTGGGGCGGCTGCTACATATATTAACATATATAAGAAAATTTATGAGAATTTCTATTTTTTGGTCAATGGAAATCTGTTCAATATCAATTTATTTGAAATGAATGGCATATTAGACGCCAGAGAAAGCACCCCCGACGCCAGGGAAAACATCCCCGCCGCCAGGGAAACGATCCTCGAGATGAGGGCAACCATCCCCGACGCTTGGGAAACGATCCTCGAGATGAGGGAAACCATCCCCGACGCCAGGGCAACCATGTTCGAGGCGAGGGGAAGGGTTGAAAAGGAAAGAAAAACATAAAAAAAGCCTGTTATAGGTGAGGAAAGGTGGGTCACCTTAAAAAAGATTGTCCGAAAAAAATTGGAGAACGAAAAAAAATTGAATAATAAAAAAAAGAAAAAATGGATATTGTCCAAGGCATGTTAAAGTTTTTGAATGATTAATAGCACAGGTAAATCATGCTTTAAGTCTACAACCGGGCATATAACGAATGAACTGAAGGTCTGAGAGTTGTGTCGTCACAACTTTCGCGCGGGGAGAGAGGAAAAATCTCAAAATTGTAAAACGGCCGAGAAACAGAAGTCGAAATTGCCCTCTCTAGCGGTTAAGATAGGAACTAAGTAGGTGGTGCTAATTATTTTGCCTTCGTTGAAGTTCGTTCGCGATTTCGCGCGTCATCTGTGGAATCGTTAAGGGGGGTAGGAAACGTAACTAAGAAACTCGGCTTTCTTTTCGAAGCCCTAAAATTCAACAAAGTGGCGGATGTTTACGCCATTTACAAAGCTTTCGCGAGTAGTTCGGAAATCCGAAGAGGCTTTTCGAGCTTTAATGTTCGAATAAAAGAATATACAAATCTCTTGGGAAAAAGGTAAATTACTAACAATTACGTTTCTATCTATTAAGAATAAAGTTTGTCGCCCCACACTAAATCTCTCAACTTTATACTCTCGTCTTGAAAGACACGCGGTTCCGCGCTAGTCTAAACTAAGGTTTACGGACGTCATTCAAAAAAAAAAAAAAAATCTGTGACTAATAAATTTATTTAATATCGTACAGTACCCTTTTCAGATGAGGCGTAACTAGCCGGTTTAATCAGATGTAACCATGGTTTACTCAAAATTAACCGAGGTTTATTGAGCTAAAAAGACTATGTAAACCTCGGTTAAATCTGATTAAACCACGGCTAATTACGCCTCGTCTGAAGAGGGTATTACAGGTTGTAATTTTTTTCCTTTATAAATATAGATATATCATACTAGTTTGAGTTTGTTAGCGTTTATGGCTTACAGTCGGATTCGCCCAGACCTATTTTCACGCGTTTCGACCTCGCGCACTCATTAAATCAGTGGACAAACGAGCGCTTAAAGAGATCTGTGTGCATCGGTATACGGATAGTTCGGTGCAGGAAAATTGGCTGCCGGAAAATTTGCTGTTATGAATATTGGGTGCGAGAATATTTGGTGCGGTTTGGGCGGAAAATTCGGTGCAAAATAATATTTTAGATAAGGTTAGGTTAGTTAATCCCTCGAATTAGCCCATACCTCCAACTAGTTAATTCCTTGAGCTACCCCGTCTATCTGGTAATCTTTAAGGTAAGGTTAGGTTAGTTAATCCTTCTAATTAGCCAATCCCTCCAACTAGTTAATCCTTAGCTCGGGCTATTTGTAATATTTTAGTCAAATTAGCCCATCCATCCAACTAGTTAATCCCTCGGGCTACCCATTCCATCTTGTAATCTTTAAGGTATGGTTAAATTAGGTTATGGAAATAGCCAATCCCTCCAGCTAGGTAATCCCTAGCTTGGGCTAAACCGTTCCTCTTGTAATATTTTAGGTAAGATTAGGTTATGTTAGTTAATCCCTTGAATTAGCCCATCCCTCTTTTACTACTTTAGGTAAGGTTAGGTTAGTTAATCTCTGTCCTTTGAGATTTGTACCAGGGTCTCAATTACAAATAGATTGAAGCCTCAATTAAATGCTATAATTTTTATACAGCATTAATAAGAATTAAGGTTCAATAGATCTACAAAGCAAAATAGTGAAATGTGGGATAGGTGTATATTTTTGGTGTAGCACACCAGCTACTTTTTAAAATTGGAAAATTAATTGTAAAATTAAATTGAAAATAAAATTTTTTGAAACACCTAGTTTTCCGTGCACCCAATTTTCCCCACACCGAATATTCTCAGCAGCCAATATTCCGGCAGCCTATTATCCTGCACCGAACTATCCTCGGCTTATGTCAACTGCACACACAGCTATTTTCACCCCCGTGCACCTATTATCTTACATGGGGGCGCGGAACGTGTGGCATTACGACTGTGGGCATTCGGCTTTAATTTTTTAAATAACTTGGTATTGAACATCTCGCGCTTTCATTCTTCCATATATTTTCTATGACTCTACTTACATTGCGAAACGGTAAAACATAACATTTAACATAACAAGTGTTTTTAATCAATTCCTTATCGTTTACGTAGGCCTAATCCACGGATAGAAATTTTACGAAACATATATTAAACTACAAATAAAATTAAAACTTATCCGGAAACATTTCCTTGGCGAAAACAATTTAACTCCCCCATATAAGAGTTCAGGGCAATAAGCAAAGGCCCGTCTCATGGAGATCTCATTGCTCGCTATCTTATATGGGTAGTTAAGCTTTTCTCCATAAATCCCGCTAAGCATATTTTTCTTGAGTAATTTTATATTTATTTCTAGTTCAATATTTCCTTGTTCATGTCTTTTACTCGTGGATTACGCCTATTTAAACGATAATGAATCGATAAAATATATATCTATATATATCTACATATCTCTACATATCTCTACATATCTATATATATCTCTATATATATCTATATATATATTAGCTTTCAGTCTCCCTTTTACAATAATCTAAATAATCGCAAAATTTGCAGATCATTTTCTCCAAACACCGAGCCTTAAACATAACCATAGGCTTACTTTCCTCATATTCGTTCATAATAAACTTCTTTTACACATTTTACGATTTTGCCCTAACTTTCTATTCTATTTTTTTTAAATTACGTTAATAAATAAACACGACTATGCTATATTTCTATAGTTCTTTTAAACCTTTTAAATTTCAAAGTTATTTTAATTACGCTTCATATCGCAAAATATCTCCCTCGCTCATGTTAATTTTGAATCTTCCAATATATACAAATATCGCCATTATACGCTAACAATTCTTTTTTCATTGGCTATTTACCACGATATAGTGCTTATGTTTTTATATCTTGCTCTGTTATATCTAAGCCAATATTATTTTTAATTTTAGAACTTCATCTCAATCTGTCTTTCCTCCAACCGTAATTGATATTGCAGGATCTAGGTAAAAAACAAACAAAAATTGGGGATTTTCTATAACCATCACCCTATTATTATTTCGTTAGAACCTTTTTGTTATTAATTTGATGTTTTTATTTAGTTTCACCACGCCAGATAAAGCCACATCTCAGAGTCTCTCGTGTCCGAGGTATCTCTCAGTTTTGTTTTTTATACTCTCATATGCTAAGGCTGATGTGGATCAGAGAAATCATTTCAACCAGAAGCCTGTTAAACCCTCCTTTCGGATTTAATCGCCTTCTGTTTCAACTGATCGGATTCATCCTCAGGCATATCCAAATATTTTTCCCTTATAGTTATTTTTAACACACGGGTGTCTATTTTCCCCACTACCTCATTCTCCTTGAAATTCTGACTTATTATTTACTAGCGCCCCTAAAAAAATTAAACCCATCGATCTCGACGACTTCGATGACTATATTGGCCAAATGAACGAAGATGCATGGTTTTACGAAGGAAAAAAAGGAATTGTTACAGATACAAAAATGGAACAAGAGGAGGGCAATAAGAAAGGCGAGGCAGAGGAGAAAGTAGAGGGGGGGAAGAAATAAGAGGAGGAGCGAAGAAAGAAGAGGAGGAGAAGAAAGAAGAGGAGGAGAAGAAAGAAGAGAAGGATGAGGAAGAGAAGAAAGATTAGTAGGCGGATAATGTAGAGGGGCCTAAAGAAAACATTTCAATGATCTGACCGGTTTGTTCGGCAAAGGCTTTATTTTCATCTTTGTTTTAAGCATGCCTCCTATTTAATTTCCTTGCTTTGCAATGACTGCAAGTTTTTCACGGGCGGGGATACTAGGATGTACGCCTTTTCAAATATATCGAATAAACAACGCTCGCGGTCATATAGTCGGCTCGACAAAGTCCCGCTACTTCGTGTTTAAAGGAATCTCGTGACAATTTCAAATTGTTTTTGACCGTTTATGCCTGCATAACACGCCCTGCTATAGCATCATTCCTTTCAGCCTCTTATACAATGTCAGGGGTCTAGCTATTCCTATGGGCTTGACCATCTTGTTTTTTTTTTTTTTTTTTTTTTTTTTCAATTTATAAGATGAAGTATAGGCCCTATTCGAGAGAAACCCTAGGTTTATGACAGGCTAAAAACCATCTCACCTTTTACAAAAATCTGAAAAGACCATCTCACTCGTTCATGAAACCAACCTTGTATAGAATGAAAAAGGATTTAAGAAAAAAGAAGGTACCCTGGTCAGAGCGGCGTAGTAGGAACCACTATTTCGTTAAAACGTATGTGGACCCCATGTCGAGAAAAGAAGGGGAGATTACAAGAGGTTAGCCGTGCGGGCGATCCTACAATGGATGGAGAAAGGGTGAGAGAGGAGAAAGCTTGGGCTTGCGTTTTTTTTTCGAATGCGTGGACCACCATGTCAATCACAGCGGATTAAAACTCCGAACCGAACCAAACGGTTGTTTAAAAAATCTAAATAACCATTTGTCACTTTTTGTTAAGATATTTAGACCAATAAGTGTATTTATTTGGGGAAATATAACATTCATCAACCTAAAACTAGCGATTTGAAAATACCAACTCCGTTCAAAAATTGTAAATCTGAAAAACCCTATATCCGCTTTAAATAACATACAAGGCCTTTTACCGGGCTAACACGAAATCTATAATTTAGAGAGGTTTAAAATAACACCAAACCACGTTTTTCTCTAGATTATTAAAACGCTTTGTTTTTGGTAAAAAATTACAAACTAAAAGTATGATTTTGGGGTCGCGGGAAAAACGCGGCGCGCGCGCGAAATCGCAGGAAATGCATCCGCGGCCCTCGCGAGAGAGAGAGGGGAGGAGGGGGAGAGACACTCCTCTGGTGTCCAGAACACTCCATTCTGATTAATAAAATTATTGTTCTGTTGATCTGTAATTACGACCCTATACAAAAAAGTGCAAATGTAAATTTCAGCTGTTTCCATTGAAATATTTCAAAACGTTTCAATTTAAATAAAACTACAATTTAAAAGTATGATTTTGGTTAAAGTAAAACGTGTTTATGGTTTAGTGTTTAGATTTTTTCTACAATTTTTTCCTTTAAAACAGGTTTTTAATATACAAGTTTAAGTCTGCTTCCATCCCCCCAAGGGCTTGAATTTAGCCAATATTGACAAAGACCTGGAGCATGAAATGAACTTTAAATACAACTTTAAGGTTCTAAAAACCAATGGTACTATGGCCGAAAGGTTAGTGCGATGGGCTACCAACCTCATGATCCTTTTGGTGGCGGGTTCGCGCCCCGCTCAGGACAGAAAAATAAATTTCGTAAATAGAAATAAATAGAAAATACTTCAGATGGCGGCCAAAAGTTGGGGCCTGAAAAATACTTCAGATGGCGCTACGCTCGTTCGCCAAAAGAAAAATGGCGGCCCAAAGAAAGATGGTAATGAAAAAGTACCGTCAATACGGGGAAGGAGAGATACGGGGAGGTTACAGGGCCGTCGAAGTGAAAGCGCTGTGGAGCATGGGGGCGCCGCCACTCTTCTCTAATGAAGAATCATTATTCCTATACTAACCCTTAATTTCAAATAAGTTTACACTCTCAGTTTCATTAAATCTAAAAAATAAAAATAACTAAGAGGCATATTCATAATTTGATCAGTATAATAATGCTAAATTTCCCAAGAAATCAAACACAATTGATCAAGATAATGTCCCAAAAATATTATTTTAAAAATCTAAATATTTTTAAATATTCATGCCCGAATTCTGACCAATAAGAGAGAAATAATACCTCGCGATCTCCTACTTTCTCCACGCAAAAATGACGTACACTATGATTCGGGCTCGAAGGGATCCGAATCACCATTCGAGTTTAGCTTAGAGAATATGCTTTTTGGTACCCAACGGTCCAACCCGAATGAAGGCGATGCGAATGATTCGAACTCTCCGAATTCGAATGCTTTGGATTTTTTTGGAGAATAGCCTCTGGAATGCCCTATATTAAACTACCACTCAGATATACTCAACGCATTTCGTAAACGACTATTTCCAAAAAGATTATTTTTCAAAAACAACTCAAAACCTTTTTCTAAGTAAAGCGCTCTTTTGGGAAGTGCTCTAATGAGGGTCACGCTCTAGCTCGACCACCTTCCGCGCTTTTGTATTTATCAACATGCGATAGGCTTTCTTCAATATAAGGCGTATCTAGGGGTATGGCCGCTACGCACGTCCTGACAATTGAGGCTAGATGACAGGGGATAAATTTCGCTCTTTAACAAAAGAAACGATGATACTTTCCCCTTTTTAAAAAGTAAACATTGTAAAAAAACGTTTCCTCCACTATGCCACTGTCAAATTCAGCCAGACCTCGTGAGGTCAATATCATGCAGCCAACAGCGCCATTTTTTTATGAAAAATTATAGTCCTTCAACCATCTCTGTAAGTACCCTGAACTTAGTAAACCAGCTTTATCCGCTTCAGTTTAATAAAAAATTATCACTTCATACGAAAAAATTCTCCCTTATAATATTTCCAAAAAATATTTCTTACGATATGTTCTAGTTTTATAATCGGTTGTAGTATAGGTTCATATTTACATTTCATTATAATTTTAAGCCGACGCGATTGGTTGAAAACGTGGTTTACCCTAGCGTCATATGTGTTTACCTAAAGATACTCTCGTACCCGAAAGAAGATTTCACCCTTTTGTAACCAATTCAGGCACCTTACTTTGTATTACTCTTGTACTTGATCAATATTTCATTATTTAAATCTGTGTTTAACTAAAGATACTCTCGTACCCGAAGGAAGTCTTATCAAATTTTGTCAAATTACCTATGTCTCTATTAATTCGAATTCAGTAGACGGTGGGATCTTGGATACCCGTGTAAACGCACTTTTATTTATATTCTTCAATCCACCCCAAGTTTGCAGAAAGACTAAGCTCATACTGCCCGTTATACCTTTGCTTTTTAGACTAAATGACATATGGGAAATAGCTAAGCGCGTGCTGCCAACTCAAGCTGGTATTAAACGGTCACATTTCTTTAATTTTTGGACAAATTTCTTAAATATCTTCTAAACTATCTTGAATTTTAAATTGATTTTTCAACAGAATTATTAGATTAAGTTTAACCATTTTGATATTTTTAATTATAAAATAAATTAATATTGCGTTTCATTTACCTAAACGATATCACACCATAAGGCTCATTTGCATTCACTCCAAAAAGGTAGTATATAAACCGTTTGAAATCCTTTATTAATCGAGCGAAGTGGCCATGAAGTTGGGAGGAAAACCCCCTCTCTTCAATGTCTAGACGATTCTTGATCTCTAGGCGCTTGGTTCGCAATGTTAAGTTACCCATTGGTGGGGCGATGTTAGGAGAGTGGAAGATCAATGTGGACCATATTAGTGAGGGACGCCTCGCTAGTATGGCCCACTGAGATCGGTAACTGGAGGTTGGACCTTGGTGTAGGGATGGTCGGAGGTGATTATATCAGTGGGAGACGTCCCATTGCGTATAATCGCCTTCAACTGTCCAGCATCGAGGTTTGACCGTAAAGTTGATGGTGAAAGGCGATATTATCCAATGGGAGACGTCCTACAACTCAATGTGGCAGCCACGCTTAAAGGAGGTAATTCCCGTTAAACGGAATTGATCGATAAGCTGGCATGATTACGTCTCTAGACTTTGGGCTCCACGAGCTCGGTCACGTTATACCCGCTTACACAGGAAGCGATACACACACACACACACAGATACGACCAGTGTAAAACCTCCCCCAGAACTAAAGTTCAGTCGGGGAGGTAATTATGGGTCGCACCAGAATCCATCACCCATCTATCTGCTTCCAGTTCAGTGACGCAAGCGATAGCGAGGCTGGCCTTTGTTCTTGTAGAGATAAGGCATGCCTTACACCGATTTCATTTTTAAATTTTACCCCCCTTTGACCCCCTTTTTATTGACCGATTTTCACCCCCCCCCCTCTTGGGAACCTGGTCGATTTTTTAACCCCCCCCTGCACCCCTACCCTTTTTTCACCGACCTATACCATTTTTTAAACACCCCCTCCCCCGTACCCCCTACCCTTTTTCCCCGACCTGAGCGATTTTTTTTAACCACCACTCCCCTTTTTTCGACACTCAGGCACCCCAGGGGGTTACTGACCCGGTTCCCGTCCTTTAGACGGACACGTCTCAACAGGTATTTATAGGTCTTAACGGGTCTATTCATGAACTCCCTTTCCTTAGTAGGCCAACGTTCGATATATGCGTAAGTATTAAATACTATAAAAGCATAGTATTTGTAAACATTTTATTGAAAACATTGGGTTTACGTTGATTTTTTTTAGTGATATTCGGATTTCAAACATTCCTTCAGCTTTCCAAGCTGGCCCACGATAATTGTAAATAAATTGTAACTCCTAAAGACACTTTCTAATCCTTTGGTTTTTAAGTTATCTTCAAAAGTAGTTATTACAGTAAATGGCGAAACGTAACTAGAAAAATATTGGTATACAGTGTCAAATTTTTCTTGAATATCATCGAGATAGTACACACTTATGCGCGAATTATACATCTTCCCGTAAATCTTTGTAAAGTAATCTCCGATAGTATTATACATCTCTTCGATGATTAATTAATGATTATATATCTGTTCCAAATGGAGGGTTACGTTCTTTGAAATTCGATGTAATTCGCACGCTTTTAGGCAGTTGAGTGTTATTTCATCAGTGGTCGTTCCTGCCGAGATGAACCGTAGAGAATCATGGTGAGAGATAGCTTTCAGGGTGACGCCGGTGGATGTTTCGTGGACAGCGATGGTGAAGTTTGAATCTTCTTTCCCCGAGGTCCAACCGCTTAGTGGGCCAAGTCTTGGAACTAGTGAATCCCATTCTTCAGGCGTGATGCTGAAACTTGTGATATTGTCCTTGACGCACAGTCGGATTTCAGGATTCAGCGTGCCACAGGCAAACCCGAAGGTTAAAAATAGATTGTCGCTAAGGTGTAGTCGGTGATTGACTTTTCGTCCGCTAACGGGAATCTTCTTCCGTAAACCAGTTTCGGGGTCGACTAGGATGACTTTAAAAAAAGGATACGCTATAGCTTCTAACCTATTTAATAAAACGGCGTGCGGAAAAAACTTCTATTTACGAGAGGATTGCGTAGACGGCGGATTCATCTTCAGAGGCGACAGCTTTGGCGTTCAGGGCTCAAGTGCCGAACCACCGAATCGGATAACTATTTATACCCTATAATGCACCTGACACCTGTAACTCGGTAAAAAAAGACCGCCTAGCGGGACATCAAAAAACATTTTATACCGATAGTAAAACAAGCGCGTTCGCATTTGACATTTGACTTATTTTTCGCGCGTGCTTGACCGTACTAGAGCGGGTTTAAAGATAGTTAATGCGAACGTGACCTAAAGATCACGCTATTATTGACTTCCTATAATTGACAGTTCCATTATTCGACTTCAGATGGATTTTTATGTCAAAGTTTTGAAACCACAGATTAATGGCTTCTAAAGTGCGAAGAATTAAAATGACACATAGGACGACCACTTGATTTTAAGGGTTCTTTGTTAGCAAACTCTTTATAGAACCCGAGCGAAGGGGTCCGTCCATGGCGAATGACAAGACGCGACTGACGGTTTATTCCATCATAGTGACTGCTTATATGGTCCGCGCTCTACGAGTGGGAGTAAAACCCGAGGGTGTTATTGTTACAATGAAACGGTCATTCGACTTCCTTCTAAATATATTGATAGTCAGAGAAGAAAGTATTAAGACTCGAATAAAAAAATACCCAGGTGGCGATTTCTCAATGGGGCGATGGGTATAAATACGTAAGACTCTCGAAGGGGTGGGTCAGTACTGATTCGATCGGCATAAACCGACGTGATGGATGCTGAAACTCTTGCTTGGGGTCTAGAAGATATGGCGGTAAATAGACCTTGGCCGCTTAGAAAAATATACGAATTTTACTTTTTTCTCTGTAATGTAATCAAAGTTAATCCCGACGAAGTTCCAACTGTTTTGCCGATTTTTCTACGCCATGAAAGTTTCTCAGTTATTAGCGCGTTTATGGACATAATCGAATATATGAGGAAAGTACCGAAAACCCCCGAAGAGTGTCAGAGCTATGAGCAGTTAAATCTACTATGGAGTTTGATACCCGAGCGGTTAAAGGACCAATATCTAGTTAGAATGCAAAAACGTCTCGAAGAAATTAAAAAACAAATAAATGACGAGATACATTTGGTAGAAGATTTTTTGAATTCGCAGAATGATAGAGATATCGTGGAGTTTCTAGACGGGCCAGTCGTAGATTTCATGAACTCTCAGTATGACAGAGAGGTTATACAATTTCTGGACGGACCTAATCACGATGAAAATATAGACGCGTCTATGGGTTCAATCGAACAGGAGGACA
Source organism: Odiellus spinosus (assembly GCA_963920705.1). Classification (NCBI taxonomy): domain Eukaryota; kingdom Metazoa; phylum Arthropoda; class Arachnida; order Opiliones; family Phalangiidae; genus Odiellus; species Odiellus spinosus. The sequence continues at coordinate 11,781,340 of OY987225.1, read as the reverse complement.
ATGTTGACGGCCCACCACTATCCCCTAATTTGTCGGGAGAAATTGTTCAAGAAGGGGGTGGTAACCCACCTCAAATGGCTCCCCCACTAGGGGAGATTCCAGGGTGCGTAATTCTGAACCAAAACGAAAGATATTACGACCGGTTCAACATGTATGGACGTGAAATCGTACTGGAGTTAAACGGGATGGACATTCAGCGTACCGTATGTGACGTAGCAGAGCGCGTGTTGGTGCAGTACCGACCGGGAGATATGGTACAGATAACCATTCGAAGTCTAACGCTGACCGCTCGGTGCGAATTAGAGCTCTCGTTCAAGTCGATCCGGCGCTAATATTTCGCATGATTGAGGATATTCTCTATGACGATGAGATTGAGAAATTCTTTCCGGGCCCCATAAGCATCATCTTCAATATAGTCAGGCTGCCGCACGGGAATAGCCTACCCGTAAAACGGGGAATGAAGCCTTTTAATGTTTTTTGCAAAGGTCGAAGGGGTATCGTTCGTATCATTAACCATGACTCGCTTTGTCTGCCTCGCGCGCTATGCGTGGCGATCGCTCATCGTAGGTTCGTTGATGACAACACCGGTGATAAAAAACTCAAAAAGCATTACGAATCCATTTCCAAGACCTCGAACGAAGACAATACAATGCAAAAAACCGAAGCCCTAGCTCTTTGTATCAAGGCGGGAGTTAGGACGGGCAAAGAATGCGGGAGCGCAGTATCGTTCGAAAAGTTCAATACGAGCTTAAACAAATACTCCATCTTGGTTTACGCATTTTTGAATAACATTCCGGTGCTATGTTTAGGAGAAAATAACCCGCAAGATCAGCGACCTCGACTATTTCTCCTAAATGAAAAAAAAAAACATTTTATCGTTATTACGAATCTAAAGCCGCTATTTAATTCCCAATATTTTTGTTTTCTATGTCTCGAGCCCTATTGCCGTCCGCGATCGCATAAATGTAACGCGTTCTGCTTTAGTTGCATGCGAGACCAGATATGCGGAGGCGAAAAAATTACCTGCGTCAAGTGTTCTAGAACGTTTAACGGTAGAGAGTGTTTCGATAGTCATCTAAACAAAATCGGGTCAAAAAAATCTCTGCGAGCGATTATATACATGTAAGGAATGTTTCAAAACAATAGATCACGACAGACGTCGAGAAAAGCATACGTGCGGGGAAATGTATTGTCCAGTGTGTAAAAAATACGTACCATCGAGTCATTTATGTTACGTACAAATTATTAAACCTAACGAAAACAAACCGGCGATAAAAAAACCAAAACCAAATGTTCCTAACTGTCTATATATTTTTTTCGATTTTGAAACTATTCAAATTAAGAAATCCGACGAAAAAAAGGGTGTCTTCGTATACGAGGCAATTCTATGCGTTTCGGAAACTTTATGTGAAACTTGTATTGACCAGAAGGCCGCCCACCTACCGTGCGTGAATTGCTCGCAATTTGGTCCTAGTTTGAATCGTTTTCCGCCTCCCAAACCCGTCGCGAGTTTTCTGAACTATCTGCAAACGTTACACGCTGTTAAAAACGTGGTACTTTTAAGTCATAATGGAGCCAATTACGATAATCAACTAATAATTAAAGAAATCATGAATAGAGATGAACAATGGAAACCGGAAATTATTATCAATGGTACGAAAATAATTAAAATGAAGCTATTCAATCTGTTGTTCTTAGATTCGTACAGTTTTATTCCGGTTGCGCTAGCAAAGTTCCCTTCGACATTCGGACTAAAAAATGCGGCAGCGAAAGGCTACTTCCCGCATTTCGTATTTAATGTAGTGCATCATAATTTCGATATTAATCGACACATTGAAACCAATTACGTTTTGGACAAAATCATACCGCCGACCGAAGCCTATGGAGCCCAATATTTTGATCGCGATAGTCTTAATAAATTTACGCAATGGCACGCTGATGAAACTAAAGCGGAAAAAGGTTCAATTTTCAAATTTCGATATTAATCGACACATTGAAACCAATTACGTTTTGGACAAAATCTTACCGCCGACCGAAGCCTATGGAGCCCAATATTTTGATCGCGATAGTCTTAATAAATTTACGCAATGGCACGCTGATGAAACTAAAGCGGAAAAAGGATTCAATTTTCTAAAGGAACTTGATTATTATTGCGTAAACGATGTGTCTCTACTTAAACACGGATGTCTCGCATACCGTAAAATGTTATTAGATATAGCCGTTGTAGACCCTTTTACGTGTGGGGCGATTACACTACCCGGTGTCTGCTATGTTTACCGAAAAAAATTCTATAGAAAAGATACTATTGGAATTCTGCCCCTAAATAATTATCGCTTAAAAGACAAGTTGGGAAACCAAAATATAACCTCCCCGACCCTGACGTTAAGGTAACCTAACCTAAAGTAAAAGATGAAAAGAAGTGTAGAGTATTGGAAGAGTAGAAGAAACAACGTGCATTTCAATCACACTTCTCTATTTCCCATCTAGGTTACGGAGTATAAGTATTTTACCTTAACCACAAGGATTCAGAGTATGCAAAAGAGTGTCTTGCGTTACCCATAATTATATACGGCATGTCGTAGACTTCTTAGTATACACACCAAATGAATGTCCTGCGTTACCCATAATCAGCGTTGCCAGATGTACGATCTGGATCGTATTTGTACGATAATTAAGGCCTTTGTACGATATACGATCCGAAGTCGGGATCGTACGCCTAGAATACGATCCTACAGTTAAATACGATCCGATGTACGATCCTACTAATTATTTTGGTTTAGTAGCGAAAAATGGTGCTAATTATACAATATTTAAAAAATTCACTTCAAATAAAATCGGAATCTCAGAGAAATCACTTCTAACATACCCCTCTACCCTCTCTCCCATATTTCCGTGTCATCCCCTCCTTTGGGGGGCATCTCTCATCACTCGCCTCATCGTTACAACTCCGTCCCCCTTTCCTCTATGTATATATATAAATAAAGCTACGAGAAAGGACGATATCAATCTAGGCAGAGTCTACTGCGCTTGCGCGGCCGCTGTCTCAGACGCGTTTTCCTCTCGTCTCTTATTAAAACATATAGGATCTTTAATTCTAGCCAGCAGTCATGCAGCTTCAGAAACAGGGGTGGAAAACTTTCCTATTCATTTTTTATTATTTTGTATAGGGAAAAGTCATACCAAGCGGGATGATGCTGTCTGTCCATAGAGTGTAATATGTATAACCTGTCTTATCCCACTTGTTTTTCCCCGTACGATCTCAAATTCTAGAAATACGATCCAAATCGAATCGTTGTACTATAATTCGGTGCGCGGAATCTGGCAACTCTGCCCATAATTATATGCGGCAGGGCGTAGATTTGTTAATAGACCCACCAAATTAAATGTTTATTTTCAAATAAATATGTAAAGTACAAGTACTTGTAATATAAATTAACACTTGAGCATAGGCTATACTGCGTGATTATCTTTGATAATCCACTGATTTGATAAAGACGAAGGATTTAGTCTGGGATGGCAAGGAATACAAGGAATTAAAACGGCGAAGATACAGTAGCAAGTTCCTCTTGGACAAACCAAGAAATATTCTAGAATAAATGTTCCATTTACAACCCATTTTCGGTAGATGATTGGTAATTACTTCCGGTACAATTTTTGTCTCAAATTTTTGTTTTGACCATTACTGATATTTTCATCATACAAGTGATCCCAGTCATTGGAATAATCCAAGGATCGAGATGGTCGAGAGGTTATTTTCCAAACCGGCTGACAAGACGTTAGCTTCCAATCCTATGATAAAAAATATATTAAAAGACTTAAAGTAGACTAATTTCCATACCGTTAGTACTTATATTTGAATAGCTGCTTTTATGTTTACAATTACGAGGCCGTATGAAGAACTGCCGAGCTTTAACTGACTGTAGGTATCTCATATGTCGAATTAGAAAACACTAACTGCTTGCACGTTTCAATTCTTCGTAGACGGGCCGTCTCTTTCTGGTGATAAATGAAAGCCGTGTCGCTGCTCTGTTGACTTCAAATGGTGATAACATTCTGCGCTGGTTGATTATCTCCCTTAAAGGAATGGTTCACCCATAAAGTTTTTTTGCCTCTAAGGGTCAATAGCACTCTTGGCAACAGAAATTTATAACTCAAAATTAATTTTTAATAATAATAATAATTTTATAGTTAAAAATAAATTTAGTATGAACGTGGCCCTTTTTCCCCTAATTCTAAACTTCTCTGTCGTGCTTGGCCAGGCTAGCAATCTGATAGGCCAATAGAAATAACTTATAAACCAATGAAATGAGACTCCGAGGGGAGAGAGTCTGAGACAGTAAAGTCTAGAATCCTTCGTTTTTTAATCGGTGTTGTTTTAAAGAAAGTTCAAAATGCCAAGTTGTATTATAAAAGAATGCAAAAATTTTAGTTCTCGGTTTGGACTAAGTTTTTATACGGTACACTGGTTCAACTTCAAACGGATCTATTCGCGGCATGACGATACTCTCCGAGAGTCCGAATCGCCGACGGAGTTAGGCCTAGGCTACGGCTTACCGGGGTTAGATGCTCCTTCAGTCGGCGTCCCGTTCGTTAGACTGGCGAGCACTGCCGTTATAACCTGTCGTCGATTTAACGTTCAAGCGCGTAGTAGTCAACTTTACCATTGAGTAAAAGCCTAGCCAAGTTACTTTGGCCAATCAGATTATTGCCGAAATAAAAACCTTGAAGTGACGTATCGAATGCGCTCTTGCTTTACAGGAAAGCTTCATACGGGCGCCTATGTGCCCTCAATGTAATTTGTTTTAATTGTTTATTTAAAAATATACTTAATTTTAAATTTTTTTAACACTTGAAAAATTGGTTTTGAGTTTAACTAAAGGGTTTGCAGCAAAAATATTTTAACACCGCACCATTCCTTTAAGTCATTATAGCTCTCTTTCGTCTGGTCTGGCCTCGTCTCCTCTTGTCTGGTCTCCTGGTCTCGAAGTTCACTGTACACGGCTGATTTCGATTATGAAAATAATCGGAAACGTTTCTTGGTTTTATAGTGGAGAAAACTGAAGCCTATTTTTTTTCCAACATCAGATGTAATTTTTTCTTCAAAATTTTGTTTTTTAAACAGGGGAAACCTACTGTACTTTTGTTCAAGGAGAGTTTTCACCACTTTCATTTTTCTTAAGAGGTTTAACATTTTGTATCAATCCGCCTCAGCTTTAAATCTTATATCATTTCTATCTTGGATGCCCGTGTAAACGTACCTTTATTTAGATTCTTCAATCCACCCCAAGTTTGCAGCAAGCCTTAGCCTATACTGCCCGTTATACCTTTGCTTTTTGGACTAAATGATATATGGAAAACAGCTTAGCGCGTGTTGCCAACTGGTATTAAACGGTCAAATTTCACAAAATTTTTGGACAATTTCTTAAATATCTTCTAAACTATCTCGAATTTTTAATTGATTTTTCAGCTTCGTTATTAATTAGATTCAGTTTAACAATATTATGATATTAAATTAAAATTTAAATGCATTATACGCTTCAATTCACTAAAAGATATCGCGGCATAAGGCCAAAATAGTTTGGGCATGGAAAAAGGGTATATATAGCTTTCGCGAACCTTTATTCATCGAGCGAGTAACCGAGAAGAGTTGGGGAAACCCCCCCCCCCCCTTCTCAACGTCTAGACGTTTATCGTAACCATAGGCATTCGGTAAGTGCATCACAAAGACCCGTAGAGGGAGGAGATAGTGGAGTGGAAGGTTGATGTGGACTATATTAGTGAGGGACGCCTCGCTAATATGGCCCGCTGAGATCGGGCACTAGAGGTTGGACCTTGGTGTGGGGATGGTCGGAGGTGATTATAACAGTGGGAGACGTCCCACTGCGTATAATCGCTTTCAACTGTCCAGCATCGAGGTTTGACCGTAAAGTGGATGGTGAAAGGCGATAATATGCAATTTGAGACGTCCTGTTGCATATAATTGCACGACACCTGAAACTCAAATGTGGCAGCCACGCTTAAAGGACGGAAATTGAACGACAAACTGGCATGATTACGTCTCTAGACTTTTTGCTCCACGAGCTAGGTCACAGGAAGTGAGACACACACACACAGACACAACCAGTGTAAAACCTCCCCTGAACTAAAGTTCAGTCGGGGAGGTAAAAACCAGTCGGCTGCAATAGTTGGCGTTTCAGAGGGGTATAACGATTGAATCCGCTTTCACGGGTAAAGAAGTTAAATTAGAACAAGATGCGTAGGGCATATTATAATTTTCGTGACATCTATCATAGGTAGATATGAAGACACTTATATAATATAGATGTAGTCTATAATATGATTAAAATAATTTAAATTATTTTAAATTATAAATTACTTTGTAATGGTTAGTTAAGCACGACTTTCCCTAAAAAAAAGTAAAATCGAGGTAATTTAGATTTTGCTATTTTTGGATAGAGTTGAATGAAACTGAGCTCGGCATGGCTAGAGTTGAATGAAACTGAGCTCAGCATGGCTAGAGTTGAATGAAACTGAGCTCAGCATGGCTAGAGTTGAATGAAACTGAGCTCAGCAAGACTAGAGTTGAATGAAACTGAGCTCAGCAAGACTAGAGTTGAATGAAACTGAGCTCAGCAAGACTAGAGTTGAATGAAACTGAGCTCAGCAAGACTAGAGTTGAATGAAACTGAGCTCAGCAAGACTAGAGTTGAATGAAACTGAGCTCAGCAAGACTAGAGTTTAATGAAACTAAGCTCAGCAAGACTAGAGTTGAATGAAACTGAGCTCAGCAAGACTAGAAATGAATGAAACTGAGCTCAGCAAGACTAGAGTTGAATGAAACTGAGCTCAGCAAGGCTATAGTTGAATGAAACTGAGCTCAGCAAGACTAGAGTTGAATGAAACTGAGCTCAGCATGACTAGAGTTGAATGAAACTGAGCTCAGCATAACTAGAGTTGAATGAAACTGAGCTCAGCATGAATAGAGTTGAATTGAACTGTAATTGGATGCACAATTGGTTTTCATGATACTTTTGATATATTAAATCCGTAGTATTTTAATGGCTAGGAACTAATCTATGCAATTGCTGTAGGTTTTTAAAAAAAAATACAAGCACTGTATATATCTGCCCCCAGCCAAGAATTCCAATAGACTTATGGGGGGGGGGGGGCGTTTGGTAGCCTCTAGATTGATTATTTATTCTGAAACTCCATGGATATATTCTTTAATAATACTGAAGACTTCAAGTTGATTTTTATTTCAAATATAAGCAAATTCCTTTATGGTAAGAATAATAGCATTCTCTGTATCCACTGCAAAAAAGACTGCAAAAATTTGCATTCCCAAACGCCAAATCCAGTTGAGTGCCTCCATCTGTTGATTCTATCAGACTAAGATCTCGCAAGAGTTGAAACTCATTATCAGTGAAAAATTCCAAGAGTTTTTCTACTTCAACTTTTGATGTGTCCAAGAGGTTAATATTGAAATCCCCAACTATGAAGGTGGGAATATCTTCGTCAAGAAAGTCCGCGATACATTTTCCTACGCCGTATACTATGTCTCGAATGTTGCATATATAACAGTGAATACAAGATGGTCAAGCCCATAAGAATAGCTACACCAATGACACTTGAAACCAATGACACTTCATTTTTCCACTTTTATTTTTAAATTAATCATTATTAATTTATCTTGTGAACGCGGCTTTATATCTAATATTTATTTATTTTCAACTTATAAACCCGTGTGAACGCACCTTCATATCTAATCTTTAGTTATTTTCAACTTTTAAACCCGTGTGAACGCGGCTTTATATCAAATCTTTATTAATTTATCTTGTGAACGCGGCTTTATATCTAATCTTTATTAATTTATCTTGTGAACGCGGCTTTATAGCTAATATTATTTATTTTCAAATTATTAACCCGTGTGAACGCGGCTTTATATCAAATCTTTATTAATTTATCTTGTGAACGCGGCTTTATATCTAATCTTTATTAATTTATCTTGTGAACGCGGCTTTATAGCTAATATTATTTATTTTCAAATTATTAACCCGTGTGAACGCGCCTTTATATCTAATCTTTATTAAATTAACTTGTGAACGCGGCTTTATATCTAATATCTATTTTCAAATTATAAACCTGTGTGAACGCGCCTTTACATCTAATCATTTTATATTTTCAACTTATAACCCCGTGTGTTATTAATTTTCTAATTAGTAACCCGTGTGAACGCGCCTTTATATATAATCTTTATTGATGTATCTTGTGAACGCGGCTTTATATTTAATACTATTTATTTTCTTCTACGCGAGCTTCTACGCGAATGCTTGATTTTCGCGAATTTCGTCCTTTCCAACGACGGCGGCGAACCACCGAATGTAATAGCTACACTTTTGGTGTAGCTAAAAATGTACTTTGCGTAGTATTTTCAGGAGAAAGAGAGGCATATGAGGCAGAACCCTTCCCCCAGCTAGACTCAACGCGTTTCCAAAGCAAGGGGTGAGAGAGAGAAACGCGACGGGACCCCTCACGCGTTATCTTGCCCCCCTTAAGGCTCTAGGCAACGGGCGTGTTACATGTATTAATATATTTGTATTTTCACCATCTAGACAGAGCGGCGCCGTTTTTTCCCCGCTGCCTTGCCCCCGCCTAGCTTTAGTCTCCGGAACGCATCTATATAAGGAAAAAGTCATCTCTACACCAAGGCAAGCGTAGCAAAGTGGAAAAGTAGTGAACTACCACGCCAGGGACCCGAGTTCGCGGCCCAGTCGAGGCGAAAAAATTACTTCATTGAAATTAAGATTTAAAAATTGGAAGTGGGACCGCTATCTATGAGATGAATGGTGAAGCAAAAAAAAATTTATACCGGGAAATTTCAAATTGTAGTTACAGCTTGAAATTTTATTATTAGTGCTTCACCATATACGCGAAAAGCAGCCAGCCACGCGCAATAATTTTCGAAAATCGAAGATTTCACGAAAATTAAAAAATCAAAGTAGACTGTTTCTATAAGAACGATGTATTCGAGTTTAACGGATGTTGGTACCACGGATGTCTTGACTGTTTTTTTAATACTATTTGGGAATGTAAATAGAATTCGGAGAAGAAAACCAACCCGGAAAAAGCGCCTTTTTTAGAGAGAGAGGATATAAAATTTAAAATCAAAAGCCCTTTAAAGCCGCGTGATGCTTTCTTCGGTGGAAGGTGTAATGCCCTAAAGCTTCATCACAAGGTAGATGGTGCTGACCAGTTACTCTACTATGATTTAATATCTCTTTATTATTTCGTGAATAAATGCTCTAAAATAACACTAGGGCATCCCAAGATTATCTTAAGCGATATACCCGACGTATTTTCATTCGACGGTCTATTAAAATGCGAAGTTCTGCCCCCCAAAGACTTATACCATCCAGTGCTTCCCCTGAAAATTAACGGTAAACTAGTGTTCACGCTTTGCTACATTTGCGCTAAAGCCCAATTTCAAGGCGTTTGCGAACACCCCGACGAAATGCGAAAGTTGCGCGGAACTTGGGTAACCGAAGAATTGAGATGGGCTATTAATAGGAACTACGTCGTTTTAAAATCCTTCGAAGCGTGGTCGTACAAAACTACCCAGTATGATAAGAAGACTGGTACTGGCGGACTATTTACCGAATATATAAACGCGTTTTTACGCTATAAGACCGAGGCTAGCGGGTTCCCTGCCGACTGCCAAACCCAAGAAGCTAAAGAGCTCTACGTGAAAATTTTTAAAGAGGTTGAAGGGATTGAGCTTGATATAACGAAGATTGTTAAAAATGATGGATTAAGAACAATTAGTAAGCTCTGCGCCAATGCTTTTTGGGGGAAATTTCGAGAGAAGGTCCGTACGACACGTACAGAGATTGTAAAAGACCCTAGCCAGTTCTATCAACTTCTATTAAATCCTGACATAACATTAAAATCAGTTTTTCCCATAAATGACGAAACCATTTTGATAAAATCCGAGCCCGTAGTTGAGAACGAAGGAATACTTAAACACAGTAATGTAGTATTAGCAGCCTTTACAACTTGTTTCGCTCGTCTCGAGCTACTCAAGTATCTAGAGTTAGCTGGAAAGCATTGTTTTTACATGGACACGGATTCCCTAGTGTTCCTAGCGCTGCAGGCGTGTCAATGATCAAGACCGGAGACTACTTGGGTGAAATGAAAAACGAACTCGAATCTTACGGACCTCGGAGCTACATAACCGAGATGGCTGCGGGAGGCCCAAAAAATGACTCCCTTTGTATCCACAACCCCGATACGGGGGTTAATAGTTATATTACTAAAATTAAAGGGTTTAGGATAAACGCCTCCAACGAAAAAATTATAAATTTTGAAACTTTAAAAGCCCTGATAGGAGTAGACACCGAAAAGGTTGAAGGATATCAAGTCCCAGTCCCAAAACAGATTAGGCGCTTGCAGGATCATACGCTGATCTCGAGAGACGAAACCAAAGTTTATCGCTGTGTAGTCGATAAAGTAAGGGTACTGCCCAATTACGAGACAGTCCCATATGGTTACGCGTTATAAAAAACTGTATAAATATAAAAAAATAATGTTATCTTTGAATTGTTTAGAAATCGCTGTGTAAAAAAATCAACGCGAAAGGATGATCGTATAAATGTATATAAATAGTATTATTTGGTCTTAAAAAGGTCCATTTTTGTTTTTTCGTAATAAATAGAGTTGAATTTATATTTTGGTGTGTTTACTGTTAGGTTGGCTTTCTTACATTACGAGGAGGGTAATAACCTCTCTCTGTTACGGGCGCGCGTTGGGTTAAGCGAGAAAAAAAGAGCTAGACAGGGTGAGAGAGAATCGATGGAGAGAGATAGCGCGACGTTGCTAGTGGGGGCTACGGGAGCCTTTACGTTATTCAACGATATCTGGCGCGGTCCGAGATCGTTTTAGCGAGAGAGTGCGCGAAGGGGCGGATATACAATTCGATTCTTGCTCTCGAGAGTATATATTAGAAAAAACAGATACTTTATACGTCCTCCAGTTGCTATATTTCAACCATTTATATTTTAAATTCTATAATTTAAAGGGTAATATTTTAATGGCTTATTATATTTTGGTAAAGTTCGGTAGTATTAAATTAAGTGTATTGGTATGTTTTACACTAATCGCAAGGCGAGATACAGCGTTATAATAGGACGTATAGACTAAAAAAAATGATCAAAATGTACTTTTTTTAGTTTTTTTAAATTTTAATTAGTTTCATATATAATAATTATACAATATAAACGATATATACACTATTTACAATATAAACAATTCATAGAATTAATAAAAAAATATACAATTAATACAATATTTACAATATATACATTTTTTTTTAAAGAAAAAAAGGGATCAAGGGACGCACAAAGCAAGTCTCTCGTAAATGAGACTAAACATGTGCGCGTCCCTTGCCGAGATTACATGAAGAAGATAATGATGGAGGATCCTCTAATGCCGCATCTGCGCCAGGTTTTCACGAAGTCTAAAAAAACAAAAGAAAAAACATAGCTCTTAGTAAAAACAAATAATAATAATAATATTAATAATAATAAATATTATAATGGCAAATATCATACAGAAGAGAGCGGCAGTCTAACTCCCAGAGACTGTAAAAAAAAGCGAAAATCGGTAAATATATATTTGGGGGTATTTTTTTTTTAATAATCAATTTGGAAAAAAATTCTTACCGGTCACCAATGAATACTGTGCACTGCCGTATGGCAGCAGTGACACATCTCTCAAATTCCCGCACGTACTCTACTTCGTACCGGCACAGAGCCCCAAAAAAAACTTCGCCGAGACGGGCTAGTAGGCTTTTATTAAAAGATTAATAATATTAAAAGTTTCAGATTTGTTTGATGAGGGGGTGCACCATGCTGGGCAGCACACAACACCCCGTGCGGCTTTATCATTTGTCCGCAAGTGCCGCACGCGAAACCACGCCCGGAACGGAAGCAAGGCTATGTAGAGCCAGTGCATCCGCACACACGTGCAGAGAGGCTAAGGCAGCAGAAGGAAAGGTATATGGCATGGCGACCAGAACCCACACAGCAGTGCCATACGGCCCCCGTAATGTAACCGTGATCCACAAGGACCGACTCAATGGCGTAGGATGACGCCGAGGCTGGTACCCCCGCTTAGCACGAGAGTACCCCCCAATAACGTGCTGGCGCAGCCCCGGCTTAGCCCCTAATTGGAAACTGGTACCCAGGGCCGTCGGCCCGACCCCGGGTAGGGCGCAGTCAATATTAAAAGTTTGAAAGATTTTATAATACTTATTTTATATAATGTAATGAAACATACATGGTGGACTGGCAGTCGGGCCTAATATACCCGCGTGGCGCCATAACCGTCCACGGCGTCTCTTCATTGACGCCGTGCGCATGGACCACCACGCGCGGTAGCGGCGCACCCATCGGCTGGGGCATCGGCATCCCCTCCTCCATCGGCTGGGGCTGCGGTTGAGGCTGCGGCATCGGTAGGGGTTGCGGCTCCTCCATCGGCTGGGGCTGCGGTTGAGGCTGCGGCTCCTCCATCGGCGGAGGCTGCGCCATCGGCCTCCACCTCATCCGCTATATCGTACACCGGCCACTCCGGTTCGGGTGCTACCAAGTTGTGGTAATGCGGCGCTGGTGCCACCCAAACCGGAGGCTCGGCGTCGGGTGCTGGTGAGGCGATTGGGGAAGCGGGACCGAACGCGATGGCCCAAACCCGAGCAGGGAATATGGCCCCGTCGCCGGTGCCCGCCTCGTCCATCACGAAGCGCCCGAACTGCGGTCCGGGCGACGGGGTCCTCGAACTCAACGAGCTCGACGACGGCCACGAGAATCGACTCATCTCGCTCGCCGTGTCCATGTAAAAACAATGCTTTCCAGCTAACTCTAGATACTTGAGTAGCTCGAGACGAGCGAAACAAGTTGTAAAGGCTGCTAATACTACATTACCGTGTTTAAGTATTCCTTCGTTCTCAACTACGGGCTCGGATTTTATCAAAATGGTTTCGTCATTTATGGGAAAAACTGATTTTACTGTTATGTCAGGATTTAATAGAAGTTGATAGAACTGGCTAGGGTCTTTTACAATCTCTGTACGTGTCGTACGGACCTTCTCTCGAAATTTCCCCCAAAAAGCATTGGCGCAGAGCTTACTAATTGTTCTTAATCCATCATTTTTAACAATCTTCGTTATATCAAGCTCAATCCCTTCAACCTCTTTAAAAATTTTCACGTAGAGCTCTTTAGCTTCTTGGGTTTGGCAGTCGGCAGGGAACCCGCTAGCCTCGGTCTTATAGCGTAAAAACGCGTTTATATATTCGGTAAATAGTCCGCCAGTACCAGTCTTCTTATCATACTGGGTAGTTTTGTACGACCACGCTTCGAAGGATTTTAAAACGACGTAGTTCCTATTAATAGCCCATCTCAATTCTTCGGTTACCCAAGTTCCGCGCAACTTTCGTCGGGGTGTTCGCAAACGCCTTGAAATTGGGCTTTAGCGCAAGTGTAGCAAAGCGTGAACACTAGTTTACCGTTAATTTTCAGGGGAAGCACTGGATGGTATAAGTCTTTGGGGGGCAGAACTTCGCATTTTAATAGACCGTCGAATGAAAATACGTCGGGTATATCGCTTAAGATAATCTTGGGATGCCCTAGTGTTATTTTAGAGCATTTATTCACGAAATAATAAAGAGATATTAAATCATAGTAGAGTAACTGGTCAGCACCATCTACCTTGTGATGAAGCTTTAGGGCATTACACCTTCCACCGAAGAAAGCATCACGCGGCTTTAAAGGGCTTTTGATTTTAAATTTTATATCCTCTCTCTCTAAAAAAGCCGCTATTTCCGGGTTGGTTTTCTTCTCCGAATTCTATTTACATTCCCAAATAGTATTAAAAAAACAGTCAAGACATCCGTGGTACCAACATCCGTTAAACTCGAATACATCGTTCTTATAGAAACAGTCTACTTTGATTTTTTAATTTTCGTGAAATCTTCGATTTTCGAAAATTATTGCGCGTGGCTGGCTGCTTTTCGCGTATATGGTGAAGCACTAATAATAAAATTTCAAGCTGTAACTACAATTTGAAATTTCCGGGTTAAATTTTTTTTTTGCTTCACCATTCATCTCATAGATAGCGGTCCCACTCCTAATTTTTAAATCTTAATTTCAATGAAGTAATTTTTTCGCCTCGACTGGGCCGCGAACTCGGGTCCCTGGCGTGGTAGTTCACTACTTTTCCACTTTGCTACGCTTGCCTTGGTGTAGAGATGCCTTTTTCCATATACAAATGCGTTCCGGAGACTAAAGCTAGGCGGGGGCAAGGCAGCGGGGAAAAAACGGCGCCGCTCGCGCCTCTCTCTGTCTAGATGGTGAAAATACAAATATATTAATACATGTAACACGCCCGTTGCCTAAAGCCTTAAGGGGGGCAAGAAAACGCGTGAGGGGTCCCGTCGCGTTTCTCTCTCTCACCCCTTGCTTTGGAAACGCGTTGAGTCTAGCTGGGGGAAGGGTTCTGCCTCATATGCCTCTCTTTCTCCTGAAAATACTACGCAAAGTACATTTTTAGCTACACCAAAAGTGTAGCTATTACATTCGGTGGTTCGCCGCCGTCGTCGCCGCCGCTGGAAAGGACGAAATTCGCGAAAATCAAGCATTCGCGTAGAAGCTCGCGTAGAAGAAAATAAATAGTATTAAATATAAAGCCGCGTTCACAAGATACATCAATAAAGATTATATATAAAGGCGCGTTCACACGGGTTACTAATTAGAAAATTAATAACACACGGGGTTATAAGTTGAAAATATAAAATGATTAGATGTAAAGGCGCGTTCACACAGGTTTATAATTTGAAAATAGATATTAGATATAAAGCCGCGTTCACAAGATAAATTAATAAAGATTAGATATAAAGCCGCGTTCACAAGATAAATTAATAAAGATTTGATATAAAGCCGCGTTCACACGGGTTTAAAAGTTGAAAATAACTAAAGATTAGATATGAAGGTGCGTTCACACGGGTTTATAAGTTGAAAATAAATAAATATTAGATATAAAGCCGCGTTCACAAGATAAATTAATAATGATTAATTTAAAAATAAAAGTGGAAAAATGAAAAAGTGGAAAAATGAAGTGTCATTTGTTTCAAGTGTCATTGGTGTAGCTATTCTTATGGGCTTGACCATCTTGTATTCACTGTTATATATGCAACATTCGAGACATAGTATACGGCGTAGGAAAATGTATCGCGGACTTTGTTGACGAAGATATTCCCACCTTCATAGTTGGGGATTTCAATATTAACCTCTTGGAGACATCAAAAGTTGAAGTAGAAAAACTCTTGGAATTTTTCACTGATAATGAGTTTCAACTCTTGCGAGATCTTAGTCTGATAGAATCAACAGATGGAGGCACTCAACTGGATTTGGCGTTTGGGAATGCAAATTTTTGCAGTCTTTTTTGCAGTGGATACAGAGAATGTTATTATTCTTACCATAAAGGAATTTGCTTATATTTGAAATAAAAATCAACTTGAAGTCTTCAGTATTATTAAAGAATATATCCATGGAGTTTCAGAACAAATAATCAATCTAGAGGCTACCAAACGCCCCCCCCCCCCATAAGTCTATTGGAATTCTTGGCTGGGGGCAGATATATACAGTGCTTGTATTTTTTTTTAAAAACCTACAGCAATTGCATAGATTAGTTCCTAGCCATTAAAATACTACGGATTTAATATATCAAAAGTATCATGAAAACCAATTGTGCATCCAATTACAGTTCAATTCAACTCTATTCATGCTGAGCTCAGTTTCATTCAACTCTAGTTATGCTGAGCTCAGTTTTCAACTCTAGTCATGCTGAGCTCAGTTTCATTCAACTCTAGTCATGCTGAGCTCAGTTTCATTCAACTCTAGTCATGCTGAGCTCAGTTTCATTCAACTCTAGTCATGCTGAGCTCAGTTTCATTCAACTCTAGTCATGCTGAGCTCAGTTTCATTCAACTCTAGTCTTGCTGAGCTCAGTTTCATTCAACTCTAGTCTTGCTGAGCTCAGTTTCATTCAACTATAGCCTTGCTGAGCTCAGTTTCATTCAACTCTAGTCTTGCTGAGCTCAGTTTCATTCATTTCTAGTCTTGCTGAGCTCAGTTTCATTCAACTTTAGTCTTGCTGAGCTCAGTTTCATTAAACTCTAGTCTTGCTGAGCTCAGTTTCATTCAACTCTAGTCTTGCTGAGCTCAGTTTCATTCAACTCTAGTCTTTCTGAGCTCAGTTTCATTCAACTCTAGTCTTGCTGAGCTCAGTTTCATTCAACTCTAGTCTTGCTGAGCTCAGTTTCATTCAACTCTAGCCATGCTGAGCTCAGTTTCATTTAACTCTAGCAATGCTGAGCTCAGTTTCATTCAACTCTAGCCATGCTGAGCTCAGTTTCATTTAACTCTAGCAATGCTGAGCTCAGTTTCATTCAACTCTAGCCATGCCGAGCTCAGTTTCATTCAACTCTATCCAAAAATAGCAAAATCTAAATTACCTCGATTTTACTTTTTTTTAGGGAAAGTCGTGCTTAACTAACCATTACAAAGTAATTTATAATTTAAAATAATTTAAATTATTTTAATCGTATTATAGACTACATCTATATTATATAAGTGTCTTCATATCTACCTACGATAGATGTCACGAAAATTATAATATGCCTTACGCATCTTGTTCTAATTTAACTTCTTTACCGTGTTGAAAGCGGATTCAATCGTTATACCCCTCTGAAACGCCAACTATTGCAGCCGACTGGATTTTACCTCCTCGACTGAACTTTAGTTCAGGGGAGGTTTTACACTGGTTGTGTCTGTGTGTGTGTGTCTCACTTCCTGTGACCTAGCTCGTGGAGCAAAAAGTCTAGAGACGTAATCATGCCAGTTTATCGTTCAATTTCCGTCCTTTAAGCGTGGCTGCCACATTTGAGTTTCAGGTGTCGTGCAATTATATGCAACAGGACGTCTCCAATTGCATATTATCGCCTTTCACCATCCACTTTACGGTCAAACCTCGATGCTGGACAGTTGAAAGCGATTATACGCAGTGGGACGTCTCCCACTGTTATAATCACCTCCGACCATCCCCACACCAAGGTCCAACCTCTAGTGCCCGATCTCAGCGGGCCATATTAGCGAGGCGTCCCTCACTAATATAGTCCACATCAACCTTCCACTCCACTATCTCCTCCCTCTACGGGTCTTTGTGATGCACTTACCGAATGCCTATGGTTACGATAAACGTCTAGACGTTGAGAAGGGGGGGGGGGTTTCCCCAACTCTTCTCGGTTACTCGCTCGATGAATAAAGGTTCGCGAAAGCTATATATACCCTTTTTCCATGCCCAAACTATTTTGGCCTTAGGCCGCGATATCTTTTAGTGAATTGAAGCGTATAATGCATTTAAATTTTAATTTAATATCATAATATTGTTAAACTGAATCTAATTAATAAAGAAGCTGAAAAATCAATTAAAAATTCGAGATAGTTTAGAAGATATTTAAGAAATTGTCCAAAAATTTTGTGAAATTTGACCGTTTAATACCAGTTGGCAACACGCGCTAAGCTGTTTTCCATATATCATTTAGTCCAAAAAGCAAAGGTATAACGGGCAGTATAGGCTAAGGCTTGCTGCAAACTTGGGGTGGATTGAAGAATCTAAATAAAGGTACGTTTACACGGGCATCCAAGATAGAAATGATATAAGATTTAAAGCTGAGGCGGATTGATACAAAATGTTAAACCTCTTAAGAAAAATGAAAGTGGTGAAAACTCTCCTTGAACAAAAGTACAGTAGGTTTCCCCTGTTTAAAAAACAAAATTTTGAAGAAAAAATTACATCTGATGTTGGAAAAAAAATAGGCTTCAGTTTTCTCCACTATAAAACCAAGAAACGTTTCCGATTATTATCATAATCGAAATCAGCCGTGTACAGTGAACTTCGAGACCAGGAGACCAGACAAGAGGAGACGAGGCCAGACCAGACGAAAGAGAGCTATAATGACTTAAGGAAGATAATCAACCAGCGCAGAATGCTATCACCATTTGAAGTCAACAGAGCAGCGACACGGCTTTCATTTATCACCAGAAAGAGACGGCCCGTCTACGAAGAATTGAAACGTGCAAGCAGTTAGTGTTTTCTAATTCGACATATGAGATACCTACAGTCAGTTAAAGCTCGGCAGTTCTTCATACGGCCTCGTAATTGTAAACATAAAAGCAGCTATTCAAATATAAGTACTAACGGTATGGAAATTAGTCTACTTTAAGTCTTTTAATATATTTTTTATCATAGGATTGGAAGCTAACCTCTCGACCATCTCGATCCTTGGATTCTTCCAATGACTGGGATCACTTGTATGATGAAAATATCAGTAATGGTCCTCTATTAGCACGTCAAAACAAAAATTTCAGACAAAAATTGTACCGGAAGTAATTACCAATCATCTACCGACAATGGGTTGTAAATGGAACATTTATTCTAGAATATTTCTTGGTTTGTCCAAGAGGAACTTGCTACTGTATCTTCGTCGTTTTAATTCCTTGTATTCCTTGCCATCCCAGACTAAATCCTTCGTCTTTATCAAATCAGTGGATTATCAAAGATAATCACGCAGTATAGCCTATGCTCAAGTGTTAATTTATATTACAAGTACTTGTACTTTACATATTTATTTGAAAATAAACATTTAATTTGTTGTGTCTATTAACAAATCTACGCCCTGCCGCATATAATTATGGGCAGAGTTGCCAGATTCCGCGCACCGAATTATAGTACAACGATTCGATTTGGATCGTATTTCTAGAATTTGAGATCGTACGGGGAAAAACAAGTGGGATAAGACAGGTTATACAGGTTATACATATTACACTCTATGGACACTCAGTTCGACATTTATAAAGCGCTGTACCGTTTACACACACCAGCGCTATGATCCGCCGTCATATCATCACCGCGTCCAGGACCGAGAAGGTCGATACCAGCAAAACCAGATCCATGGAAAATGGTCAGCAAAGTACAGAGCGAACCAATCAACCCATAATGAGCTCGACTGTCGTCCTCGACTCGGTGAGGCTTAGATAACATAAGACCTAGGGAGCCGACAGCGGAGAGCTCCTTCGACACTAATGCACCATCCACCCCAAGACTCTACCCAATCAAAGCCTGAGCCCGAGATGTGATCACATAAACGGTCCGCAGCCTAGGGGCGGCGTACCCCGGGAGGATGTTACCCCCCCACGGGGCCGACTTTGTTCAGCAGAGCCGATCACACCTCAACTCAGTAGAAAGGGAGTGGGTCACTCTTCGTCATGAGTCCTTTAGGCCTAGGAACCCAGCTCAACCCCCCCACCACGAGAAGGTGGTGACACGCGGGGGGACACTCTATGGACAGACAGCATCATCCCGCTTGGTATGACTTTCCCCTATACAAAATAATAAAAGATGAATAGGAACGTTTTCCACCCCTGTTTCTGAAGCTGCATGACGGCTGGCTAGAATCAAGGATCCTATATGTTTTAATAAGAGACGAGAGGAAAACGCGTCTGAGACAGCGGCCGCGCAAGCGCAGTAGACTCTGCCTAGATTGATATCGTCCTTTCTCGTAGCTTTATTTATATATATACATAGAGGAAAGGGGGACGGAGTTGTAACGATGAGGCGAGTGATGAGAGATGCCCCCCAAAGGAGGGGATGACACGTAAATATGGGAGAGAGGGTAGAGGGGTATGTTAGAAGTGATTTCTCTGAGATTCCGATTTTTATTTGAAGTGAATTTTTTAAATATTGTATAATTAGCACCATTTTTCGCTACTAAACCAAAATAATTAGTAGGATCTTACATCGGATCGTATTTAACTGTAGGATCGTATTCTACGCGTACGATCCCGACTTCGGATCGTATATCGTACAAAGGCCTTAATTATCGTACAAATACGATCCAGATCGTACATCTGGCAACGCTGATTATGGGTAACGCAGGACATTCATTTGGTGTGTATACTAAGAAGTCTACGACATGCCGTATATAATTATGGGTAACGCAAGACACTCTTTTGCATACTCTGAATCCTTGTGGTTAAGGTAAAATACTTATACTCCGTAACCTAGATGGGAAATAGAGAAGTGTGATTGAATTGCACGTTGTTTCTTCTACTCTTCCAATACTCTACACTTCTTTTCATCTTTTACTTTAGGTTAGGTTACCTTAACGTCAGGGTCGGGGAGGTTACATTTTGGTTTCCCAACTTGTCTTTTAAGCGATAATTATTTAGGGGCAGAATTCCAATAGTATCTTTTCTATAGAATTTTTTTCGGTAAACATAGCAGACACCGGGTAGTGTAATCGCCCCACACGTAAAAGGGTCTACAACGGCTATATCTAATAACATTTTACGGTACGCGAGACATCCGTGTTTAAGTAGAGACACATCGTTTACGCAATAATAATCAAGTTCCTTTAGAAAATTGAATCCTTTTTCCGCTTTAGTTTCATCAGCGTGCCATTGCGTAAATTTATTAAGACTATCGCGATCAAAATATTGGGCTCCATAGGCTTCGGTCGGCGGTAAGATTTTGTCCAAAACGTAATTGGTTTCAATGTGTCGATTAATATCGAAATTAGAAAATTGAACCTTTTTCCGCTTTAGTTTCATCAGCGTGACATTGCGTAAATTTATTAAGACTATTGCGATCAAAATATTGGGCTCCATAGGCTTCGGTCGGCGGTATGATTTTGTCCAAAACGTAATTGGTTTCAATGTGTCGATTAATATCGAAATTATGATGCACTACATTAAATATGAAATGCGGGAAGTAGCCTTTCGCTGCCGCATTTTTTAGTCCGAATGTCGAAGGGAACTTTGCTAGCGCAACCGGAATAAAACTGTACGAATCTAAGAACAACAGATTGAATAGCTTCATTTTAATTATTTTCGTACCATTGATAATAATTTCCGGTTTCCATTGTTCATCTCTATTCATGATTTCTTTAATTATTAGTTGATTATCGTAATTGGCTCCATTATGACTTAAAAGTACCACGTTTTTAACAGCGTGTAACGTT
The DNA here is from genome assembly GCA_963920705.1 of Odiellus spinosus. NCBI lineage: Eukaryota > Metazoa > Arthropoda > Arachnida > Opiliones > Phalangiidae > Odiellus > Odiellus spinosus. The sequence goes on along the minus strand of OY987225.1, from coordinate 11,760,213 downwards.
TGCAGATAGTTCAGAAAACTCGCGACGGGTTTGGGAGGCGGAAAACGATTCAAACTAGGACCAAATTGCGAGCAATTCACGCACGGTAGGTGGGCGGCCTTCTGGTCAATACAAGTTTCACATAAAGTTTCCGAAACGCATAGAATTGCCTCGTGTACGAAGGTACCCTTTTTTTCGTCGGATTTCTTAATTTGAATAGTTTCAAAATCGAAAAAAATATATAGACAGTTATGAACATTTGGTTTTGGTTTTTTTATCGCCGGTTTGTTTTCGTTAGGTTTAATAATTTGTACGTAACATAAATGACTCGATGGTACGTATTTTTTACACACTGGACAATACATTTCCCCGCACGTATGCTTTTCTCGACGTCTGTCGTGATCTATTGTTTTGAAACATTCCTTACATGTAAATAATCGCTCGCAGAGATTTTTTTGACCCGATTTTGTTTAGATGACTATCGAAACACTCTCTACCGTGCGGCAGCCTGACTATATTGAAGATGATGCTTATGGGGCCCGGAAAGAATTTCTCAATCTCATCGTCATAGAGAATATCCTCAATCATGCCAAATATTAGCGCCGGATCGACTTGGTCGAGTCTTCTGAACGAGAGCTCTAATTCGCACCGAGCGGTCAGCGTTAGACTTCGAATGGTTATCTGTACCATATCTCCCGGTCGGTACTGCACCAACACGCGCTCTGCTACGTCACATACGGTACGCTGAATGTCCATCCCGTTTAACTCCAGTACGATTTCAGGTCCATACATGTTGAACCGGTCGTAATATCTTTCGTTTTGGTTCAGAATTACGCACCCTGGAATCTCCCCTAGTGGGGGAGCCATTTGAGGTGGGTTACCACCCCCTTCTTGAACAATTTCTCCCGACAAATTAGGGGATAGTGGTGGGCCGTCAACATTGTCCTCCTGTTCGATTGAACCCATAGACGCGTCTATATTTTCATCGTGATTAGGTCCGTCCAGAAATTGTATAACCTCTCTGTCATACTGAGAGTTCATGAAATCTACGACTGGCCCGTCTAGAAACTCCACGATATCTCTATCATTCTGCGAATTCAAAAAATCTTCTACCAAATGTATCTCGTCATTTATTTGTTTTTTAATTTCTTCGAGACGTTTTTGCATTCTAACTAGATATTGGTCCTTTAACCGCTCGGGTATCAAACTCCATAGTAGATTTAACTGCTCATAGCTCTGACACTCTTCGGGGGTTTTCGGTACTTTCCTCATATATTCGATTATGTCCATAAACGCGCTAATAACTGAGAAACTTTCATGGCGTAGAAAAATCGGCAAAACAGTTGGAACTTCGTCGGGATTAACTTTGATTACATTACAGAGAAAAAAGTAAAATTCGTATATTTTTCTAAGCGGCCAAGGTCTATTTACCGCCATATCTTCTAGACCCCAAGCAAGAGTTTCAGCATCCATCACGTCGGTTTATGCCGATCGAATCAGTACTGACCCACCCCTTCGAGAGTCTTACGTATTTATACCCATCGCCCCATTGAGAAATCGCCACCTGGGTATTTTTTATTCGAGTCTTAATACTTTCTTCTCTGACTATTAATATATTTAGAAGGAAGTCGAATGACCGTTTCATTGTAACAATAACACCCTCGGGTTTTACTCCCACTCGTAGAGCGCGGACCATATAAGCAGTCACTATGATGGAATAAACCGTCAGTCGCGTCTTGTCATTCGCCATGGACGGACCCCTTCGCTCGGGTTCTATAAAGAGTTTGCTAACAAAGAACCCTTAAAATCAAGTGGTCGTCCTATGTGTCATTTTAATTCTTGGCACTTTAGAAGCCATTAATCTGTGGTTTCAAAACTTTGACATAAAAATCCATCTGAAGTCGAATAATGGAACTGTCAATTATAGGAAGTCAATAATAGCGTGATCTTTAGGTCACGTTCGCATTAACTATCTTTAAACCCGCTCTAGTACGGTCAAGCACGCGCGAAAAATAAGTCAAATGTCAAATGCGAACGCGCTTGTTTTACTATCGGTATAAAATGTTTTTTGATGTCCCGCTAGGCGGTCTTTTTTTACCGAGTTACAGGTGTCAGGTGCATTATAGGGTATAAATAGTTATCCGATTCGGTGGTTCGGCACTTGAGCCCTGAACGCCAAAGCTGTCGCCTCTGAAGATGAATCCGCCGTCTACGCAATCCTCTCGTAAATAGAAGTTTTTTCCGCACGCCGTTTTATTAAATAGGTTAGAAGCTATAGCGTATCCTTTTTTTAAAGTCATCCTAGTCGACCCCGAAACTGGTTTACGGAAGAAGATTCCCGTTAGCGGACGAAAAGTCAATCACCGACTACACCTTAGCGACAATCTATTTTTAACCTTCGGGTTTGCCTGTGGCACGCTGAATCCTGAAATCCGACTGTGCGTCAAGGACAATATCACAAGTTTCAGCATCACGCCTGAAGAATGGGATTCACTAGTTCCAAGACTTGGCCCACTAAGCGGTTGGACCTCGGGGAAAGAAGATTCAAACTTCACCATCGCTGTCCACGAAACATCCACCGGCGTCACCCTGAAAGCTATCTCTCACCATGATTCTCTACGGTTCATCTCGGCAGGAACGACCACTGATGAAATAACCCTCAACTGCCTAAAAGCGTGCGAATTACATCGAATTTCAAAGAACGTAACCCTCCATTTTTAACAGATATATAATCATTAATTAATCATCGAAGAGATGTATAATACTATCGGAGATTACTTTACAAAGATTTACGGGAAGATGTATAATTCGCGCATAAGTGTGTACTATCTCGATGATATTCAAGAAAAATTTGACACTGTATACCAATATTTTTCTAGTTACGTTTCGCCATTTACTGTAATAACTACTTTTGAAGATAACTTAAAAACCAAAGGATTAGAAAGTGTCTTTAGGAGTTACAATTTGTTTACAATTATCGTGGGCCAGCTTGGAAAGCTGAAGGAATGTTTGAAATCAGAATATCACTAAAAAAAATCAACGTAAACCCAATGTTTTCAATAAAATGTTTACAAATACTATGCTTTTATAGTATTTAATACTTACGCATATATCGAACATTGGCCTACTAAGGAAAGGGAGTTCATGAATAGACCCGTTAAGACCTATAAATACCTGTTGAGACGTGTCCGTCTAAAGGACGGGAACCGGGTCAGTAACCCCCTGGGGTGCCTGAGTGTCGAAAAAAGGGGAGTGGTGGTTAAAAAAAATCGCTCAGGTCGGGGAAAAAGGGTAGGGGGTACGGGGGAGGGGGGTGTTTAAAAAATGGTATAGGTCGGTGAAAAAAGGGTAGGGGTGCAGGGGGGGGGTTAAAAAAATCGACCAGGTTCCCAAGAGGGGGGGGGGGGGTTAAAAAAATCGACCAGGTTCCCAAGAGGGGGGGGGGTGAAAATCGGTCAATAAAAAGGGGGTCAAAGGGGGGTAAAATTTAAAAATGAAATCGGTGTAAGGCATGCCTTATCTCTACAAAAACAAAGGCCAGCCTCGCTATCGCTTGCGTCACTGAACTGGAAGCAGATAGATGGGTGATCGATTCTGGTGCGACCCATAATTACCTCCCCGACTGAACTTTAGTTCTGGGGGAGGTTTTACACTGGTCGTATCTGTGTGTGTGTGTGTGTATCACTTCCTGTGTAAGCGGGTATAACGTGACCGAGCTCGTGCAGCCAAAAGTCTAGAGACGTAATCATGCCAGCTTATCGATCAATTCCGTTTAACGGGAATTACCTCCTTTAAGCGTGGCTGCCACATTGAGTTGTAGGACGTCTCCCATTGGATAATATCGCCTTTCACCATCAACTTTACGGTCAAACCTCGATGCTGGACAGTTGAAGGCGATTATACGCAATGGGACGTCTCCCACTGATATAATCACCTCCGACCATCCCTTCACCAAGGTCCAACCTTCAGTTACCGATCTCAGTGGGCCATACTAGCGAGGCGTCCCTCACTAATATGGTCCACATTGATCTTCCACTCTCCTAACATCGCCCCACCAATGGGTAACTTAACATTGCGAACCAAGCGCCTAGAGATCAAGAATCGTCTAGACATTGAAGAGAGGGGGTTTTCCTCCCAACTTCATGGCCACTTCGCTCGATTAATAAAGGATTTCAAACGGTTTATATACTACCTTTTTGGAGTGAATGCAAATGAGCCTTATGGTGTGATATCGTTTAGGTAAATGAAACGCAATATTAATTTATTTTATAATTAAAAATATCAAAATGGTTAAACTTAATCTAATAATTCTGTTGAAAAATCAATTTAAAATTCAAGATAGTTTAGAAGATATTTAAGAAATTTGTCCAAAAATTTAAAGAAATGTGACCGTTTAATACCAGCTTGAGTTGGCAGCACGCGCTTAGCTGTTTCCCATATGTCATTTAGTCTAAAAAGCAAAGGTATAACGGGCAGTATGAGCTTAGTCTTTCTGCAAACTTGGGGTGGATTGAAGAATATAAATAAAAGTGCGTTTACACGGGTATCCAAGATCCCACCGTCTACTGAATTCGAATAGAGACATAGGTACTTTGACAAAATTTGATAAGACTTCTTTCGGGTACGAGAGTATCTTTAGTTAAACACAGATTTAAATAATGAAATATTGATCAAGTACAAGAGTAATACAAAGTAAGGTGCCTGAATTGGTTACAAAAGGGTGAAATCTTCTTTCGGGTACGAGAGTATCTTTAGGTAAACACATATGACGCTAGGGTAAACCACGTTTTCAACCAATCGCGTCGGCTTAAAATTATAATGAAATGTAAATATGAACCTATACTACAACCGATTATAAAACTAGAACATATCGTAAGAAATATTTTTTGGAAATATTATAAGGGAGAATTTTTTCGTATGAAGTGATAATTTTTTATTAAACTGAAGCGGATGAAGCTGGTTTACTAAGTTCAGGGTACTTACAGAGATGGTTGAAGGACTATAATTTTTCATAAAAAAATGGCGCTGTTGGCTGCATGATATTGACCTCACGAGGTCTGGCTGAATTTGACAGTGGCATAGTGGAGGAAACGTTTTTTTACAATGTTTACTTTTTAAAAAGGGGAAAGTATCATCGTTTCTTTTGTTAAAGAGCGAAATTTATCCCCTGTCATCTAGCCTCAATTGTCAGGACGTGCGTAGCGGCAATACCCCTAGATACGCCTTATATTGAAGAAAGCCTATCGCATGTTGATAAATACAATAGCGCGGAAGGTGGTCGAGCTAGAGCGTGACCCTCATTAGAGCACTTCCCAAAAGAGCGCTTTACTTAGAAAAAAGGTTTTGAGTTGTTTTTGAAAAATTATCTTTTTGGAAATAGTCGTTTACGAAATGCGTTGAGTATATCTGAGTGTTAGTTTAATATAGGGCATTCCAGAGGCTATTCTCCAAAAAAATCCAAAGAATTCGGAGAGTTCGAATCATTCGCATCGCCTTCATTCGGGTTGGACCGTTGGGTACCAAAAAGCATATTCTCTAAGCTAAACTCGAATGGTGATTCGGATCCCTTCGAGCCCGAATCATAGTGTACGTCATTTTTGCGTGGAGAAAGTAGGAGATCGCGAGGTATTATTTCTCTCTTATTGGTCAGAATTCGGGCATGAATATTTAAAAATATTTAGATTTTTAAAATAATATTTTTGGGACATTATCTTGATCAATTGTGTTTGATTTCTTGGGAAATTTAGCATTATTATACTGATCAAATTATGAATATGCCTCTTAGTTATTTTTATTTTTTAGATTTAATGAAACTGAGAGTGTAAACTTAATTGAAATTAAGGGTTAGTATAGGAATAATGATTCTTCATTAGAGAAGAGTGGCGGTGCCCCCCATGCTCCACAGCGCTTTCACTTCGACGGCCCTGTAACCTCCCCGTATCTCTCCTTCCCCGTATTGACGGTACTTTTTCATTACCACCTTTTTGCCACCATATTTCTTTGGGCCGCCATCTTTCTTTTGGCGAACGAGCGTAGCGCCATCTGAAGTATTTTTCAGGCCCCAACTTTTGGCCGCCATCTTTCTTTTTGCGCCATCTGAAGTATTTTCTATTTATTTCTATTTACGAAATTTATTTTTCTGTCCTGAGCGGGGCGCGAACCCGCCACCAAAAGGATCATGAGGTTGATAGCCCATCGCACTAACCTTTCGGCCATAGTACCATTGGTTTTTAGAACCTTAAAGTTGTATTTAAAGTTCATTTCATGCTCCAGGTCATTGTCAATATTGGCTAAATTCAAGCCCATGGGGGATGGAAGCAGACTTAAACTTGTATATTAAAAACCTGTTTTAAAGGAAAAAATTGTAGAAAAAATCTAAACTCTAAACGATAAACACGTTTTACTTTAACCAAAATCATACTTTTAAATTGTAGTTTTATTTAAATTGAAACGTTTTGAAATATTTCAATGGAAACAGCTGAAATTTACATTTGCACTTTTTTGTATAGGGTCGTAATTACAGATCAACAGAACAATAATTTTATTAATCAGAATGGAGTGTTCTGGACACCAGAGGAGTGTCTCTCCCCCTCCTCCCCTCTCTCTCTCGCGAGGGCCGCGGATGCATTTCCTGCGATTTCGCGCGCGCGCCGCGTTTTTCCCGCGACCCCAAAATCATACTTTTAGTTTGTAATTTTTTACCAAAAACAAAGCGTTTTAATAATCTAGAGAAAAACGTGGTTTGGTGTTATTTTAAACCTCTCTAAATTATAGATTTCGTGTTAGCCCGGTAAAAGGCCTTGTATGTTATTTAAAGCGGATATAGGGTTTTTCAGATTTACAATTTTTGAACGGAGTTGGTATTTTCAAATCGCTAGTTTTAGGTTGATGAATGTTATATTTCCCCAAATAAATACACTTATTGGTCTAAATATCTTAACAAAAAGTGACAAATGGTTATTTAGGTTTTTTAAACAACCGTTTGGTTCGGTTCGGAGTTTTAATCCGCTGTGATTGACATGGTGGTCCACGCATTCGAAAAAAAACGCAAGCCCAGGCTTTCTCCTCTCTCACCCTTTCTCCATCCATTGTAGGATCGCCCTCACGGCTAACCTCTTGTAATCTCCCCTTCTTTTCTCGACATGGGGTCCACATACGTTTTAACGAAATAGTGGTTCCTACTACGCCGCTCTGACCAGGGTACCTTCTTTTTTCTTAAATCCTTTTTCATTCTATACAAGGTTGGTTTCATGAACGAGTGAGATGGTCTTTTCAGATTTTTGTAAAAGGTGAGATGGTTTTTAGCCTGTCATAAACCTAGGGTTTCTCTCGAATAGGGCCTATACTTCATCTTATAAATTGAAAAAAAAAAAAAAAAAAACAAGATGGTCAAGCCCATAGGAATAGCTAGACCCCTGACATTGTATAAGAGGCTGAAAGGAATGATGCTATAGCAGGGCGTGTTATGCAGGCATAAACGGTCAAAAACAATTTGAAATTGTCACGAGATTCCTTTAAACACGAAGTAGCGGGACTTTGTCGAGCCGACTATATGACCGCGAGCGTTGTTTATTCGATATATTTGAAAAGGCGTACATCCTAGTATCCCCGCCCGTGAAAAACTTGCAGTCATTGCAAAGCAAGGAAATTAAATAGGAGGCATGCTTAAAACAAAGATGAAAATAAAGCCTTTGCCGAACAAACCGGTCAGATCATTGAAATGTTTTCTTTAGGCCCCTCTACATTATCCGCCTACTAATCTTTCTTCTCTTCCTCATCCTTCTCTTCTTTCTTCTCCTCCTCTTCTTTCTTCTCCTCCTCCTCTTATTTCTTCCCCCCCTCTACTTTCTCCTCTGCCTCGCCTTTCTTATTGCCCTCCTCTTATTCCATTTTTGTATCTGTAACAATTCCTTTTTTTTCCTTCGTAAAACCATGCATCTTCGTTCATTTGGCCAATATAGTCATCGAAGTCGTCGAGATCGATGGGTTTAATTTTTTTAGGGGCGCTAGTAAATAATAAGTCAGAATTTCAAGGAGAATGAGGTAGTGGGGAAAATAGACACCCGTGTGTTAAAAATAACTATAGGGGAAAAATATTTGGATATGCCTGAGGATGAATCCGATCAGTTGAAACAGAAGGCGATTAAATCCGAAAGGAGGGTTTAACAGGCTTCTGGTTGAAATGATTTCTCTGATCCACATCAGCCTTAGCATATGGGAGTATAAAAAACAAAACTGAGAGATACCTCGGACACGAGAGACTCTGAGATGTGGCTTTATCTGGCGTGGTGAAACTAAATAAAAACATCAAATTAATAACAAAAAGGTTCTAACGAAATAATAATAAGGTGATGGTTATAGAAAATCCCCGATTTTTGTTTGTTTTTTACCTAGATCCTGCAATATCAATTACGGTTGGAGGAAAGACAGATTGAGATGAAGTTCTAAAATTAAAAATAATATTGGCTTAGATATAACAGAGCAAGATATAAAAACATAAGCACTATATCGTGGTAAATAGCCAATGAAAAAAGAATTGTTAGCGTATAATGGCGATATTTGTATATATTGGAAGATTCAAAATTAACATGAGCGAGGGAGATATTTTGCGATATGAAGCGTAATTAAAATAACTTTGAAATTTAAAAGGTTTAAAAGAACTATAGAAATATAGCATAGTCGTGTTTATTTATTAACGTAATTTAAAAAAAATAGAATAGAAAGTTAGGGCAAAATCGTAAAATGTGTAAAAGAAGTTTATTATGAACGAATATGAGGAAAGTAAGCCTATGGTTATGTTTAAGGCTCGGTGTTTGGAGAAAATGATCTGCAAATTTTGCGATTATTTAGATTATTGTAAAAGGGAGACTGAAAGCTAATATATATATATAGATATATATAGAGATATAGATATGTAGAGATATGTAGAGATATGTAGAGATATGTAGATATATATAGATATATATTTTATCGATTCTTTATCGTTTAAATAGGCGTAATCCACGAGTAAAAGACATGAACAAGGAAATATTGAACTAGAAATAAATATAAAATTACTCAAGAAAAATATGCTTAGCGGGATTTATGGAGAAAAGCTTAACTACCCATATAAGATAGCGAGCAATGAGATCTCCATGAGACGGGCCTTTGCTTATTGCTCTGAACTCTTATATGGGGGAGTTAAATTGTTTTCGCCAAGGAAATGTTTCCGGATAAGTTTTAATTTTATTTGTAGTTTAATATATGTTTCGTAAAATTTCTATCCGTGGATTAGGCCTACGTAAACGATAAGGAATTGATTAAAAACACTTGTTATGTTAAATGTTATGTTTTACCGTTTCGCAATGTAAGTAGAGTCATAGAAAATATATGGAAGAATGAAAGCGCGAGATGTTCAATACCAAGTTATTTAAAAAATTAAAGCCGAATGCCCACAGTCGTAATGCCACACGTTCCGCGCCCCCATGTAAGATAATAGGTGCACGGGGGTGAAAATAGCTGTGTGTGCAGTTGACATAAGCCGAGGATAGTTCGGTGCAGGATAATAGGCTGCCGGAATATTGGCTGCTGAGAATATTCGGGGTGGGGAAAATTGGGTGCACGGAAAACTAGGTGTTTCAAAAAATTTTATTTTCAATTTAATTTTACAATTAATTTTCCAATTTTAAAAAGTAGCTGGTGTGCTACACCAAAAATATACACCTATCCCACATTTCACTATTTTGCTTTGTAGATCTATTGAACCTTAATTCTTATTAATGCTGTATAAAAATTATAGCATTTAATTGAGGCTTCAATCTATTTGTAATTGAGACCCTGGTACAAATCTCAAAGGACAGAGATTAACTAACCTAACCTTACCTAAAGTAGTAAAAGAGGGATGGGCTAATTCAAGGGATTAACTAACATAACCTAATCTTACCTAAAATATTACAAGAGGAACGGTTTAGCCCAAGCTAGGGATTACCTAGCTGGAGGGATTGGCTATTTCCATAACCTAATTTAACCATACCTTAAAGATTACAAGATGGAATGGGTAGCCCGAGGGATTAACTAGTTGGATGGATGGGCTAATTTGACTAAAATATTACAAATAGCCCGAGCTAAGGATTAACTAGTTGGAGGGATTGGCTAATTAGAAGGATTAACTAACCTAACCTTACCTTAAAGATTACCAGATGGACGGGGTAGCTCAAGGAATTAACTAGTTGGAGGTATGGGCTAATTCGAGGGATTAACTAACCTAACCTTATCTAAAATATTATTTTGCACCGAATTTTCCGCCCAAACCGCACCAAATATTCTCGCACCCAATATTCATAACAGCAAATTTTCCGGCAGCCAATTTTCCTGCACCGAACTATCCGTATACCGATGCACACAGATCTCTTTAAGCGCTCGTTTGTCCACTGATTTAATGAGTGCGCGAGGTCGAAACGCGTGAAAATAGGTCTGGGCGAATCCGACTGTAAGCCATAAACGCTAACAAACTCAAACTAGTATGATATATCTATATTTATAAAGGAAAAAAATTACAACCTGTAATACCCTCTTCAGACGAGGCGTAATTAGCCGTGGTTTAATCAGATTTAACCGAGGTTTACATAGTCTTTTTAGCTCAATAAACCTCGGTTAATTTTGAGTAAACCATGGTTACATCTGATTAAACCGGCTAGTTACGCCTCATCTGAAAAGGGTACTGTACGATATTAAATAAATTTATTAGTCACAGATTTTTTTTTTTTTTTGAATGACGTCCGTAAACCTTAGTTTAGACTAGCGCGGAACCGCGTGTCTTTCAAGACGAGAGTATAAAGTTGAGAGATTTAGTGTGGGGCGACAAACTTTATTCTTAATAGATAGAAACGTAATTGTTAGTAATTTACCTTTTTCCCAAGAGATTTGTATATTCTTTTATTCGAACATTAAAGCTCGAAAAGCCTCTTCGGATTTCCGAACTACTCGCGAAAGCTTTGTAAATGGCGTAAACATCCGCCACTTTGTTGAATTTTAGGGCTTCGAAAAGAAAGCCGAGTTTCTTAGTTACGTTTCCTACCCCCCTTAACGATTCCACAGACGACGCACGAAATCGCGAACGAACTTCAACGAAGGCAAAATAATTAGCACCACCTACTTAGTTCCTATCTTAACCGCTAGAGAGGGCAATTTCGACTTCTGTTTCTCGGCCGTTTTACAATTTTGAGATTTTTCCTCTCTCCCCGCGCGAAAGTTGTGACGACACAACTCTCAGACCTTCAGTTTATTCGTTATATGCCCGGTTGTAGACTTAAAGCATGATTTACCTGTGCTATTAATCATTCAAAAACTTTAACATGCCTTGGACAATATCCATTTTTTCTTTTTTTTTATTATTCAATTTTTTTTCGTTCTCCAATTTTTTTCGGACAATCTTTTTTAAGGTGACCCACCTTTCCACACCTATAACAGGCTTTTTTTATGTTTTTCTTTCCTTTTCAACCCTTCCCCTCGCCTCGAACATGGTTGCCCTGGCGTCGGGGATGGTTTCCCTCATCTCGAGGATCGTTTCCCAAGCGTCGGGGATGGTTGCCCTCATCTCGAGGATCGTTTCCCTGGCGGCGGGGATGTTTTCCCTGGCGTCGGGGGTGCTTTCTCTGGCGTCTAATATGCCATTCATTTCAAATAAATTGATATTGAACAGATTTCCATTAACCAAAAAATAGAAATTCTCATAAATTTTCTTATATATGTTAATATATGTGGCAGCCGCCCCACCCTTGCTAATTAGATAAAGAATACGATATTTGCATATTTTTGATTTTTCTTTCCGCAAATTTTGAACTCACCTATCATACTTGTGTGAAATTGTGCAACATTTTTTTGAATGTACCTGTATTTAAAATAATCAGAATGAATGATTAAGTAATAATCATAAAACAATTTAACTACATTGCTGAAAAAATTTCCTTAATGAGACCGATATGACACGTTATGCTTTAAACCTTAAAAAATTTAACATTTTTTGGCTACTTTTCGAGCGCATATCGTTTTTTTAAACACGGTTAAATACGTAGCTTTAAACAATTCGTGAAGAGCCCATGTGCCTGGAAGCCTTCATTAAATATTCTAGTTCTTTATTTTAAACCATCAAGTGTCCGTCCCATTAATGAAAATACTTAAAACAACGTGGTAAATTTTATATAAACGATTTCATTGCTTACGTTTTGCCAAAGTAATACTTCCGGTAGAGGTGGCTCTTTTTCGATTAAACATTTTTTAACTTTTTTCTTGCGGCCGAATTGTCCTACGTTTAAAATCCTACTGATCTGCTGAGCCAGTATCCGAACTCAGATTCTCGATTTTAAAATTCAAACCCCCCTCCCTTGTTGTAACCCGTTATATTATTAGGAGACAAATAGTCGAATCATTTACCCTATGCTCATGCTCTAAGGTCACGCTGACTGTTATACACAATTTTACTTTTACCCCTTAAAAGGAGGGTTAGGAGGTAAATCAATTCATTTTCAATTTATTCTACTATGTAAAAATAAGACTCGTCGGCGTATTAAAACATTGGGGAAGGGGATGAAAAGCGAAAAAGAACATGTAATGGATATTGTTAATGGAATTTTAAATTTATTAAACAATTAAAAATAAATTTTTTGAATTCTATACCACTAGGATCCTACCAAAAACATTGTTATTGCTTATGGACTGTAATCTAATGTTTACATGTGTTTTCGTTTTTTATCGATTCCTTATCGTTTAAATGGTCCTAATCCACTATTACAAACATTTACAGACAAATATTAAACTAGAAATTTTAAAACTTAAACGGAAAAATTGGCTTTAGCGGGATTAGCTTAACTTCCTATGTAAGAGCTTACACCATTGAGAAAAGGGCCGTTTCCCGGAGATCTCGCGGGCTTTTGCTCATTGCCCGCTAGATCATATATGGGGAGCTAAGCCGATTTCTATCAATCCCGCTAAGCCTATTTTCCCGTTTAAGTTTTAAATTTATTTCTAGGTTAATATTTGTCGGTAAATGTTTTTACTGGTCCTATTTAAACGATTGTCGATAGGTTGCATTCTTCCTTTAAAAATTGCTTTTTCATTTTATACCAATAGTTGAATTTATAAACTCTATATATACTTCCCACCTTTGAAAAAAAGGCAACATCTTCAGTAGAAACGGGTTCTATTTAACGACTCATTTTGTTAGTTTCGAGGCTGGCAGTAGTATATAGATAATCTTCTATTTTAAACCAGCCTTGGAAAAAGGGAACATTAGCCATACAAACGGGTGCTTTTCAACGGCTCTTTTATCCGTTAATTTTTTAGTGTATATGTTACTTTATAGAACCATCTATTCAGAAGCTTAGGTAGCAAATTTTTTTTTGGAAATTTTCCATCACAGTCGTCCTTACAAGAGACCGCCAAAGGCGATAATTTCCTGCTTTGGGTTTCTTTTCTTTTCCTCGTCAACCAGGTGGTAGCTTTCGCCAGTTTACTTTTCTTCTTTTTATTCTCCATGTTTATATTGAATTTCTGGGAAGAAATGTTTATCCTTATGTTCATCCACACTCCAAACGTTTTTGCTATACTGGTGCCGTTCCCAATATCATTCAAAGGCAGAGAAACTCATGTGTCACAATAATGTCATTGCACCTATTCTTCTTCGATTTACCTTCCACGCTATTGTCGTTAAAACGATGGAGAAACTACATACTTGGTTTTACTTTTCGGAACCCATTTGTAATTTCAGCAATTGGGTAATACGATGTCAGGCTAGACTTTACAACGGGTATCAAGGCAGGGACCACATTCATCTCATGGCAAACAAATTGTTAGAGGATGTTTTGAATATTCCCGCGTGCTGAATACTGAAATTTATAACGATTCATACTTAACACGATGCACGCTGAATTTTTCTTGTTCCATAAAATATAAGTCTGTCGGAGTTCTCATCGGTAACTAATTCAAGTCCCCTTCTATTTTACTTAAAACGAAATCGTAACAAACTTTGAGAGAGCTCTAATTTCGTGTTCCGTGCGAACTTAATCTGACTTATTGTTTCGGACATAATAAAATGTTTTCACAACTCGAAAGATTTCTAGGTGATAAAGTGACACTATATTTTCAAAGCCGACTTCGCAATAAAACATTTTTTCCTTTTGCCCATATTAAACTTTAAAATCTTTTATTTCTCGTATTTATCCCATTCATAACAAAAATACGATACAGTTAACTGATGTGGAAATTTATTTCACCCATTGCTGATGTTACAAACACAACATTGAATTCCAATAATTGCTTTCTCTAACTGGAGACAATACCAAAACTTATGCACACTTTTTAAAGTTTAAACAATAAAATGAATCGTACGACCCCTTTTATATTCCCCTACACTGAAATATTCTCGTCTCGCCGTTTACATACTGCGACTATCGCGTTATTTCTGACCCGTCATCAAAGTAAATTATACCGCGCAATCTTATTTACCAAACATTTCTCTTTAGTCTGGGGTAAAATCTACCCATAAAGTCCGAGTGACAATGAAAATATAACGTTTATAATTGTCTTACTTTTAAAACACATTCATTGTCTATTGTTTTATAACTTTTAAAAAATTTGGTTTTCAACATCGCCAGTAATAAGACGTGAACCATCGCACTTTGATACCCTCAGGTTCAGGTGTATTGCCTACCTAGATTGTTACCATGGATTCATTGCAATGCCTTTTTGACGATATGCCCAAAAGCGATCAATTTTACCTTTTTGGATATTTCCTCAATGTTTTATTAGGAAAATTAGTTCTCTTTTTATTCAAAATGGATAAAAAAAAATAAAAAAACCTACGTTCCTTTATACCTTCTCTTTAACATTGCCGTCCAACGATACCGAATCTGAAATAGGCCTTATTATAAAATAACCTTGGAAACGGATAAAAGACCTTTAAAAAGCACCGGTTTGTATTGAAGATGTTCCCTTTTCCCAGTTTGGTTCATAGTATAGGATTTCCTATGCTTATGCCAGCTTTTAAACCAACAAAAACAACCGTTAAATAGAACCCACTTCTACGGAAGATGTTACCTTTTTTTAAAGCTTGAGACGAGGTCAATATTTATGTTATCGTCTATTGTCTGTAGTCTGGCATCACCCGTTTCACACCAAAGTGTTAAAAGCATATATTCTACAATCTTGTAACTTCCCTTATTCCTTAAAGGCATTTATTACTCACGTTTTTACCTTATATTCTAATGTTTTTCATGTCAGTTTGTTTCAATCCTCTAACATGTCGATCTGTAATATCCCTGGAAAGTCTCCGTGCATCCCGAATCCTTGGCAAATTTTGCAAACAGTTATCGGTAGACAACTGAGTGATTGGCCTGCTCATATTAGGTCCTTATTCTTTCAAACAAAGATCGTTGACGAAACTCAATCCCTGCAAAAAGCAGCATTTGGTTATCTAAATGGTATTCCAGTCAACATTCTTTTCGAAGCCCTAAAATTCAACAAAGTGGCGTATGTTTACGCCAATTGTTCAGGCTCTTTGGACGCCATTTACAAAGCTTTCGCGAGTAGTTCGGAAATCCGAAGAGGCTTTTCGAGCTTTAATGTTTGAAAAAAAGAATATACAAATCTCTTGGGGAAAAAGGTAAATTACTAACAATTACGTTTCTATCTATTAAGATTAAAGTTTGTCGCCCCACACTAAATCTCTCAACTTTATACTCTCGTCTTGAAAGACACGCCGTTCCGTGCTAGTCTAAACTAAGGTTTACGGACGTCATTCAAAAAAAAATAAAAAAACTCTGTGACTAATAAATTTATTTAATATCGTACAGTACCCTTTTCAGACGAGGCGTAACAAGCCGGTTTAATCAAATTTAACCATGGTTTACTCAAAATTAACCGAGGTTTATTGAACTGAAAAGGCTATGTAAACCTCGGTTATATCTGATTAAACCACGGCTAATTACGCCTCGTCTGAAGAGGGTATTACAGGTTGTAATTTTTTCCTTTATATATGTATATATATATCATACTAGTTTGAGTTTGTTAGCGTTTATGGCTTACAGTAGGATTCGCCCAGACCTATTTTCACGCGTTTCGACCTCGCGCACTCATTAAATCAGTGGACAAACGAGCGCTTAACGAGTTAAAAGAGATCTGTGTGCATCGGTATACGGATAGTTCGGTGCCGGAAAACTGGCTGCCGGAAAATTTGGTGTTAGGAATATTGGGTGCGGTTTTGGGCGGAAAATTCGTTGCAAAATAATATTTTAGATAAGGTTAGGTTAGTTAATCCCTCGAATTAGCCCATACCTCCAACTAGTTAATATCTTGAGCTACCCCGTCCATCTGGTAATCTTTATGGTAAGGTTAGGTTAGTTAATCCTTCTAATTAGCCAATCCCTCCAACTAGCTAATCCTTAGCTCGGGCTATTTGTAATATTTTAGCCAAATTAGCCCATCCTTCCAACTAGTTAATCCCTCGGGCTACCCATTCCATCTTGTAATCTTTAAGGTATGGTTAAATTAGGTTATGGAAATAGCCAATCCCTCCAGCTAGGTAATCCCTAGCTCGGGCTAAACCGTTCCTCTTGTAATATTTTAGGTAAGATTAGGTTATGTTAGTTAATCCCTTGAATTAGCCCATCCTTCTTTTACTACTTTAGGTAAGGTTAGGTTAGTTTATCTCTGTCCTTCGAGATTTGTACCAGGGTCTCAATTACAAATAGATTGAAGCCTCAATTAAATGCTATAATTTTTATACAGCATTAATAAGAATTAAGGTTCAATAGATCTACAAAGCAAAATAGTGAAATGTGGGATAGGTGTATATTTTTGGTGTAGCACACCACGCTTCTTTTTAAAATTGGAAAATTAATTGTAAAATTAAATTGAAAATAAAATTTTTTGAAACACCGAGTTTTCCGTGCACCCAATTTTCCCCACACCGAATATTCTCAGCAGCCAATATTCCGGCAGCCAATTATCCTGCACCGAACTATCCTCGGCTTATGTCAACTGCACACACAGCTATTTTCACCCCCGTGCACCTATTATCTTACATGGGGGCGTGGAACGTGTGGCATTCGGCTTTAATTACCTACCCGACTGAACTTTAGTTCAGGGGGAGGTATTACATTGATCGTGTCTGTCTGTCTGTCTGTCACTTCCGGCGTAAGCGGATATCCTGTGTAAACGGAAATCACGTGACCTAGCTCGTGGAGCCAAAAGTCTAGAGACGTAATCATGCCAGCTTATCGTTCAATTCCGTTTAACGGGAATTACCTCCTTTAAGCGTGACTGCCACATTGAGTTTCAGGTGTCGTGCTATTATATTGTATATTATCGCATTCCACCATCCACTTTACGGTCAAACCTCGATGCTTGACAGTTGAAAGCGATTATACGCAATGGGACGTCTCCCACTGTTATAATCACCTCCGACCATCCCCACACCAAGGTCCAACCTCTAGTGTCCGATCTCAGCGGGCCATATTAGCGAGGCGTCCCTCACTAATATAGTCCACATCAACCTTCCACTCCACTATCTCCTCCCTCTACGGGTCTTTGTGGTGCAGTTACCGAATGCCTAGGGTTACGATAAACGTCTAGACGTTGAGAAGGGGGGGGGGTTTCCCCAACTCTTCTCGGCTACTCGCTCGATGAATAAATGTTCGCGAAAGCTATATATACCCCTTTTCCATGCCCAAACCATTTTGGCCTTATGCCGCGATATCATTTAGTGAATTGAAGCGTATAATGCATTTAAATTTTAATTTAATATCATAATATTGTTAAACTGAATCTAATTAATAACGAAGCTGAAAAATCAATTAAAAATTCGAGATAGTTTAGAAGATATTTAAGAAATTGTCCAAGAATTTAGTGAAATTTGACCGTTTAATACCAGCTTGAGTTGGCAACACGCGCTAAGCTGTTTTCCATATATCATTTAGTCCAAAAAGCAAAGGTATAACGGGCAGTATACGCTAAGGCTTGCTGCAAACTTGGGGTGGATTGAAGAATCTAAATAAAGGTACGTTTACACGGGCATCCAAGAAAGAAACGACATAATTTAGATAAGACATAAAGGTGCGTTTACAGGGATATAGAGATGATTGTATGGCGCGTATACGTGGACATTGGAAATGATTATTATTTTTTTTTTTCTTTTTGACTGAATATTGAGAGAATTATCTTTATGTACCGGGATAAACTTACTTCCTAGCGAAGCTGGAAACAATGTATTGGGACTTGGTTATAAGAACAAGTTTCTAGCACGCGCTTTCATTTTTTCAATTTCTCGCGTGTTTGCTATATTTGCGAATTTGTTTCGCACGAAAATGTCGCGTATACGCAAGGGTATAATTCACAAGAAACGCTGGATTTGTAGTAAGTTCTTCATTAATATTTGCAATTTCTCGCGCAAAACGCCATTAATGTCTAGGCGACTTCCTTGCATCTATCGCATCTAATGCGCTTTCTTAAGGATATTAATTGGTGCATTCACGTCATCAGCGTAAAGATATAAATAGATTTACGAAGAACGCGTGCTGGTATGTTTGGTAGATCTAAATGGCCAAAACGTTAGAGTCTAAAGTAAATAAATGCGTGTAAAACCCGCTAAGCTTCAATTTTGCACATCTTTAAAGCATAATAACGTCATTTAAGCAAAGGAAGATATGTGTATTTGTGACTTGCGTAAAATCGAGTTCATCAGCACGCGAGTATGTGTAGCCCACTAAATTTCAAGTCCGAAACCACTTTACGCATGCAAAACATCAAAGCGATTCTGATATTCTTGGGAAAATCAGTTTAATGTATGGGGAAATACTGTAATTTTCTGGCAAATTTTCGAACAGTGGCGTAAGAATTGGCTTTAATAACTAGCACGGGTTTTCAAATTAATATTTTATATGCCTCGCACGTTTCCAAATGTATTTCACGCGAAATTGTTGCGTGTGCGCATGCGCAGATCGAACCAGGTTATTTATACCACAATTTACAGTTGACATAAGCCTCGTTCATACATAGGCCTAAATGCGCTTCGTTGCGGTTCGATTTCTATAAGTGGTCAAACCAACGTGAGAAATCAGTTCGTGTTGGTTCGGGAAGCAGCTTGGCCAAGTCGCTTCGGTTCAATCCGCTTTGAAAATAACGAGGCGGGGAGACAATTTTGCTGATAAATCTTAAAATAACGCAATTAAAATTATACTTTCTGTCAAAAATTATTAACCAACGAGTTACAAACACTATTTACTAATTAGTTTGAGATAATTATTTAAAAATTTTAAATTCTGGGCATTTTTTAAAACGACGCTAAGCCTTGGCTCAGGTCGAACCGGGGCGAACGGCCGCGAACCGTCTTGTCAGCGTGTGAACCAGGGAAAACGGAAAACGCTTCGAAGTGGTTTTGGAACCGATTTTGCCTTCAAGTGTGAACGAGGCTTAACATTCTTAAACCGGATTGACATTGAATTTTCTTGTGTTTTAATTGGTATATATGATATGGTTCACCCTATAGTGAAATGTAGACCGAGTGGGGAAAAGAATCACGTGATTGGATCTCTTAATGACTGCTAGTTTTAGTTTCACACTTTTCCCCACATGAAATTAATGTTTATCCCAATTAAGTATAGTAGAACTATGCTTTTTAATGCCTACTGTCGTTTATTTTCGGTGACGTTTTAGCTAGTGTGTAGTCACGTAAAATAACGTTTGTTTCACAACTTGATATATTTTTACTCAGGTTCGCCCTGTCTGAAAAAAAAATTATAATAATAATTATAAAAAATTGACTGTGGGGCCAAAAGAGAGACATCCCTTCTTCACTTACAGCATCATACCACAAAAAACATGTTTTAGAAGTGGGCTTGTATATGTACTGTACAGCGTTCTAGGGTATCTGTAGGCTGAGTAGGAGCAGAAAGCGAAATTGTACGTCACAGTCATTAGTTTAGCGTGGTATGCGGAAAGCTAATGCGTTAATTGTTTATTGAAAATGTTTGCTTACGGTTGTGTAGGCCATATCGAGGTCATAAGTTGATTTTGATCAAACATTTTGCCTAATGGCCTTACTTGGTCTACAAGTACTCTAGAGCTTTCTAAACGCTAATATGTTTTTACTGAGGGACCTTGACCTTGCTTATCGAAATTTTAATTTATTAAACTTAATATCACGCCATTCTCTTGAAATCTTTGATGAAGCTTGTTGTCTAGAAAGTTGGCTCATCGAGATTTTAAATTGTCTTATTCGTTTGAATACAATTTGTTGGTAAGAATGTAATTTTGAATTTGAATTATTTGTTTGATGCATTTATTATTTGTTTGAAGTATTGTTATTTGGACATTTTTCGTATATTTTGATTGACTTGAATTCTAATTTTATTTTTGTTACTGAGTTGTGACTGAAACATTTGTTTGAAAATCAAAAGGTTTTCTGATTCTATTTTCTCTGTAGTTTTTTTTTTTCGTAAAAGAGTTATTTTACGATTTACCTATTGATTTTCTGATATATTCGGGTTACCGAATTCACGATTTTACTTTTACTTCGAAGATGGAAGTGTTTCCTTTTTTTTTGTGTGTGTGTGTGTGTTAAGAGTTATTTAACACACTCCTGAGATTGCTGCGTTGAGTTTATTCAAAATTAATTTGGGTTATTTGTTATTGAGTTGGTGTATTATTTACTTTGAAAATTTAAATCTTTTAAAAAAATGGAAGGAGACGAAGGTATATCTAAAGAGGAACTGAAAAAGCGTAAAGCTAGGGAAAAAATGAGAGAGCGCAGAGCTGATCCAGAGTATCGTAGGAGGGAAAATGAAAGAAGGAAAGTTTTAGCGGCCCAAAGGAAAGTCAGTATGTCTTTGAATGTGGTTAATACTCCTGTTACTAATATACCAGGTAGTTCGTCTGAAGTGATCTTATCACGCAATATTGCTGGGTAGAATAATTTTGAAGTAGTGTCGTCTGCTAATGTGGTTAAAAGCCATTCTGGAGTGGTAGGGATAGGAGTAATATAGGGTTTAAGAAATTCTCTAACGAATGAAAAGGAACCTTCTACTTCTAAGTCAGAGCGAAGTGCTAACGACACAGCAGGTGCGCTAGAGCAAATGGCGAAAAAAATTAAGATGGATAGTAAAAATTATGAAGAGAATGAGCGTATTCGGAACCAGTTAGCGAAGGCAACTTCACGCCAAGACGTAGATTATAGAGAAGCAGAACGTGCTAGAAATCAGTTGGCGATGGTTGGTAGACGCCAAGAGGCAGAATATAGAGAAACTGAACGTGCTAAAAATCAGTTGGCGAAGGCTGATAGACGCCAAGATATAGAATATAGAGAAACTGAACGTGCTAGAAATCAGTTGGCGATGGTTGATAAACGCCAAGAGGTGGAATATAGAGAAACTGAACGTGCTAGAAATCAGTTGGCGATGGTTGATAAACGCCAAGAGGTGGAATATAGAGAAACTGAACGTGCTAGAAATCAGTTGGCGATGGTTGATAAACGCCAAGAGGTGGAATATAGAGAAACTGAACGTGCTAGAAATCAGTTGGCGATGGTTGATAAACGACACGAGGTAGAATATACGGAAGAAGAACGAACTAGAAATCAGTTGGCGAAGTATGATAGGCGTCAGGTTGATGTATATAGAGCCAAAGAGCGTTCACAAAATAGAACCTCTGCGATTGAAAGAAGGGCAAACCCTTTGAATATAAAATCAAACACACACACACACACACACACACACACACACACACACTTTTCGACAATTTTAATACTTTTGGTTCGGTTCGGTTAGGTTAGGTCTCATGGTGTCGGGGAGGTATTATTTTGGCTTTGCCAACTTGTTTTTTAAATAACTTGGTATTAAACATCTCGCGCTTTCATTCTTCCATATATTTTCTATGACTCTACTTACATTGCGAAACGGTAAAACATAACATTTAACATAAGTGTTTTTAATCAATTCCTTATCGTTTACGTAGGCCTATTCCACGGATAGAAATTTTACGAAACATATATTAAACTACAAATAAAATTAAAACTTATCCGGAAACATTTCCTTGGCGGAAACAATTTAACTCCCCCATATAAGAGTTCAGAGCAATAAGCAAAGGCCCGTCTCATGGAGATCTCATTGCTCGCTATCTTATATGGGTAGTTAAGCTTTTCTCCATAAATCCCGCTAAGCATATTTTTCTTGAGTAATTTTATATTTATTTCTAGTTCAATATTTCCTTGTTCATGTCTTTTACTCTTGGATTACGCCTATTTAAACGATAATGAATCGATAAAATATATATCTATATATCTCTACATATCTCTACATATCTATATATATCTCTATATATATATTAGCTTTCAGTCTCCCTTTTACAATAATCTAAATAATCGCAAAATTTGCAGATCATTTTCTCCAAACACCGAGCCTTAAACATAACCATAGGCTTACTTTCCTCATATTCGTTCATAATAAACTTCTTTTACACATTTTACGATTTTGCCCTAACTTTCTATTCTACTTTTTTTTAAATTACGTTAATAAATAAACACGACTATGCTATATTTCTTTAGTTCTTTTAAACCTTTTAAATTTCAAAGTTATTTTAATTACGCTTCATATCGCAAAATATCTCCCTCGCTCATGTTTATTTTGAATCTTCCAATATATACAAATATCGCCATTATACGCTAACAATTCTTTTTTCATTGGCTATTTACCACGATATAGTGCTTATGTTTTTATATCTTGCTCTGCTATATCTAAGCCAATAATATTATTTTTAATTTTAGAACTTCATCTCAATCTGTCTTTCCTCCAACCGTAATTGATATTGCAGGATCTAGGTAAAAAACAAACAAAAATCGGGGATTTTCTATAACCATCACCCTATTATTATTTCGTTAGAACCTTTTTGTTATTAATTTGATGTTTTTATTTAGTTTCACCACGCCAGATAAAGCCACATCTCGGTATATCTCAGTTTTGTTTTTTATACTCCAATATGCTAAGGATCAGAGAAATCATTTCAACCAGAAGCCTGTTAAACCCTCCTTTCGGATTTAATCGCTTTCTGTTTCAACTGATCGGATTCATCCTCAGGCATATCCAAATATTTTTCCCTTATTGTTATTTTTAACACACGGGTGTCTATTTTCCCCACTACCTCATTCTCCTTGAAATTCTGACTTCTTATTATTTACTAGCGCCCCTAAAAAAAATTAAACCCATCGATCTCGACGACTTCGATGACTATATTTGCCAAATGAACGAAGATACATGGCATGGTTTTTCGAAGGAAAAAAAAAGAAATTGTTACAGATACAAAAATGGAACAAGAGGAGGGCAATAAGAAAGGCGAGGCAAAGAAGGAAGTTGAGGAGGAGGAGAAGAAGAGAGTAGAGGGGGGGAAAGAAAGAAGAGGAGGAGGAGAAGAAACAAGAGGAGGAGGAGAAGAAAGGAATGACTGCAAGTTTTTCACGGGCGGGGATACTAGGATGTACGCCTTTTCAAATATATCGAATAAACAACGCTCGCGGTCATATAGTCGGCTCGACAAAGTCCCGCTACTTCGTGTTTAAAGGAATCTCGTGACAATTTCAAATTGTTTTTGACCGTTTATGCCTGCATAACACGCCCTGCTTTAGCATCATTCCTTTCAGCCTCTTATACAATGTCAGTGGTCTAGCTATTCCTATGGGCTTGACCATCTTGTTTTTTTTTTCAATTTATAAGATGAAGTGTAGGCACTATTCGAGAGAAACCCTAGGTTTATGACAGGCTAAAAACCATCTCACCTTTTCCAAAAATCTGAAAAGACCATCTCACTCGTTCATGAAACCAACCTTGTATAGAATGAAAAAGGATTTAAGAAAAAAGAAGGTACCCTGGTCAGAGCGGCGTAGTAGGAACCACTATTTCGTTAAAACGTATGTGGACCCCATGTCGAGAAAAGAAGGGGAGATTACAAGAGGTTAGCCGTGCGGGCGATCCTACAATGGATGGAGAAAGGGTAAGAGAGGAGAAAGCCTGGGCTTGCGTTTTTTTTCGAATGCGTGGACCACCATGTCAATCACAGCGGATTAAAACTCCGAACCGAACCAAACTGTTGTTTAAAAAACCTAAATAACCATTTGTCACTTTTTGTTAAGATATTTAGACCAATAAGTGTATTTATTTGGGGAAATATAACATTCATCAACCTAAAACTAGCGATTTGAAAATACCAACTCCGTTCAAAAAACCCTATATACGCTTTAAATAACATACAAGGCCTTTTACCGGGCTAACACGAAATCTATAATTTAGAGAGGTTTAAAATAACACCAAACCACGTTTTTCTCTAGAATATTAAAACGCTTTGTTTTTGGTAAAAAATTACAAACTAAAAGTATGATTTTGGGGTCGCGGGAAAAACGCGGCGCGCGCGCGAAATCGCAGGAAATGCATCCGCGGCCCTCGCGAGAGAGAGAGGGGAGGAGGGGGAGAGACACTCCTCTGGTGTCCAGAACACTCCATTCTGATTAATAAAATTATTGTTCTGTTGATCTGTAATTACGACCCTATACAAAAAAGTGCAAATGTAAATTTCAGCTGTTTCCATTGAAATATTTCAAAACGTTTCAATTTAAATAAAACTACAATTTAAAAGTATGATTTTGGTTAAAGTAAAACGTGTTTATGGTTTAGTGTTTAGATTTTTTCTACAATTTTTTCCTTTAAAACAGGTTTTTAATATACAAGTTTAAGTCTGCTTCCATCCCCCCAAGGGCTTGAATTTAGCCAATATTGACAAAGACCTGGAGCATGAAATGAACTTTAAATACTACTTTAAGGTTCTAAAAACCAATGGTACTATGGCCGAAAGGTTAGTGCGATGGGCTACCAACCTCATGATCCTTTTGGTGGCGGGTTCGCGCCCCGCTCAGGACAGAAAAATAAATTTCGTAAATAGAAATAAATAGAAAATACTTCAGATGGCGCAAAAAGAAAGATGGCGGCCCAAAGAAATATGGTGGCAAAAAGGTGGTAATGAAAAAGTACCGTCAATACGGGGAAGGAGAGATACGGGGAGGTTACAGGGCCGTCGAAGTGAAAGCGCTGTGGAGCATGGGGGGCACCGCCACTCTTCTCTAATGAAGAATCATTATTCCTATACTAACCCTTAATTTCAATTAAGTTTACACTCTCAGTTTCATTAAATCTAAAAAATAAAAATAACTAAGAGGCATATTCATAATTTGATCAGTATAATAATGCTAAATTTCCCAAGAAATCAAACACAATTGATCAAGATAATGTCCCAAAAATATTATTTTAAAAATCTAAATATTTTTAAATATTCATGCCCGAATTCTGACCAATAAGAGAGAAATAATACCTCGCGATCTCTTACTTTCTCCACGCAAAAATGACGTACACTATGATTCGGATTCGGGCTCGAAGGGATCCGAATCACCATTCGAGTTTAGCTTAGAGAATATGCTTTTTGGTACCCAACGGTCCAACCCGAATGAAGGCGATGCGAATGATTCGAACTCTCCGAATTCGAGTGCTTTGGATTTTTTTGGAGAATAGCCTCTGGAATGCCCTATATTAAACTACCACTCAGATATACTCAACGCATTTCGTAATCGACTATTTCCAAAAAGATAATTTTTCAAAAACAACTCAAAACCCTTTTTCTAAGTAAAGCGCTCTTTTGGGAAGTGCTGTAATGAGGGTCACGCTCTAGCTCGACCACCTTCCGCGCTATTGTATTTATCAACATGCGCTAGGCTTTCTTCAATATAAGGCGTATCTAGGGGTATTGCAGCTACGCACGTCCTGACAATTGAGGCTAGATGACAGGGGATAAATTTCGCTCTTTAACAAAAGAAACGATGATACTTTCCCCTTTTTAAAAAGTAAACATTGTAAAAAAACGTTTCCTCGTGAGGTCAATATCATGCAGCCAACAGCGCCATTTAGCGCATCTTTTTTTATGAAAAATCATAGTCCTTCAACCATCTCTGTAAGTACCTTGAACTTAGTAAACCAGCTTTATCCGCTTCAGTTTAATAAAAAATTATCACTTCATACGAAAAAATTCTCCTTTATAATATTTCCAAAAAATATTTCTTACGATATGTTCTAGTTTTATAATCGGTTGTAGTATAGGCTCATATTTACATTTCATTATAATTTTAAGCCGACGCGATTGGTTGAAAACGTGGTTTACCCTATTGGTTGAAAACGTGGTTTACCCTAGCGTCATATGCGTTTACCTAAAGATACTCTCGTACCCGAAAGATTTCACCCTTTTGTAACCAATTCAGGCACCTTACGTTCTATTACTTCTTGTACTTGATCTATATTTCATTATTTAAATCTGTGTTTAACTAAAGATACTCTCGTACCCGAAAGAAGTCTTATCAAATTTTGTCAAAGTACCTATGTCTCTATTAATTCGAATTCAGTAGACGGTGGGATCTTGGATACCCGTGTAAACGCACTTTTATTTATATTCTTCAATTCACCCCAAGTTTGCAGAAAGACTAAGCTCATACTGCCCGTTATACCTTTGCTTTTTAGACTAAATGACATATGGGAAACAGCTAAGCGCGTGCTGCCAACTCAAGCTGGTATTAAACGGTCACATTTCTTTAATTTTTTGGACAAATTTCTTAAATATCTTCTAAACTATCTTGAATTTTAAATTGATTTTTCAACAGAATTATTAGATTAAGTTTAACCATTTTGATATTTTTAATTATAAAATAAATTAATATTGCATTTCATTTACCTAAACGATATCACACCATAAGGCTCATTTGCATTCACTCCAAAAAGGTAGTATATAAACCGTTTGAAATCCTATATTAATCGAGCGAAGTGGCCATGAATTTGGGAGGAAAACCCCCTCCCTTCAATGTCTAGACGATTCTTGATCTATAGGCGCTTGGTTCGCAATGTTAAGTTACCCATTGGTGGGGCGATGTTAGGAGAGTGGAAGATCAATGTGGACCATATTAGTGAGGGACGCCTCGCTAGTATGGCCCGCTGAGATCGGTAACTGGAGGTTGGAACTTGGTGTGTGGATGGTCGGAGGTGATTATAACAGTGGGAGACGTCCCATTGCGTATAATCGTCTTCAACTGTCCAGCATCGAGGTTTGACCGTAAAGATGATGGTGAAAGGCGATATTATCCAATGGGAGACGTCCTACAACTCAATGTGGCAGCCACGCTTAAAGGAGGTAATTCCCGTAAAACGGAATTGAACGATAAGCTGGCATGATTACGTCTCTAGACTTTTGGCTCCACGAGCTCGGTCACGTTATACCCGCTTACACAGGAAGTGATACACACACACAGATACGACCAGTGTAAAACCTCCCCCAGAACTAAAGTTCAGTCGGGGAGGTAATTATGGGTCGCACCAGAATCGATCACCCATCTATCTGCTTCCAGTTCAGTGACGCAAGCGATAGCGAGGCTGACCTTTGTTCCTGTAATTAATCTATCTTCATTATTTGATTTATGCACAGGTGATTGATATCTTATACGACAGTCCACTCCTTTATGAACACGTTTACCGCATTTAAAACATTCGCCGTTGAATCTGGAATCATTATGTCGCTGATAAATTCCCGATGATTGGTGTCTTGGATAATTGTTGGGCGACTGTTGACGTTGATAATTGTTTGTTAACTGTTGACCTCGATTGGATGATTGTGAACCTCGATAGTTGGTAGATGAGTTTTGTCCCCGATAATTGTAAGACGGTTGTTGTCCTTGAAAATTGTTCACTGATCGGTTATTATTTTGTTCGAATTGTTTTCGTTTATGGCATCCGTCACTGTTTCTGGATATTCTCTGAACAGACAAGGCTTGTGATTTCTGATCAGCTTCGATAGTTTGTCTTCCATATTTGGCAAATTAAGCGTCCTTGATATATGTAGGCGTAAAATTGGAATCCGGTAATAAATATAAATGATCGGCTAACATCTGGAATGAGGTAGGCAATGAACCAATTAAACGATAAGCCATCATAGCGTCCGATATTGATTCCCCAGCTCGGGTAATTGTTTCCCGATGTGAGTTAGTCTTCGAATATAACTAATCATTGACTCACCCTCCTGATATTCTATCGTTGTAAATTCTTTGAGTAACACTCCAATTCTAGCTCTGGACTTCGGCATAAATGCTTTATTCAACGCTGCCCATGCATCTGCTGCTGTATCTTCATCTATTATAATATCCCTGACATCTTCACTAAGGCTTAATGCTATTATAGCGTAGGCTCTTGATTCTCGTGCTTTAAATAATTCAGGATTCTTCTCAGTTAAAGTTTCTGTCCCAGTAACTATATCCCATAAACGATATGCTCTCAATATATGTTCCAATTCATATTTCCAGGATCGAAAATTATGACTGTCCAATTTAATATATTGTGCCATTGAAAAATTCGAAAAATTTTGAGTTTCTGCCATTGTTGAAACGCTCTCTTTATCTTGACATTAAAATTATAAAAACAATTTCTCTTCTGTACCTTTACTCTCCGCTGAACGCACTTCCTTTTAACAAACGTATAGTTCCCACGATCTTGTTTTTGATTGTTGTACCAAAGCTCTTGCTACCATGTTGGATGTTTATATTACATCATCATTTCTTCAGAGGTCCATATTAATGGCAAGGCTTAAATGACTACAACCGAAATAACGATTATAACTAAATAATATATAATAAACTAAATAAAAGCATAACTAAAATAACTTGTTGTTGAGAACATTGAGTATTTAAAACTATACAGTGAGAGCTAATCTAATTTTAACCTAACTTCTACATTATGAGAGCATTGAAAAAAGAGTGAGAGGCTAACTTAGCACACGATTGTTTATATATTATTTGATGACGAACCCTAGTTGGTCATGGGGTCAAAGATCATTATCTCAAAACGTAATCTAACACATCTTCATCCTCTACACTTTCCAAGTCAGTGTCATTATCGTCTGCTACAAGCCTATCGACCTTAACGGTCTTCTCTATAGGCTTGTCTTTTTTCTTTTCATCTTTGGGTATTTGAGTGTCATCTACTATTAAATCTTCCCAAAGTTCATTATATTTGTGATCATAAATGTCGTCTTTGGTTTCATTCAATGTTTCGACTCATCAAATCGAACATGTTTTGTTTCTACGACACGTCTATCTCTCGGATACCAAATCCGATAACCCTTCGTTCTTACAGCATATCCTGCCAGGATACCTATTTTGGCTCTTCTCGCCAATTTGTTTCGGTAAGGTTTTGGAATAAAGGTGAATGCGAGGCTTCCGGATCGCTTCAGATGACGAACTGAAGGTTTTCGCCTGGACCATCTTTGTTCTAGTACCTCTTTATGTATCTTCGAATGGGGTAGTCTATTGATCAAGTGTACCTGAGAATGTAACGCTTCGCCCCACATATGTTGGGGTAATCTACCATCTTCAAGGAGGGTTCGTGCCCCTTCTTTTAAAGTCTGGTTCATACGATCAGATACCCCGTTAATTTCAGGTGTATTGGTACGTTCTAATTGGATTCCTACTGTGTCGCAATAATTTTCAAATATATGTGAGCAATATTCCAACCCGTTGTCTGTTCGCAAGCGTCGAATCTTCTGACCTGTCTGCCGTTCGGACCAGGCCTGAAAGAGTTTAAATTTTTCAAAAGCTTCATTTTTCTTTGCCATTGTATAGATTGACACTTTGCGCGAAAAATCTTCTACGAAGCTAATAAAGTACCTCGCTCCTCACTGGGAGACCACTGGCGCAGGGCCCCACGCATCGCTATGAACTAGCTGAAGAGGACAGGTTGTGATAATTTCTGGTATGACTTTCGACGATGCCTTTGTAGCTTTCGATACTCGGCAAGTTTTGCATACAGATATTTCCTTGCTCATAGTTGGAAGACCATTTACCATGTTATAACGGTCCAACTCGAGTAATCGTTGATGGCTCGGATGGCCCAGCCTTTTGTGCCATATTTCTGTTTCATCGCTGATGATCACGAGACTCTCCTTAATTTCTTCTGCAGGTATCGAAGCTAAATCCGTTCTAACGTAACCATCAATGCTATATAAATGATTTTCCTGTAAATACTCGATTATTGTCATCATATATCTTAATACATCTCGATTCGATTACTGCTTTACAGCCGGCTTCATCCACTCGTCTAGCTGAGAATAAATTACGCGAGTATTTTGGAACGTAGATAACGTTTCTTAGGTAGCCAATACCCCCGAACTATCATTAAACGATTTTTAAGAGTGAACTCCACTGCAATTATTAAGCCCAAAGATGAACGGAAATGGCTATTCATTCCTTATTACAAAGGTCTGAATGAAATTTTACAAAGGAAATTGTCCCTTTACGACATTAAAATTATAAACAAAAAAAGTAAGGATTTGAGGAGTTCGCTGGTAAAATGGGAAGATGCTGGATCTAACAAGAGCTCAGATGTTCTAGACACTATTGGAGTAGTTTATAAGATTAATTGCCTTAGTTGTCCAGGGATATACATTGGGGAAACGGAAAGAAAACTAAAAGACAGAATTAATGAACATAAACGGGATGTAAAAACTCAGAAAATTACTAATGCCATCTATATACACCTTAAAAATAATGATAAACACATTATTGATTGGGACAATATACAGATACTAGCTAAAGAAAATGACTATTATCGTAGGAAAATTACCGAGAGTATGTATATCAAAAAATTAAAAAATTATTTTAATTTAGAATTCGGCTTTAAATTAAAAAATAACTGGAACCTAGACAATATCATACCTAAAAAATAATTTCCGCTGTCTCGATATGTATTTAAACGCGCTGACACATCAATTGTACAAGACTGAATAAAGTATTTTATTTTATTTTTAATTACGGGTCTTTCTTCGTTAACTCATTTCCTCATCATCTTAAATTACCGTAATACGAATCGAAGTTATGAATCTTTTTTCTTAGGTATACTAAAGTTTCTTCCTCCTCCTGGCGTACCATTAACGCTATATCGCCAGTACCGACGGCCTTCGCTCTACCCTGCGCGATTTCGATTGGTGTATCCATCTCCTTATAATTATATTTATACAGCCATTCCTTCTTATGGTGTGTAGCTGCTGAATCGTAAACAAAACTGTCTTGATCGGGGGCTGCCAACATACACGATGCAGATGCAAAAAATTATTTTGATCCGTTATCTTGACTACGTGAAGTATATCCTTTACCCCTTGAATTTGACTGATATCGGCCATTATTTAACTTTGGTGTGGCTCGACAGTCGACAATCCTGGGTATTATGGCCTTTCTTGTTACAGTTAGTACATGTTTGTACGTCTTCAGCATATATTGATCGACAATCCCTAGCCATATGTCCCTGTTTATGACATTTTGAAACATTTAATATCCCTCGAAGAGGGTTGTGCTTTTCTTACCGGTCGTCTGGGTGTAATTGTTCGAGATGCGAAACAAGCATGATCCTGGGTATCGTTTAAATCAAGTAGAGTTACTTGCTTCTGCCGCTCAAATTCAGATATTAATAGTTTCTTTACGTTCTTCGGAATAAACTCCTTATCGCTTAAAGAATAAGCACGGACGACTGTATTCTCATAATTTGACGGTAATCGGTGAATCAGTTGGTATGCAATTTCATCATCACTGAGTGTCTTGCCCGCTAAGTCCAATTGATTCGTTGCATGTAACACTCTCGCGATATAACCCGACATTGATTCCGGTGGTGTAAAACGAAGATTCAAAAATTCGGCCCGTAACGCCGCTATTCTAGCTCGCGATTTTGGTTCGTGAGTTTCCTTTAATAGATCCCAAGCCTCTTTCGCCGTTGAACAAGATCCAATGATGTGGGCATCCACTGCTAAATATATTCTTGACAAGGCGCTTTGCTTTCCCTCACTATAAATCTTATCCTTATACTCGACCTTTTCACCCACTGGTTCCTTTTCCGTCTCATCAATAAAACCCCATAAGGCATAATCGCATTCATGTCTTGCTTCCACTGACTACAATTTTCATCCGTCAATTTAGAAAACGTGAAGGTACTTGTTTGGGGAGATTCAGCCATGTTGGTTCTGGCAAAAACGTAATATCGTCCAAAAATCGTCTGCTTGTCTGTCTAATCACAAAACGAGAATAAATCCCTCGTACGAATCTGCTACCATGTTGGTGATTTGGTTCGAAATAAGTTCCGTGGTATTTATAACAGACTAAGACTTAGATTCTTTACTATTATTTATTAAGGTATTATTACTTTATGATTATTCTACAAAAACTCTATGTGGACCTAAATGACCAACATAGTTAAAGGTTAATATAAACATAATAGGAGAGGCAAAAACGAACTGCTCATTTCAAAAGTTCAAAGGAGACTAACTCAATAAAACACATCAAAAGGTATATCTAAACTATACGCTAATAGGTGGTGCCCAATTTCGGGTCCAAAGGTAAGTTATGGATTGGCCAATCAAAGGTCTATCTCTTTCTAACATGCCTGATCTAACAGCACCCTTGAATAAGTTAAAACCAAAGTATCATAGATAACGTTGGGTAGGAGGAACATAAGGCTTTTGAAGAAATAAAATATTTAATTGACACAGCGTCAATACTTCAGGTACCTACTTCTGATGGGAAACTCATAATAACAACTGACGCTAGTGGTACAGGAATAGGTGGAATATCAACCCAAATTCAACGAGATGAAGAAAAATCACGTTAGCCTACTTTAGCAAATTGTTAACCCCAGCCCAATAAAAATATAGTACACTACGGAGCAAGAAGCCCTCGCGGTTATTGAAACTAAGTAAATTTCGTCATTATACACAGGGCCGGGAGTTTGCTATACTCCCAGATCATCAGGCTTCATATTGCCTACTTAAACTAAAAAAATAAAAAGAGCAGGTTGATGAGGTGGGCCTTGGAACTTATGCCATTTGACATTTTACATAAATCCGTAAAAGAAAATATTGTAGCAGATGCTTTATTTAGGTGCCCAGTTTCTGATCTTGGTACCCCGAGTCCCAAAGTAGCGGATGAGGTGGAAAATTCTAGGAATTTGGTAACTAATAATCTAAATGTAATTGAGTGTAATCAAGGTTTTAACGAAACCCATCAGGATTTTGTAACGCAGAATGAGATTATGGAGGCTCAGATGTCCGATCCTAAATGGATTGATATAAGTAAATTAGAGAATAATGAAGCCTCAAGAGTGTATGAAGTTAGAAATGATTTATCGTAAATCAGAAGGTTTTCAGCCAGCAAAGGTTTTGATTCCATCTAATCTACTTCTTCGTATACTACAGACTCATGATCAAACTATCAGGACACCGCGGTAGAAGCGCGTTTTATACAAAAGTTAGGGCTAGGTATTATCACCCCCAGCTCCATGCATTGGTTAAACAGTATCTGAAGATTATAAGGTCTGTCAACGTTACAAGAGTAGAAACTGGAAGAGATCAAAATTTATGATACCCTTTTTAAAATTCATCCAGAGACTTAGTGGGCACGGACATAATGGGCCCCTACCAAACATGAAATAGATTTCTTGAGGTAATAGTAGATTATTTCACTAAGTATATAGAAGTCTTTCCATTTCGTAGCATTACAGCTCTTTTATTTTGTAAAGTTATTTTGCAATATATTTCCCGGCACGGTTCTATGGTGGCAATATTGTCGGATAGAGGCCTCGGTTAATGTAATAAATTAAAAATCAAAAATTAACTTACATCACCTTATGATTACGGAACGTATTAACCGAATATTAGGTGAAATTAATAGTATATATGTGGGAAATATACATGGACGATAATTAGGATAAACACAACAGTGTTTATCCCTTTATTTAAACTCGAATTTCATTAGAAAACGTAAAGTATTTTTCAATGAACACGCGGCGCTTGATAACTGAAATCGTCGTTTCCCTCTTCCCACCGTCCACTGAATTCGAATTAATACAGACAAAGGTACTTTTGAAAAAAATTGATAAGACTTCGTTCGGGTGCAAGAGTGTCACTAGTTAAACACAGATTTCAAAAAAGAAATGTTGATAAAGTTTATGAAGTAATAGAAAGTAACGCACCTGAATGGGTTACAAAAGGGTGAAATCATAAGCTTAGCCGAGCTTTATTAATTGCTTCAAAATGGTAAACAAAAATTTTATTTCTTAAACAGTAGAATGATAAGGAATAACCATTGAGTTCGAGGACTTCTCTTGGTTAAACAAAGATTTCTATAATGAAAGATTGATAAGGTATATGAAGTTAAAGAGAGAAAGGTGGCTGAATGGGTTACGAAAAGGTTAGAAAATAAACCTACCAGAGATTTATTAACTGGTTCGAAATTGATAAACAAAAATTTTATTTATTAAACAGTAGATAAGCTTTTTTAAAGCCATTTTTTATCGTTAACTGAAAATTGCATTCACTGGGTTCTTCTACTAGGGTAGCCCTCTTTAGCCCTCAAATTTTGACTATTTTATTATATCATGAGTATCCCATTATATTCACCCTAATTCACCGTAATTAAAAAGTTGGCA
Source organism: Odiellus spinosus (assembly GCA_963920705.1). NCBI lineage: Eukaryota > Metazoa > Arthropoda > Arachnida > Opiliones > Phalangiidae > Odiellus > Odiellus spinosus. The sequence continues at coordinate 11,725,678 of OY987225.1, read as the reverse complement.
TGATTTTCTTATCATTTGGATTTTTAAATTTAATAATATATCTCTTCTCGGCCTATATAAACGAGATTTACAGATTGGGTACTCACAGATGCACCGTACCGATGGGTGGTTTACGTTAGCGTTTAAAATTGTGGCGAGCCCTCTCGCTTGTGCAATGGTGACGTCTTCGATTGTTTCGGCAATCGTTTCTCACCTACATTTAGGTGATAAGAGACCTCTTTCTTACGATCTTTTGGGCAGAGTATTCTAATAAACTGAGGCGATTGAATTTAAATCGCATTACCTAGAAATGTGGCTAATTTAATATATTATGTCTCTGTAAGAGCATTTCACAATGAAAGCTCTTAGGATTAAATATCACTTGAGTAGGACTTCATATCCTGCCAAGTGCTAAATTACGCACGAAATTTAAAGTTTAATGTTCTCCATCTCTACTTTATTTTCTAAAATACTTGAGTTTTGCGTCTAGGATGTGCTTTAGATCCAAAAGCACCGTCATTACTACTAAATAATGACGTTGCTATTAAGTAGTTGGCCAATTATTAAAGCCTGGATCTAAAGCACATCTAGCTTAAATATGTTACATGCGCTATATGTATATATATACTCATGTACACCTTCTGTAGTTACTCGAGCGATATAGACTCATGTAAACACAACGCGATAGATAATAGGGGCAAAGGTGAAGAGGCGATATGATTCCCCCAAGCATGGAACCATAGAAGGAGATCCCGTTGTTGCAAAACCTTTTTTACAAATGTTTCTTAACTTATGACAAGTCGCTAATAAAAGTCATGCTAATCTAAACGTAGTTGGTTGCCTCATAACATGGTGTCAGAAGACCCACGCGCATCGCGATTATAAAAGTCGGGAAAGTACAACTCAACATGACATCCACGACGTTTAAAAGCCCAGAGCCCTTCAATCCATGAAACAACAACCCAGCCTGCCTTTGGAGGGAGTACTAGAACAGCTTCATTATATATGCCCGAGAGGCCAAACTCGCGACTGAAGACAACGATACGCAAATCGCCACCTATCTTCACATCCTCGACGACCCAGGTAGACGAATATATGACACGCTAGAAATCGTTCCGCCGGATGAAGAGCTCACTCTCGAACGCATATACGCCGCATTCGACGCGTATTATGAACCATACAAAAATTTCGTAGCCTTCAGATATGTTTTCTTCACCACATACCTAGGATCTCACCAACCATTCGCAGAATGCTTGATGGATTTAAAGACCAAAGCACGAAATTGCAAGTTTGGACAACTTCAACAATCGCTTATTTGCACACAAATCGTAGGCGGGATCAAAAAGGAAATACTGCGGAAAGAACTACTGTCCAAGAGAAATCTCACACTGGACTTCGCCGTCGCACTTTGCCAAGCAGACGAAGCATCCACACATCACGCTTCTGCCATAACCATACCAACCGACACACCGTCCGACACTACAACAGATTCATGCAGCCCATCAAGGAATCACAGCATGCATCGCGAGAGCCAAGCCACAAGTATACTGGCCTCAAACGACAACAGAGATCACGAAATTCGTCAAACAATGCACCATGTGCCAGATGAGAGAGCGAGGCAATACACCAATGCCTCTACAACCGCACATCATACCAGAAAGACCATGGCAAACAATAGGCTCTGACCTATTCCATGTAGGGAATAAGAACTTCATCATGATTGTAGATTACTTCTCGAAATACGTGGAAGCAAAGGAATTGCGGACAACCAACGCAGAGGCAGTGATCCAGTTCCTGAACCCTCAATTCGCACGCCACGGCGCTCTACAAAAGCTAATGTCGGACAATGGCCCTTCATATAACTCAAATCTCTTCTACCAATTCCTGCAACAATGGGGAGTCCAACATGTGACTTCAAGCCCCCACTATCCGCAATCAAATGGCTTAACAGAACGCACAATTCAAACAATAAAGAACATGATGATAAAGTCAACGACAGATGGAAGCGATTTACAGCACGCATTAATGGAATATCGCTCCACTCCCATAGGAAACTTACCATCTCCGGCAGAAATGCTAATGGGCCGTCAGATCAGAACACCTCTCACAGCCTCAACGGAATCTCTGCGCCCAATCTTTTCACAGAACATACACGCGAAACATTGCAGAAGCGACAAAACACGATGCTCAACATCTATCGTCCATCACATACCATAAAATGATTGATTCTAAAAGTGGGCACACCAATATACCATTATATCGCCCCAAGAACTTGGGGCAAATGCGTATTAATGGCACAAATATTCGACGAACACGACACCACCTAAGGACGGCCAACCAATCAACAGAGGCTCAAACGCAAACATCACCCCCACGAAGACAGCTTTCACAGATGTACGCGCAGAAGCCGAGCCAAGATCCTCCGAAAGCAACCACATCTCGTCTTGTACCAAATCAGCGGAAACCCAAACCGTTCAACAAGGTTCATCAGGCCGGCAAGCGGAAGTCGGACTAAATACACCAGACCGGAAGCACCCCCTACACAACTTCCCAAGCACCATACCTCCATCGCCATTTCGGGATATCATACCTCACTTCACATCAAGACCGCACCGAACAAAGAAACCTCCGCAACGATACGGGATTGATTAAAAATAAAATAAGAACAATTTTAATTTTATCGGAAAAGAAAGATGTTACATGTGCTAGATGTATATATATACTCATGTATACCTTCTGTAGTTACTCGAGCGATATAGACTCATGTAAACACAACGCGATAGATAATAGGGGCAAAGGTGAAGAGGCAATAAGATTCCCCCAAGCATGGAAATATAAAAGGAGATCGCGTTGTTACAAAACCTGTTGTATAAATGTTTCTTAACGTCGCTAATAAAAGCCATGCTAATCTAAACGTAGTTTGTTGCCTCATAACAGAGTATATTAAAAAATAAAGATTTAGAATGTTAAACGGAAATTGATGTCGGCGAGTTAAATAAACGACCACATACTTTTGGTCTCCTGAATTATATTCTCTTGCATTAAAGAGTTGTTTCGCCTTCCCTGTCCATTTTTTGTCGGTGCGATTCAATATTATAAATTTAATCCATAGCTCGGTTTATCCCGTCCCTCTTGTAATATTTTAGGTAAGGCTAGGGTAGATAATCCCTCTAATTAGCCAATCCCTCCAACTAGTTAATCCTTAGCTCGGGCTATTTGTAATATTTTAGGTAAGGTTAGGTTAGTTTATACCTCGAATTAACCCATCCTTCCAATTAGTTAATCCCTCTCGCTACCCATTCCATCATGTAATCTTTAAGGTAAGGTAAAATTAGGTTAATCCCTGGAAATAGCTCAACTCTCCAACTAGGTAATCCCAAGCTCGGGCGAACCCGTTCCTCTTGTAATATTTTAGGTAAGTTTAGATTAGGTTAGTTAATCAATTGAATTAGCTCATCCCTCATTTACTACTTTTGGTAAGGTTAGGTTAGTTGATATCTATCTTTCTAGATTTGTACCAGGGTCTCAGTTACGAATAGATTGAAGCCTCAATTAAACGCAATAATTTTTATTCAGCATTAGTAAGAACTAAGGTTCAATAGACCTATAAAGCAAAATAGTGAAATGTGGAAAAGGTGTATATTTTTGGTGAAAAAGGGACAGAAATTATACAAAAAAGAGGTTACTTCGCACCCTTAAAAAAGCTCTTTATTTAACTCGAATCAAACCCGTGAAGGGACACAAATTAATTGTTAGAGAAAGAGCAATTTCATATCTTTAAAATTATAGTTAGTAGATTTAGTCTACTACTTCAATGATTTTATTATTATTTTTTATTCTCCAAAAAACGGATAAAGACGACCTAGGACTAATGATAAATATATACATTAAACGAACTCTTATCTTTAGCTAATTTTATTTGTGATACTGATAGAATTTAAAAATAACATCAATAAGAGAGGTAGGTTTCCTAGGTCGTCTTTATCCGTTTTTTGGAAAATATATAATAATAATAAAATCTTTGAAGTAGTAGAATAAATCTACTAACTATAATTTTAAAGATATGAAATTGCTCTTTCTCTAACAACTAATTTGTGTCTCTTCACGGGTTTGATTCGAGTTAAAGAAAGAGCTTTTTTATGGGTGCGAAGTAACCTCTTTTTTACGAGTTGATTCCCTTTTTAACTAGTGCAGAGATTATACTAAAATATTTAAAAACTGGTTTTTTAAAACAACGTTTATTGAGTGCACTATTTGTATTGTTAAAATATATTTAAAACATAAATATAATTTTAAGACGACTCAACTAGTTTCGGCGTGTTGCGATTACCGCTGCCATCATCAGGAGTGATTTACAATTCAAGAAAATCGACATTACGAAAGTTCGCCCGACAGTCATAAAAAATAAATAGAAAACTTTATCATTGGGGAGGGGGGGTATCGAAATTATTAAAAAACGATTTCCAAGGTAAGATTATTTCGTTACCGGGGCCTGTATCTCGGTTCATATTATTTTTATTTTTATGTATTTCAATTGATTCTAAAATATTAAGTGATATAAAATTGTTTTTTATACTATGAATAAGTTTAACTTCATTCGGATTAATGATGTGGGTTTTTTTGTCGTTACATCTTATATGTTCAGTAAGGGCTGAGCATAAGTCATTATTTTTTATTGCACGTGCGTGTTCTTTTATCCTTGTTCCAAGTTTTCTTCTGGTCTGTCCAATGTATACAGAGTTACATGTGCATTGTAATGCATAAACTCCACATTTAGAAAGAACATCAAGGGGGTCTTTTAAACTAGTTAAATTTTGAATAATTTTATTTTGTGGACGGAGTGCAATATTTCCTTTAGTATGTTTCAAAATAATCTTAATTAATTTAGGTGTGATGCTAGGGTAGTAATTTAAGGGTAAGAACTTCTTTTCAATTGTTTCCGGTACATTAGACAGACTAGAAGATGGAAGGAGTAGTTTTTTAAATTTGTTTTTAGCTTTGTCTATAATCGCGTCATTGAATCCCCTATCAATAGCAATCTCTCTTAGAAATTGTAATTCCCGTTCTAGTGATTCCTTGGTGTTGCATATATTGAATGCTCGGTATACAAAGGTATAGAATGAACTTTCTTTTTGGGAACGTGGATGGGCAGATTTAGCGTGCGGTATCGTGCAAACAGAAAAAGGTTTTCTATAGACTGAGATTTTACATTCAGAATGTGTACTAATGTCCACCAAGGTGTCAAGAAAGGGAATACAAGTCATATTATTTTTGCCAAATTCTACTGTGAACTGAATGTTCTTATTTACATTATTCAGTTCTTTTAAGAAAATCTCGAAAGGTACCTCGATATCACGCTTTCTCACAATGAAAGTGTCATCTACGTATCTAATCCATAACCTTAAATCGACGTGTAGTGAAGACATGAATTGATTTTCAAAATAATCCATGTAAATTTCAGTTAAGATCGGTGATAGGGGGGATCCCATTGCGAGTCCTGAGATTTGTTGGTAGAATTTGCCATCAAATGAGAAACTAGTCGCGTTAATACATGTTTCAGTTAGGTTTAATAAATCCAAGCTAACAGTCGTGTCTAAATTACTTTTAAATAAACGAATTTCTAATGCCTTAAGGGCATCTTTAATTGGTACACTAGTAAATAAAGAAATCACGTCCAGAGAGAGTAATACGTCATTTTCATTAAATTGAAATTTCTTAATTAAGAAATTCCAATTTAATGAAAATGACGTATTACTCTCTCTGGACGTGATTTCTTTATTTACTAGTGTACCAATTAAAGATGCCCTTAAGGCATTAGAAATTCGTTTATTTAAAAGTAATTTAGACACGACTGTTAGCTTGGATTTATTAAACCTAACTGAAACATGTATTAACGCGACTAGTTTCTCATTTGATGGCAAATTCTACCAACAAATCTCAGGACTCGCAATGGGATCCCCCCTATCACCGATCTTAGCTGAAATTTACATGGATTATTTTGAAAATCAATTCATGTCTTCACTTCACGTCGATTTAAGGTTATGGATTAGATACGTAGATGACACTTTCATTGTGAGAAAGCGTGATAGCGAGGTACCTTTCGAGATTTTCTTAAAAGAACTGAATAATGTAAATAAGAACATTCAGTTCACAGTAGAATTTGGCACAAATAATATGACTTGTATTCCCTTTCTTGACACCTTGGTGGACATTAGTACACATTCTGAATGTAAAATCTCAGTCTATAGAAAGCCTTTTTCTGTTTGCACGATACCGCACGCTAAATCTGCCCATCCACGTTCCCAAAAAGAAAGTTCATTATATACCTTTGAATACCGAGCATTCAATATATGCAACACCAAGGAATCACTAGAACGGGAATTACAATTTCTAAGAGAGATTGCTATTGATAGGGGATTCAATGACGCGATTATAGACAAAGCTAAAAAAAATTTAAAAAACTACTCCTTCCATCTTCTAGTCTGTCTAATGTACCGGAAACAATTGAAAAGAAGTTCTTACCCTTAAATTACTACCCTAGCATCACACCTAAATTAATTAAGATAATTTTGAAACATACTAAAGGAAATATTGCACTCCGTCCACAAAATAAAATTATTCAAAATTTAACTAGTTTAAAAGACCCCCTTGATGTTCTTTCTAAATGTGGAGTTTATGCATTACAATGCACATGTAACTCTGTATGCATTGGACAGACCAGAAGAAAACTTGGAACAAGGATAAAAGAACACGCACGTGCAATAAAAAATAATGACTTATGCTCAGCCCTTACTGAACATATAAGATGTAACGACAAAAAAACCCACATCATTAATCCGAATGAAGTTAAACTTATTCATAGTATAAAAAACAATTTTATATCACTTAATATTTTAGAATCAAGTGAAATACATAAAAATAAAAATAATATGAACCGAGATACAGGCCCCGGTAACGAAATAATCTTACCTTGGAAATCGTTTTTTAATAATTTCGATACCCCCCCCCCTCCCCAATGATAAAGTTTTCTATGTATTTTTTATGACTGTCGGGCGAACTTTCGTAATGTCGATTTTCTTGAATTGTAAATCACTCCTGATGATGGCAGCGGTAATCGCAACACGCCGAAACTAGTTGAGTCGTCTTAAAATTATATTTATGTTTTAAATATATTTTAACAATACAAATAGTGCACTCAATAAACGTTGTTTTTAAAAACCAGTTTTTAAATATTTTAGTATAACCTCTTTTTTGTATAATTTATCACTTATTCAGTTGGCCATTAATAGAACTATCCATACATCTACTGGCATTTCCCCATTCTATTTACAACACCCTACAATGGGATGAAGCGTGTGCTTATCATCAATATTGAAGAAACTGTTTTGGATTATGAACAGGGACCATTACACGAGTGGCAGTTATCCATAGACTTAGCTCATGATATAAATGATTTGGCAAGTGCCAAACAGAAACATTTTTATGACCGTAATTATTCAGCAAGTGAACTTGATGTGGGAAATAGGGACAAAGACTGCAGTTAAATTCGTTCCTCGATTGGAAGGTAAATTCAGGGTTGTAGAAAAATCGTTTCCAGTCACTTATATTACTACGGATTTAGCTACAGGATCCTTAGCAGGAAATTGGCATTAACGATTTGAAATTTTTTATTAACACCGCTAATTTGGAGACTCAGGAAAGGATGATTCCCCAGATAGATCCTACCATTGCCGCCTAAATTATCAAAGCCCGTGCTTGGTACCCAGAGAGGGGGAGATATTTTACTTACTTCTAGCCGAACTTTAGTTCGTTCGTACGCCGTTGGATGCCGTTTTATGGACTACAACTCGAGGGGGTGCTTAATAAAGGTTCAAGTAAAATAAATTGTATTAGGGAGTCTCTATAAAGACGAAATGCAAGTTTTGCGAGTATCAAAACAAATTACATATACTTAATTACTTATTAATTACGTCATCATAATAATTTAAATTAAAGAAAGATAAAACAAAATTAGAGGCGGCAAAAAACGTCTTTAAATCAAAACCTTATTATAAAATAAGCAATTTTTACGTAAACTTTTGCCTATAATAACAATACTTGACTTATAAAGGCACTTTAAAATAGGAACAAGGTTCAAATCACATTTTGCAAGTTTACATTGCACATGCCTAAGGCGGTATGCGTCTGACACAAGTCTTCGTACTTGTAAAATATCAATTCACATTGTGCTAAATATCACATTTTAAAAACTAAACCTTTAAAAGTTTTCTCTACAACGGCTTGGCCTTATATTTCCTAATTTTCTCCTTCCGATCAGAATCATCTTTAGCATAATTATTGATTAATGGTCTTAAATATTTCTCTAGAAGTATTTAGGTAGATATAAATTCCCGCAGTCTGTATCACAATGCAGGAAATTGGCATTGACGATTTTAAATTTTATATTAACACGGCTAATTTGGACACTCAGGGAAGGATGATTCCCCAGATAGATCATACCTAAATTATCAAAGCCCGTGCTTGGTACCCAGAGAGGGGGAGATATTTTACTTCTAGCTGAACTTTAGTTCTTTCGTACGCCGCTGGATGCCTTTTTATGGACTACAACTCGAGGGAGTGCTTAATAAAGGTTCAAGTAAAATAAATGGTATTAGGGAGTCTCTATAAAGTTCCAAGTTTTGCAAGTATCAAAACAAATTTCATATTATTAATTACTTTTTAATTACGTCATCATATTTTATTTAAATTAAAGGAAGATAAAAGAAAATTAGAGGCGGCAAAAGGTCTTTAAATCAAAGCTTTATATAAAATAAGCAATTTTTTTTAAATGTTTACGTAAACGTTTACGTATAGTAACAATACGGTCTACCCCCATTTCGCCCAATTTATTTTCGCCCAATTTCATTTCGCCCAATTTCATTTCGCCCAATTCCCATTTCGCCCAGTTTCTTTTCGCACAATTTCATTTCGCCCAATTCCCATTTAGCCCAATTTCTTTTCGCCCAAATCCCATTTCGCCCAACCCCATTTGGCCCAACCCCATTTGGCCCAATTTCTTTTCGCCTAATTCCCGTTGGCCCAATTCCCATTTGGCCCAATTCCCATTTGGCCTAATGTCTTCTCGCCCAATCTCGTTTCGCCCAATTTTGATTTGGACCAATCTCATTTTGCCCAAGTCACATTTTTCCACTTTTTTCCCCCCAACCTAACCTAACCTAAATTAAATAAAAGTCACTTTTTTGGCCTACTAAGACTTTAAATTTTAAAAGGTTTAAGCTTTAATCGTTTAGGCGAAAAGGGAAGAGAAATTTTTGGGTTGGGCGAAATGGGAATAGATAATTCTAGGCTAACTGATAAAACGATTGGGCAAATTGGGATTGGGCGAATTGAGAAAAGGAATTTTTAGTTTGGGCAAAATGGGAAGAGATAATTTAGGGCCAAATGATAAAGCGATTGGGCAAAGTAGGATTGGGCGAAATGGGAATAGATAATTTTGGGCAAAAAATGCCTTGGGCGAAATGGGAATAGATCATTTTGGGCGAAATGGGTACATACCAACAATACTTGACCTATAAAGGCACTTTAAAATAGGAACAAGGTTCAAATCACATTGTGTTAAATATCACAATATTTTAAAAAGTAAACCTTTAAAATTTTCTTGACAACGGCTTGGCCTTATATTTCCTAATTTTCTCCTTCCAATCGGAACATCTCTAGCATAACTATTGAGTAATGGTCTTAAATATTTCTCTAGAAGAATTTAGGTAGTTATAAATTCGCGCAGACAAGGTAGATTAGAATCTACAGCGAGAAAATATGGCCGTCCTAAGTCTAAAGCAATGACAGAGTTCTGCAATGGTTGAATGTTTATTGAGCGAATGACATACCTTACACAAGAAAAACTCTTCTTCCTTTTATACAAAAAGTTATTTCTCGAAGGCAATTCCCTAACCGTTCTCCTCCGTAAGTGAGGTCAATCTCCTCTCTCCTGAAAACTTTTCTTCGCGACCAACTTCTCTAATTCTCATTTTAGACTGTGGTCTGCTCTACTTTTGGACATAAGCTTCTGGAGGAGGGGGGCACAGGTGGTGCAGGAAGTGGACAAGACTTCAACACCCTCCTCCTGTGCTCCGCCCTCCTTCATTTCCCTTGAGCCCGTTATTCGGGTGCATTCACCTCATAAAATATTTTATTACTAAAAATAACGAAACCGTGTTAGTGGAATTGCCATAAAAATTCGTTAAATTTGAAAGACATGTTCATTGGAAATAGGAACTTCAATTTTTGAACAATATTGAACAGTTTAAACAAAAATAAAGTTTATCGCGAAAGTCACTTGGAACGATATCCTGGGGGAAAATCATCGGGACATCCCATCTACGCGGAAGAGGACCACGACCTTCAGGGTATCGCACGAAGATAGGTACGGGTTCCAGATATTCCATTCCGGCACCGCGTGGACGGCAAGGATGTGGTCAATGGACCATGAAGTGTTCCCCAACGGCTCTACAGTTTCGTCAGGTGTACCCTTCGTCAGCTTTTCCGACAACAGGCGTTTGATCATCGTAACGTGGAAGTAAGATAGCTTCTTCTATGCGTGAGAGAGGACGTCTGAATTCGTAGACAGATAATTTCCTGGTCTGACCAAGGGACGTTCGCCGTCTCCAGTTTGTGTGCCTCGGGTGTACATGACGCGTAGATCCTTTTCATCAACAGTCTAGGTTTCCTTCTCCTTGGTTAGGATTCCGCTGGAACGCAAGTTGAACAAATGGTTCGATAAGGGAGTCGGAAATCTTGAGAGTGTCTAATACGTTTGAGCAAAATCACAAGGTCTGGTGAGGTTTGTTGAGAACATCGTTGAGGTTGAAATTGGACTTTTTCGGATAGTCTCTGTCACGAACGTCGATTGTCGAATGGAGGAAAGAGACGGTAGTATCGGAAAAGTTTTTCGATCGTCCGCATAACCATGGACTTATTAGAGTATACACAGGGACGGGTGGCAGAAGAAATTTTCTGGTTAACGATTGTTAAATGCGCCCTCCAGTGGCATTTCTAGGAACTAACGACAAACCGAGTGAAAAGGGGGTTTTAACGCGGGGAAAAATAGCACAACTGTATACTCTAATTAGTCCATGGCATAACTCCCTTGAAACAGTGAAGTTGGAGTTTTAAATTTCGTTTGAATTCCAGTTGGTTTTGGTATCTTCGTTTCCGATTTAGTGGCTGTTTTTGTAGTATTGAATGCTAATGTTGAGTCCTCAGTTCTGGAAGGGTAGACCTTCAATTTTGGTTGATCATCCTTCGAAGTACGTACTCGTGACGCGTTTAAGATCTCCCATTCTTCCTCCCAATCATCATTCGATGGATATGCTTTTGCCATTGCTATAAAAGAATTGTTATTATATTGATGTAATATCTAGACACTGTTGATTCTATTATCGCAATGTTCCAGCATTCGTACGCTTTTCACAGGAGGGTTTTGATATAGATCGTCTGCTAAAGTCAAATTGATGGACTTTTAATTCAAATGAATCATGATGTGCAAAATAGTGAGCTATTTCTTGGGGCGAACGTATTCTAGGGCTAGATGGGCCTAAAGGGAGATAATATACATCAAAGGAAGGTCCTCCAGGTTGAACTGTTTTGCTATAACGACATTCTCTAACCCATCCTTTTTTAAAAGACAATATAAATGTCTCAGGTAAAGAATCTCATATTTCGGGGTCTTCTATTGAGTCACTTTCCCTCTCAGTATGTGTTAATTGAAACAATCGCATATCATGTTGGGTACGCAATAAAGGGGGAGGATCTAAAAATAAGTAGAACCCAGGTTCTGAAGAACTAATGAGTGATTCCTTAGAAGGGTGTCGCTTGCTTATTGGACTTTCTATCGTGCTGGCGTCGTTATACGACGGAATATCATTATAACTATTGGCTATAGGTTGACTATCTAGAATTTCAGAGCCTGTATGATCAGGATTCCTTTCGGAAAGGTCTGTTGTGGTGAAAACGTTAGTCTGTGTACGGACCTCAACCAAAGGTGTTAATGGAGTATTCGATTGACCGATCGAATTCTCGGAGGTTGGATTTTCGTTATCATCTACATTGAACCCTTCGTCAAGGAATACCTTTTCGTTATTCCAATATAATTTCAGTTGTGAAATGTTGACAGTGCCTACTCTTTCTCTAGTTTGAAAGTCTTCTAGTTCATAGACCAATGACGATAGTATGTCAACGATTTTGTAGGGACCCTTCTACTTAGGGCTTAATTTTTCCATAAAACCACAAGTGGCTTGAGAAAGCGGAAAGATTTCTCTCCACACAAGAGTTCCGATGTCAAATTCAGTGGTTTCTCTTTTTTGATTATAATAGAGTCTTTCCTTCTTTTGTGCTAATTTAGCTAAGTCTTTGGCGAGAGACAATTGACCTTTTAATGGTCTCAGATCGGTCCAGAACGTCTGGTACTGGAACTTCGAAATCTGGGTCGTATTCCCAAGGAGTTCTCGGTTCTCTGCCTAAAATTATGTAAAATGGCGATCGACCTGTAGTTTCATGGGGCGCAGAGTTTATGGCAATAGCTAAAAAGGGAAGATCACTGTCCCATCGACGGTGAGGTCTACCTATATACATGGAGATAGTTTCCCCTAAAACACTATTAACCCTTTCAGTCAAATTTGTTTGTGGATGATAGGACGTTGTAAAAATAGGTTTGATCACAAATAATTTACACACTTCTGCCCAAAGTTTGGATGTGTTAAATCTCCAATTAAACTCATTTAACTAAATCTCATTTCAAGAAAAACCAAAACACTTATTTATGTACTTTTGATACTATTGGGTTTCTTTTAACTTTTTGGCAATCTTTTTTTTGTTGTATCCTCTAAATTTGACCACCTGTTTTTTTTTTTTTATTATTTTCTTGCCAAACTTAGTCACATGTTTATCCCCAATATTTTTTTACCCCTTTTTTTTGGACATTATAAAAGCGGACGTCCCGCTCTCAAATAATCAGAATGAACTTTGGCTCTAGCACTTCATACTCCTATCTACTCGCTTAAAGTAGAACTTCTGCAAGGCATTACTTGCGCCGAGAATTAACCTGAAAATTTCCGGCCAAGCTATGTCCTGTTAGACTCGCTTTTAGAAACTTAGCATAACTTTAGTTTTATATGTTTAGACTTTGAACTTAATCCATGCCTTTAGATATATTTTAAATAATTCTTAGTCATTTACTCAGTTAAACTCTTGTTTTGGACTCTTAACTTTTTCCTCTCTCCTAAATCGTTCCGGTCGTCTTACTCGCGAAAGAAAACGCGGATATTAGTTATCAAACCAGACTCTACGCCTTTAGATAACTTCAGTACGCAAATTGAGTGCCTCTATCTGAGAGGATTTTATGAGGAGCACCCCTTCTACATATTAAATTTTTCAATGCTTCTGCGCATTTTTCTGCTGTTACTTCCTTTAAGGGAACTAGTTCTATTCATTTGGTCATGTAGTCCACAAATACTAATAAATATTTGTTTCCATTGTGGCTACGAGGTAGGGGACCCATGATATCTACACCAACTAAACTCCAGGGATCCGAGAGTTCAGTGGACATCATAAGGCCTGGCTTTCTACATTTGACAGCCCCTGATATAGTCAATAACATCCTTCTTTAAGGAAGGCCACCAGTATCTATGTTTTACTTTAATTAAGGTCTTATCTCTGCCTCGATGAGCTGATTAAGGATGGTCGTTTAATAACCGTAAAGCTTCACGACGCAGAGAATTCGGTAGATAGATTTTGCTGGCGCTCCCTCTAATGGGTCGCCTGTATAGTAAGTTGTTCGTGTATTCAAACAACCGAGCGTACGGAGGATCCTTATTTTTCAGGGTTGTTATGATCGTAGCTATTTCAGGTTTTGCAATTTGAGCTCGTTGTATATCGGCTCGATTGAATATGTGATAGGTAGAGTGTGATCCTGGTATTAGGTTTTCAACCAGGGAAGTTTCAGCTTCTGTCGACGTTACATGTATAGAACCACTAGATAATTCAGTGTGACTACTGGAGGGAGAAGAAGTATCAGAGTCACTTAGAATTACCATAAATTGCATTGGTATGGGCGCTTGTGATAGAGCATCCGCGACTACGTTTTCCACTCCTTTCTATTTCGAAATCATAAGATTGGAGAAACAAAGCCCATCGCATCAATCTAGAATTTGTTTCTTTTAGGTTGAATAACCATTTAAGTGCAATATGATCAGTGATAATTGTAAATTTCCTTCTCTCTAGGTATGGTCGGAATTTATTGACAGCCCAAAAAACGGCTAAACACTCTTTTTCAGTAGTGTTATCTATAAAGATGTATGAGAAGGAACGGCCACCTCACGTTATAACTTGCGTCGTTTCAAAGTCAGCTTCTGCTTCCAATTCCCCCTTTGTTTCCCCCCTTGGCTGATACTATATTTTCTAATGCGCATCCTTTTTCGCGCACGCTACGTGGTAACACTAGTGACTCCTTGCTAGAGAAGGAGCGAGCTTTGGATTTTCTCAGCAGGGGTGCCAATTTACAATAAGGTTTCGATTCCACCACAGTTTGCACCGCGTAAATATTTACCTTATCCGTTATCCTTACGAATAGTTTATTTATTTATTTAGTTAGTTTATTTATTTAGTTATTGAGCGCCTCGCTTTACGCGCGCTGATCATCACGTTTGGTGACCATTCGCCCGCAGCTGGTTCACTATCTGTGGTTCACCTTAATTTGGCAGCGCGTATAAACCTACTCTTTCCTTTATTTCTAAGAATTGTTTACTTAGAAATGTAAGGAGGGTTATTGAAAGAGGGTCCCCAACTTCATGTTGTACGAAATTTGTCACCCGCGAATAAAAGGATGACCTTGTACCATTACAATCCGTGAGAGAGCGGACTAAAACACTCCCCAAGCCCACTCTTCCAGGGAAATCCGAAATTATTCAGGTGCAGCTAATGCGCCTAGGATATAGCCTGCTGTAATTTGATGCGAGATGATGTAGGTATGTCACGTGAGTGCGCACCAAAAAAGCGCAGTTAGCTTCTTTGGACACAGAAGCGAGAGAGGAAAACTACGTCATCTTCAGACATTTCACGGACGGGTTGTACTATACTAGTGGCCGTTCCTTCTCATGCATCTTCCTAGGTGTTATAGTGTAATTCCGATTTTCGTAATGAACGGCTAGCGTAAGCTAGAGGTCTTTCCACTCCCTCCTGAATTTGACTAAGAAGGGCCCCTAACCCTATGTCGCATGCACCAGTCGTTAATATGCATGAATATCAGGACGATAAGCTGCTAAAGGGGTGGTCTCACAAATTGCATTGATTATTTGGTCAAACGCCTTTTGCTGATCCGGCCCCCATTGGAACTTAATATCTTTCTTTTAGAGGTGATTGAGTGGTGTGACTATCTGCGAAATCTGGGAATAAATTTGTGGTGCCAGCCGGCCATGCCTAAAAACCGTTGTACTCTTTTAAGGGTAGTTGGTATGGGGAATTTTTGAATTACCTCTATTTTGGAGGGGTCTATAAAAACTCCTGCTTCATTTATCACATGAAATAATATTTGTGCTTCCTTTTGAGCAAATCTACATTTTTTAACTGTAATGTAAGACCTGCTTCCCTAAGTTTCTGTAAGGTGTAATCCAATGCTATTTGTTGATCCTCCCATGTTTCTGACGGAAACAGGATATCGTCAAGATAACACAAATTGAAAATTGTTCTCCCCCTTCCCTAAAAACCTGATCTACACACCTTTGAAAAGTACTGGGGGTATTTCACAGACGAAATGGGAGAACAGTAAATTCATATTTGGCCGCATGGGATATGAATGCTGTCTTTGGTTGTCTGTGTGGATGAACCTCAATTTGCCAATATCCTGATTTCAGGTCAAGAGCGGTGATATATTTAGGGGATCCCAATTTTCCTAAGCTCTCGTCAATATGAGGGATTGTATATGGATCCTTGATCGCAGCTTTATTGGTTTTGCGATAATCAGCACAAAATCTAATTTTATAACTTTACTTTTCGACCAAAACCATGGGAGAAGCCCATGGACTGTTGGAAGTTTGATCACGCCTTCCTTTAGCATAGATCTTATGTGTTCCTCTATTATCGGTTTTTTCGAGGGACTAACACGATAAGGCCTAGAATGTACAGGAACAGCATCACCCGTATGAATTTCGTTCATTACTTAGCTCGTACGACCAGTTTTGTCAGAAAACAGATTGGGATATCTTAATAATAAACGTTTGAGATCATATCTTTGATCTTTTGTCAGGGTAGTATTATTAATGGCTTCTTCTACATTTTCTATGACCTGAATTGTGGGTGTACTAATATGAGTCTTTTCAATAATGAACGGGAGAGGGTGACCACTTATAGAGCAACGTCTCGTACCATGGTTAGTTGTTACCGTATGATCCTCAAGAAAATCGAAGCCTAATAAAAAATCTGTTATCAAAGTGGGTACTATAAGAAAATCTTGAGTAAAATTGATTGTCACTCCATTCTCAAACGTAATAGATAAGTCCAGAGTAGTAGAGCCTTTAGAGAACATTGCATCTTTTGTCACCCACGATAACGCATTCCGCATCCTGGTCGACAGGTAAGGCATCGGAATCGTCTCGAGCCTGACAAATGTCCCTCGACTGCTCTAAACTCATCATTGAGACCTCAGCTCCATTCTCTAATTGCACGTTAAAAGTCCCATGTTCAAATAAAATAGGTATATACAAAAAAGAGGTTGCTTCACACCCTTAAAAGGCCCTTATCTAACTCGAATCAAACCCGTGAAGGGACACAAATTAAATGTTAGAGAAAGAGCAATTAAATATCTTTAAAATTATAGTTATTAGATTTAGTCTACTACTCCAAAGATTTTATTATTATTAAATATTTTCCAAAAAACTGATAAAAACGACCTAGGTTTTTCCAAGGTCGTCTTTTATCCGTTTTCTGGGAAATATTTAATAATTATAAAATCGCCTATCCTCTTTTACACTCTAAATCTTTATTTTTTTAATATACTTGAAATCCGCGACTATGATGTGCTTTAGATCCAGACTTTAATAATTGACCAACTACGTAGTAGTAATAACGGTGCTATCAAGTAGTTTGAAAATTATTAAAGTCTGGATCTAAAGCACATTCTAGTCGCAAAACTCAAGTATATTAAAAAATAAAGTGGAGATTGAGAACGTTAAACTTTAAATTTCATGTGTAATTGAGAACTTGCCATGATATGAAGTCCAACTCAAGTGATATTTATTCCCTAGGCCTTTCTTTGTGTAATGTTATTACACAAACATAATAGATTAGCAACATTTCCAAGTAATGCGATTTAAGTTATTTAAGTACTTTACCCAAAAGATCGTGAGAAAGAGGTCTATTATCACCGAAATATAGGTGAAAATTGATTGCCAAAACAATCGAAGACGACACCATCGCGCTAGCGATAGGGTTCACCACAATTCTAAACGTTAACGTAATCCACCCATTGGTGAAGTGCATCTATGAGTACCGAATCTGTAAATCTCGCTTATATATGCGGAGAAGAGATATAATATTCAAGTTATATGATAAGAAAATCTTGCCTACTTTTTAATTACGGTGAATTAAGGTTAATTTAATGGGATAATAATGATATAATACCATAGTCAAAATTAAACGGCTGAAGAGGGCTACCCTAGTAGAAGACCCCAGTGAATGTAATTTTCTGTTACCGATAAAAAATACCATTAGAAAAAGCTTATCTACTGTTTAATATATTAAATAAGTTTATGTTTATCAATTTAGAACCACTTAATAAAGCTCGGCTAAGTTTATATTTTAACCTTTTCGTTACCCATTCAGGCACCTTTCTCTCTATTATTTCATATACCTTATCAATCTATCATTATTGAAATATTTGTTTAACCAAGTGAAGCACTTGTACTCAATAAACTATACTTTCTCTCTATTAACTCTAATTCAATGGATATTCCTTATCATTCTACTGTTTAAGAAATAAAATGTTTGTTTCCCATTATGAAGCAATTAATAGAGCTCGGCTAAGCTTAAGATTTCACCCTTTTGTAGATCATTCTGGCACTTGACAAAGAATCTCGTTAGATTCGAAACGTTGTGTCGCCGCGACAGGTGTCGTTATACAACACCCCGGTTTTCATTATTAATTTTAATAAAGTTATGAGTTTTCGTAAAATAGCCTCCTTTTAATTATCATACTACCATGACAAAAATTAAATTATCTAATCATTCTGGCACCTTTCTCTCTATTAACTCGAGTTCAATGGATATTCCTTATCATTCTACTGTTTAAGAAATAAAATTTTTGTTTATCATTTTGAAATAATTAATAAAGCTCGGCTAAGCTTATGTTTTCACTTTTTGTAACACATTCAGGCACCTTACTTTCTTTTACCAAAAGGGGATAGAAAGTAAAAAGGGCGCTACTGGACTTTGAGTCTAGAACCTGTAATATGGAGAACTACTTATCTCCCCTCTGAATTCCCAGCCCCCCTTATTGGCGTAAGATCTTTTTGTGCCGTAGCACTAAAATATGAGCGAAGAGGCCGAAAAATAGTTCTAATGCCAACCAAGAAGTACAGCGTCAAGAAGTAGTTTCTCTAGGGAATATATTTTAATAATCTACAGTTTTAAAGAAATAAATCTAATAATCTTAATAACATTAACTATAATTGTAATATTTTTGTCCCAAAAATAAATATCCTTATGGTAAATCCACTTGGGCCACGAATGCAAAAAACTAGAATAGCCACCAGGCGCATCATCTTCGTGTTTTCTAAAGTATATTATACTGGCCATTCGTATTAATAATTAAGTTTTTCAAAGTAACTTTAGCCTCCGTATGATTTAATATATTTTTCCTTAGACCACATTGATCAATCACGCAATTATCACAATTCCTAATCACATCCGCGAGGTCGGGACTTCCATGTTTAACTAAGCCTATGCAAAATGCTTCTCTTTAAACTAGCAGACGATGTTAACCTTTCCGGCCGATAGGTTCGCTACAATCGGAAAACTACTTACAGGAGAGAAAAAAATCGATATTGTAGTGAGGTTAGAGTCATCGTGATTGGCCAAAATATAGCAGGGAATGGGAGTAAGTATTTTGTTCTCCATATTTCAGTTTAGGGAGAGGCGCCCTTTTTACTTTCTATCCCCTTTTGCTATTACTTCATATACTTTATCGATATTTCATTATTGAAATCTGTGTCTAACTAGAGATACTCTTGTACCCGAACGAAGTCTTATGAAATTTTTTTCAAAAGTACCTTTGTCTGTATTCATTCGAATTCAGTGGACAGTGGGGAAAGGAATATGACGACGACGACAATTTCAGTTATCAAGCGCCGCAGGTCCATGGGAAAAGACATTACGGTTTCTGATGAAATTCGAGTTTAGATAAGGGGATAAACACTGTAGTGTTTAACCAAATAAAAATTGGGTGTCGTCGCTTTTGCCTACGACACCTCATTGAGCCCAAAAATTTGGACTGTTTCTTTTGAGGGGAGGGTGCGCTTCCCTCCTTACGTTCCTCCCTTGTGAGTTTTCCTGTTTTTTACTAGGGCTTTCTGGAGCTAGATGACCAACCCCCGTACACCTATAACAGGTTAATTCACTTCGTGCTAGACCTAATGATGTTCTGGATTGATTTTGTTGTTTGTTTTGTACATTAGGCGAAGATAGTCTAGTGTTTGGAGCTTGATGTACTGGCGGATGTATGTTCCAAGGCTCAGATAACTCTGGCCTTACAGTACTGGCTTGTAGTCTATAACCCCCTTTGGTTCTCCGTTCGGAAACTACATTGGCTCGTGGAGGGGAGTGGGGTTCTATTATTGTGGGTATTATGTCTGGTTCCAGAGGAAGAAGTTACATTCCTGGGCCTAACCTCCGTGGTTGTAGAGATCGGTGGTTGAATTGTTGTATTAGAATAGTAAGGGCCCTGTACAAAGGGATTTGTACTGCCAAAAGTTCTAGTTATGGGGGAATTACGTCCCATTAGATTCTCGCTTCCTCTAATAGCAGTAGCAGCAATTGTATTTTTATCTTTTCGGATTTTTTTGAGTCGCATTACTGCCTCCACTTTTCTTCAAATCTTACGAAGTTCGGATAGGTCAGAAACTCGGCTGTGTAACAAGGCCAAGCGGTAATCTGGTTTTAAATTAGCCTTAAATACCATTAGTAACTTAGCCTCATAGAAAGGATATTCCAGTTTTCTGTTCATTTTACAAATGACGTATATATAGTCATCGACCCGTTCTTGTGCCCCTTGAATTCTTTCCCAAATCCTTTTCTCCCCTTCCGTCTCCAGTAACGGATCAGAGAAACGAGAAATAAAATTTGTTTCAAATAAATCAAACGTCCCAAAAGGAGGTTGATCTCGATACCAGTCGAGAGTAGTACCTCGTAACGTAAGAGGGATCGTTGAAAGAATTTCTAATTCAGACAACTGAGCGAAGACAGCGAACTCTTTAAAGGTTTTCAGAAAATCGTGCGGATTCTCTCTCTCAACGCCAAGATATATAAGATTTACTGGTGGAAAAATTGGTTTACGTTGTGGTGGTGGAAAATGGGGAGTTTGTTGGGCTGCTAATCGTTGTTGAGGAGCTTGCAATTGGGGAGGATTGTTTGTAGGGGCCTGCGTCGCAGCCCCAGACTGCGGTATTGTTGCAGACTGATGAGCCCTTATTTCTACAAGATCATTTTGCAATTTTGCAACCATATCCTCCAGGGTTTTAATATAATTGGCTTGTCGTGCTAACTGGGCTTGATATTGAACTGATTGTCCAGTCTGCATAAAATGACTTGGTAAAGTCGTATTGGGATTTGAAGTAGCAGCGTCACGATCAGTAGTGACCGGATTCCTCACATGTGCAGGCTGTCTACCTATTTGACTTTTGTTAGGAGCTCTGGGATTGTCTGAGTTGATATCGTATGTTAGTTTAGGACTCGTAAGGGTTGATTGTCGTGGGAGAAGAGTAGCTAGCGGATCGAAGGCAGCTACGTCCTCCGTTAGGGAAGAGGTAGTAATGTAGTGAACGTATAAATGAGTCGTACTTGTCTCGGCCATACTGGTCTCTCGTAATGCATTATCGAAAGCATGTATACTTTCTTGTAAAAGTACGCCATAAGGTCTACCAGAACGAGTAGTTCCAGTAGTATCCCCTTGTTCCCCATTGACAGGGAAACCAGTTACCATTATCCCAATCTCACTATAAAAGAAAGCACATGTATTCTATTCCAGCTTCCAACCCCATATAGCAACAGAAAAACCTTCAAACAACACAAAAGGAAGAATAAAAAGACAATACATGTATTCTATTCCATAGCAGAGAAGTAGAAAAAAGGTTTTTTCAAATCCTAAGCCTAGGCTTTGCCCAGACCGGGAAAAGCGTGCTGATGCAATAGTGATCAAACGTTGCGTAATACCAGAAATTAATAATTATAACAAGAAGTGTACTACTTCATTGAATTTTCAACTTTCACCGTGTATTCCATCTAATTTCTTGAGCAGACGAAAGCACTTTTTGCATTGACCAATGAGAGAGAGGAATTGTTGAAAATAATTCTTTAGATCACGTGGGGCGCCCGTCATAGTCGCGCGTCACAGTCTCACAGATGCGATAGTAAACAAGTAAAATGGCGCCCGCGCGTCGCCCGAGACTGAAGGTTTTACGATTACCGGATATAAACAATTATATTTTTGTAATCCTACATAAATAATCGAATTTTAGTCGCAAATTGCATTTTAACCTTTCTCAGTTTCACATTATAAGTTTTAAATTCAATTGAATACCACGTATTTGTTAGTCCAAAGTCTTTAAGCTCGAATTGGTCTAAGCCTTGGTTAGTTCAGTTGGTGGAAACTTGTATATTAAACTATCGCTCTAGACTCCGACGCCGCCCATTACGCCCGGCGCTACGTTCAACAATATTTTTGGCGCGGCCGTCGGTATGGAAAAATCTCGGAGAGCCGCAGCCGAAACATGATCATGCCACTGCCGGTTTTTTTTTTTTTTTTTTTTTTTTTTTTTTTTTTTTTCACGGCGTCTGAGTCTATATCGCTCGCAACTTGATCCATTAACGGTTACTTAAATAAACCGAGCTCAATTTTAAAATGCGGCTCACCTTCTGTCTCTGCCAAAACAACAGTGTGATCTTTATTTAAAACCTTCAGTAACAAAACAAATTCAGCTTGACAACTGTGATTTTATGTTTAACGCATCGACTCAAACAAATGCGGTAATTTTTAAAAATATAATTGACACTAATGTTTCCTCTACGGATTTTATTTTTGCAAAAATAATATACTTAATTAATTAAATTTATCGAAAATATTATGCCTATGCCTATTTTTGATTTGACATCCTCCATAATCTCCATAAAACAAGTTTTCGAGGAACTGGTTTTTTGGCGCAGTGTCACTCTTTCTCTATGTACCAAGTGAAGCGGCCGTCCAAATCACGTGGGCTTCAAAACCGCGTTACATTAATATTCGCCTCCGCGCCTAGGGGGGGAGAGTAATGAAAATTTGATGGAGCGGGAAAATTCAAAGCAATACACTTGTTATAATTATTAATTTCTGGTAATACCAAAACTAAACTCGTCGAGACTAGGCCGCCATTACATTCAACGAATGCCTATGTATTTTATCGCTTCGAGCCCGAGGTTGGGCGCCAAATATAACGGCTTTTACGCTATATTAGTTTAATTTACGTTAAGGGTCCTCGACTACGTAGATTGGAATCTACAGCGAGAAAATATGGCGGGCCTTAGTCTAAAGCAATGACAGAGTTCTGCAATGGTTGAATGTTTATTGAGCGAAAGACATACCTTTACACAAGGAAAACTCTTCTTCCTTTTTACAAAAAGTTATTGTAGAAGGCAATCCCCTAACCGTTCTCCTCCTTAGTTGAGGTCAATCTCCCTCTCTCTTTAACACTTTCCTTTGCGACCGACTTCTCTAATAATCTTCTTAGAATGTCGTCTGCTCTACTTTTGGACATAAGCTTCTGGAGGAAGCGGAGCACAGGTGGTGCAGGAAGAGGACATGACTCCAACACCCTCCTCCTGTGCTCCGCCCTCCTTCATTTCCCTTGAGCCCGTTATTAGGGTGCAGCAATACAGCCAATATGTCGAAGATGTCTGCTACTTGGTTTGATACCGGTCCAGTACTCTAATGGTACTTGGTCTTCGAGTTGACTGTGTTTTAGTCGATTTTTAATATAAGCAGGTGTGCGTACAAGTTCTCCCCATAAATTCACCGGTAATTTTGCTTCTTCCATAAACGTCCTAGCCATGTCAACTAACGTGCGATTCACCCTCTCTGCTACTTCATTCATTTGTGGTGAATAAACGTTCGTTCGCTCGTGTTTTATTCCATTCTGATTGCAAAAGTGTTCGAAATTCTTTGAACAAAACTCAAGACCGTTGTCGGTGCGTATGGCCTTTTCTTTTTCCAGTCTCGTGTTCTACTCTGGATTTATACTGTTGAAAACAACGTAATACCAGAAATTAATAATTATAACAAGACGTGTATTGCTTTGAATTTTCCCGCTCCATCAAATTTCCATTGCTCTCCCCCCCTAGGCGCGGAGGCGAATATTAATGTAACGCGGTTTTGAAGCCCACATGATTTGGACGGCCGCTTCACTTGGTACATAGAGAAAGAGTGGCACTGCGCCAAAAAACCAGTTCCTCTAAAACTTGTTTTATGGAGATTATGGAGGATGTCAAATCAAAACTAGGCATAGGCATAATATTTTCGATAAATTTAATTAATAAGTAGATTATTTTTGCAAAAATAAAATCCGTAGATGAATCATTAGTGTCAATTATCCGTAGATGAATCATTAGTGTCAATTATCCGTAGATGAATCATTAGTGTCAATTATATTTTTAATAAGTACCGTATTTGTTTGAGTCGATGCGTTAAACATAAAATTACAGTTGTCACGCTGAATTTGTTTTGTTACTGAAGGTTTTAAATTAAGTTCACACTGATGTTTTGGCAGAGACAGAAGGTGAGCCGCATTTTAAAATTGAGCTCGGTTTATTTAAGTAACCGTTAATGGATCAAGTGACGAGCGATATAGACCCAGACGCCGTGAAAAAAAAACAAAAAAAAACCCGGCAGCGGAATGACCATGTTTCGGCTGCGGCTCTCCGAGATTTTTCCATACCGGCTTCCGCACCAAAAATATTGTTGAACGTAGCGCCGGGCGTAATGGGCGGCGTCGGAGTCTAGAGCAATAGTTTAATATCCAAGTTTCCACCAACTGAACTAACCAAGGCTTAGACCAATTCGAGCTTAAAGACTTTGGACTAACAAATACGTGGTATTAAATTGAATTTAAAACTTATAATGTGAAACTGAGAAAGGTTAAAATGCAATTTGCGACTAAAATTCGATTATTTATGTAGGATTACAAAAATATAATTGTTTATATCCGGTAATCGTAAAACCTTCAGTCTCGGGCGACGTGCGGGCGCCATTTTACTTGTTTAGTATCGCATCTGTGAGACTGTGACGCGCGACTATGACGGGCGCCCCACGTGATCTTAAAGAACTATTTTCAACATTTCCTCTCTCTCATTGGTCAATGCAAAAAGTGCTTTCGTCTGCTCAAGAAATTAGATGGAATACATGGTGAAAGTTGAAAATTCAATGGAGTAGTACACTTCTTGTTATAATTATTAATTTCTGGTAATACTTCGTCTCTTTTTGCCATAGTAAAATTGGTAATATGACGACTACGATCATCTACGAATGTCAAATAATAGTTCGCTCCTCCTAGTGAGGTGACAGGGGTTGGTCCCCATACATCCGAGTGAATCAGCTGTAAAATATCTTGACTACGAATAGATGATAGTTTCTAGTGCGCTTGTGTAATACTCTTGCTGGTTTTGCATGCTAAACAGTTGTTCAATATTCCTTCGAGGGGCTCTAATCCACGTAGCATTTTATGATTATTCACATATTTTAAATCGGCTTCGTTCACCTGTCCGACACGTCTATGTAAAAGTTCCAATTCTTGACTTTCAGATTTATTCCTTTGATATGTTTCAGCTGCATTGTTTTGTACTTCGCTCATTCGGGGATTAAATTTTTCTCCATCTGTGAAGTATGTAATACATTTCTTAATGTGAATCGTTTCTTCCTCCCTTGATTAAGAACTTCTAATTCGATGTTGCCGATTCCCTCGGCTCTTGGGTTTCCTACTCCAAGAGTTATTTCTTTCTGCAAAGAGGTATACGTCTGAAACCAATTCTTCTGATTACATAAGTGAAGGCCCCACTTTACTCTGCGGTGGGCCCCTTTTAGCTGACCAACAATCTATGTTTCTATGCCCTTTACGTCCACAATTAAAACATTCACCCTGGAAGGTTTTTGCTGAATAACCTTGTCTAGGATGCGTACCTCTACGATCCTGTGCTGTGGTTTTGACGCCACTGTTCGCAACTGAGATGCAAATGCATCTACTGCATCGTACTGTTTTACCTTGATAGCTTGCCGTTCAAATTTTGCCGTTAATTTTTGCATAATAGTTTCAGACGTGAACTCTAGATCTGATAAATGATATAAATGTTGCGTCAAAGCCTCGTACGTATCAGGGAGAGACCCAATTAATTGATAGGAGACATCTTTATCTTGAACTGTTTTACCAGCTTCAGTTAAATTTCTACGTGCGCATAATACTCTTCTGATGAACGCTGACATTGTCTCTCCGTGTTTATATTCTAGTGTATGTGGGCTCACCTTCCGAGCTTCCCCATGGGTAGAGAGGCAAGAGAAAGCCTGGAGGGTGACAGGCAGAGGTAATCCTAGACTTTTAAGGCTTGGCTTACGCTTACGGAGCAAAACTATATAGTCTTCACTCAGGTTCAATTATCAAATAAACAATTTTGAAGAACAGCCCAGTCTTGGGGAAGTCTTTAAGACTTGCCCAAGACTTCTTGACATAATGGAAGACTTCTTCAAGACCTTTTAAGACTAAATAAGACACCCGAAAGACTTTTTTTCGCAAGCGATAACTTTATTTTACTTTTTGCATTAGTAATTAGATTTTAAAATGGCATTAAGTACATTGGCAAGCGCTTCTTTCTATTAGTCCCTCCCTCAATATTTAAACGTTTTACGCCATCGGCTTCCCGGCCTGATAAAGATCTCCCACGAATCCAATATAAGAGTAATTATTGCTTATGAAAACAAACATTTTTTACTGTGGTTTTGGTTTGCTATTGGTTGGTTTGGAGTTAAACTCCCCAGTGACTCGTGATAGAACTTCTGAACCTCAACATATAGATAAGGATCAATTGAATATTGATAATATTTTACAATCCGAAAAGGATATTTTAATAACATTAAATCAGGAATTCTATCCAATATTTACAGGGAAAACAAAGATATCTCATTAGTCTCAAACCAAACAGTATTCCTGCTAGTAAAAACCGTATTCCCATAGTCCATTTGTTAATGAAGAAACTGAGAAACAAATACAGGACCTATTACATTCAGGAATGATACGTCGTTCAGAGAGTCCTTGTGCGTCACCTACAATTATGGTTTATAAAAAAGATACGAAAAGGGGTGATGGACGAGACTGGAGAATGTGTATAGATCTTAGTGTTCAGTAACCATCAGTGACCCATTCACTATACCTATGGGAAAAGCTAATTATATCACTAAATTTGATCTTAATATCAGGATATTGGGAAATAGCCATGGCCCCTGAAGATATTGAGAAAACCGCTTTTGTTACTAGGGATGGCAAGTATATGAATGGCTGGTGACGCCATTCGGTCAAAAGTTTTAAGCCTTTTATGAAAAAAGTTCCGAGATACGCTTGATGTTTTCAAGTAGGAGTTTATTTGGATGATATTATTATATCATTTCTCTCGCGATTCGGTCGTCTAATGATTTCACCGTCTTACAATCTAACATTGATGCGGTTTTCAATTGGGTAAGGCCAACAACATCAGGCTGAACATAAAGAATTGTAATTACTTGGTCATTAGCCGCAGGAAGTTACCGGTGGACCCTGGTTATACCATCAACAATATCCGCGTTACTCGTGTCTACGCTTTGCGTTTATTGGGAGTCATCGTATCTA
The DNA here is from genome assembly GCA_963920705.1 of Odiellus spinosus. Lineage (NCBI taxonomy): Eukaryota > Metazoa > Arthropoda > Arachnida > Opiliones > Phalangiidae > Odiellus > Odiellus spinosus. The sequence continues at coordinate 11,698,541 of OY987225.1, read as the reverse complement.
GCGATCTGAAGTGGGGTACCCATGTCACGAATATCACAAATCGGGCTAGGCGTCTCTGCGGCTTTATTCGTCGCACCACCGGGCATTCAAAGGCGTCCCTCACTTTATATAGAGCGTATTGTTTACCCGTCCTAGAATACGCATCCCCCGTCTGGAACCCGTACTTGAAGAAAGACATACAAGCTATCGAATCGATCCAGCGAGGTTTTTCCCGGTTTTACTTAAAGTGCCCTCGCGCGAACAAGGCAGGCCATGTCCCGTATGACCAACGGCTGAAGATCATGGGTCTTACCCCTCTCGTTGTGCGCCGGGCTGTTAGCGACGTAATGACTCTACTTTGCCTCAAGTCCTTACCGTTCTTCAACTTTCGAGATTATTACCAACAAAACGATCGTCACTTGGCCGAGACTTATCGCGTTCCGTTTGCTAGGTGTTTGGCGTTGGACAATTTCTTCTTCACGCGTTCAGCAAAAACTTGGAATTCTTTGCCAGGAGATGTTCGCCTATTGGCACCCCTCCCCGTTTTTAGATCGGAAGCTACAAAATTTTTTTGTGTACAATTGGCCGTTTAATTTTTCTTTCTAAATTGTTATCTAAATAACTTTTTATTTAATCTTGCACCTAATGTGAATTTGATTTTGTAATTCCTTCGTATCTGTGTATTTTTGTATTTGTCCGGTAACCACTTCTCATAGGCTTTGTCCTTCTGTGGTTGCCAGTAACATTAGTAACAAAATAAATTATTATTATTATTATTATTATTATATCTGGTCAAAATTGGGAAGATCATTTGGTGGCACTTCAGGTATCTGTTCCGGATTACGTTGTTAGTAAACATGGGGTCAAAATTGATCCAGATAAAGAGAAAGCCATTATAGACTTTCCTCGACCCAGAACAGTTTAAACAGGTATCCTCATTCCTGTTCAAATGTGGGTACCATTCTCGGTTTATTCTTCATCTGGCTAATCTAACAGCACCCTTGAAAAACTTAAAACCAAAGTATCATAGATGGCGTTGGGGGGAGGAGGAACATAACGCTTTTGAAGAAATAAAATATTTAATTGCCACAGCGGCAATACGTCAGGTACCTACATCTGATGGGAAGTTCATAATAACAACTGACGCTAGTGGTACAGGAAAAGGTGGAAAAATTAACCCAAATTCAGGGTGATGAAGAAGCCATGTTAGCCTGCTTTAGCTAATTGTTAACCCAGTCCAATTAATATAGCACACTACGGAGCAAGAAGCCCTCGTTGTTATTGAAACTAATTTCGTCATTATATAGAGGGTTGGGAGTTTGCTGTACTCTCAACTCATCAGGCTTCATATTGGCTAATTAAACTAAAAAATAAAAAGAGCAGGTTGATGAGGTGGGCCTTGGAACTTAGGCCATTTGACATTTTACATAAATCTGTTTAAGAAAATATTGTAGCAGATGCTTTATTTAGGTGCCCAGTTTCTGATCTTGGTACCGCGAGTTCCAAAGTAGCGGATGAGGTGGAAAATTCTAGGGATTTGTTACCTAATAATCTAAATGTAATTGAGTGTAATCCAGGTTTTAACGCAACCCATCTGGATTTTGTAACGCAGAATGATATTATGGAGGCTCAGAAGTCCGATCCTAAATGGATTGATATAAGAATTAAATTAGACAATAATGAAGCCTCAAGAGTGTATGAAGTTAGAAATGATTTATCGTAAATCAGAAGGTTTTCAGCCAGCAAAGGTTTTGATTCCATCTAATCTACTTCTTAGTATACTACAGACTCATGATCAAACTATCAGGACACCGCGGTAGAAGCGCGACTTCTACAAAAGTTAGGGCTAGGTATTATCACCCCCAGCTCTATGCATTGGTTAAACAGTATGTGAAAGATTGTGAGGTCTGTCACCGTTACAAGAGATCAGGATTTGTGATACCCTTTTTAAAATGCATCCAGAGACTTAGTGGGCGCTAACATAATGGGCCCCTACTATGTACCAAACATCAAAATAGATTTCTAGAGGTAATAGAAGATTATTTCACTAAGTATATAGAAGTCTTTCAATTTAGGAGCATTACGGCTCTTATATTTTGTAAAATTATTTAGCAATATTTTCCCGGCACGGTTCTATGGTGGCAATATTGTCGGATAAAGGCCCTCAGTTAATGTCATAAATTAAAATCAAAAATAAACTTACATCACCTTATCATCCTAATGCTAATCTTACGGAACGTACTAACCGAATATTAGGTGAAATTATTAATAAATGTAAGAAATATACATGGACCATAATTTATCACTTATTCAGTTGGCCCTTAAGAGCACTATCCATACATCTACTGGCTTTTCCCCATTCTATTTACACCATGGATAGGAGCCCACCATACCCAGGGATGAAGCGTGTGCTTATCAACAATATTGAAGAAACCGTTTTGTATTATGAACAGGGACCATTACACGAGTGGCAGTTATCCATAGATAACAGACTGTCCAATGCCGCCGCTTAATTCGCTCCTCAATGGGAAGGTCCATTTAGGGTCGTAGAAAAATCGTCTCCCGTGACTTATATTACTACGGATTTAGCTACAGGATCCTTAGGAGGAAATTGGCGATTTGAAATTTTTTATTAACAACGCTAATTTGGACACTCAGGAAAGGATGATTCAACAGATAGATCCTACCATTGCCGCCTAAATTATCAAAGCCCGTGCTTGGTACCCAGAGAGGGGAGATATTTTACTTCTAGCCGAACTTTAGTTCTTTCGTACGCCGTTGGATGCCGTTTTATGGACTACAACTCGAGGGGGTGCTTAATAAAGGTTCAAGTAAAATAAATTGTATTAGGGAGTCTCTATAAAGACGAAATGTAAGTTTTGTTAGTATCAAAACAAATTACATATACTTAATTACTTATTAATTACGTCATCATAATAATTTAAATTAAAGAAAGATAAAATAAAATTAGAGGCGGCAAAAAACGTCTTTAAATCAAAACCTTATTATAAAATAAGCAATTTTTACGTAAACTTTTGCGTATAATAACAATACTTGACCTATAAAGGCATTTTAAAATAGGAACAAGGTTCAAATCACATTGTGCTAAATATCACAACATTTTAAAAACTAAACCTTTAAAAGTTTTCTCTACAACGGCTTGGCCTTATATTTCCTAATTTTCTCCTTCCGATCAGAAACATCTCTAGCATAATTATTGGTTAATGGTCTTAAATATTTCTCTAGAAGTATTTAAGTAGATATAAATATACAAAAAAGATGTTGCTTCGCACCCTTAAAAAAACTCTTTATCTAACTCGAATCAAACCCGTGAAGGGACAGAAATTATTTGTTAGAGAAAGAGCAATTTCATATCTTTAAAATAATAGTTGGTAGATTTAGTCTACTACTTCAAAGATTATATTATTATTATATATTTTCCAAAAAACGGATAAAGACGACCTAAGACTAATGATAAATATATATACATTAAAGGAACTCCATCTTTAGCTAATTTTATTAGTGATACCGATAGAATTTAAAATTAACATCAATGGGAGAGGAAGGTTAACTAGGTCGTCTTTATCCGTTTTTTGGAAAATATATAATAATAATAAAATCTTTGAAGTAGTAGACTAAATCTACCAACTATAATTTTAAAGATATGAAATTGCTCTTTCTCTAACAAATAATTTGTGTCCCTTCACGGGTTTGATTCGAGTTAGATAAAGAGTTTTTTAAGGGTGCGAAGCAACCTCTTTTTTTAATTTCTGTCCTTTTTTCACCAAAAATATACACCTTTTCCACATTTCACTATTTTGCTTTATAGGTTTATTGAACCTTAATTCTTACTAATGCTGAATAAAAATTAAAGCGTTTAATTGAGGCTTCAATCTCTTCGTAATTGACACCCTGGTACAAATCTCGAAAGACAGAGATTAACTAACCTAACCTTACCTAAGTTGTAAAAGAGGGATGGGCTAGTTCAATTGATTAACTAACCTAACCTTACCTAAGTTGTAAAAAGGGATGGGCTAGTTCAATTGATTAACTAACCTAAAGTTGTAAAAGGGATGGGCTAGTTCAATTGATTAACTAACCTAAACTAATCTTACCTAAAATACTACAAGAGGAACGGGTTAGCCCGAGTTATAGGGATTACCTAGTTGGAGGGATGGGCTATTTCCAGGGTTTAATTAACCTAATTTAACCTTAAAGAATACATGATGGAATGGGTAACCCGAGTGATTAACTAGTTGGAACGATGGGCTAATTGGAGGAATTAACTAACCTAACCTAGCGTTACCTAAAATATTACAAATAGCCCGAGCTAAGGATTAACTAGTTGGAGGGATTGGCTAATTAGAGGGATTAACTAACCTAACCTCACCTTAAAGATTTCCAGATGGACGGGGGAGGTCGAGGGATTAACTAACCTAGTCTTATATAAAATATTACAAGAGGGACGGGCTAGACCGAGCTAGAGATTAAATTTATAATATTGAATCGCATCGACAAAAAATGACCATGGAAAGCGAAACAATTCTTTAAAGCAAGAGAACATAATTCTGGAGACCAGAAGTATGTGGCCGTTTATTTAACTCGCTGACATCAATTTCCGTTTCGTATACCCTATTTAAAATTCTAAATCTTTATTTTTTATTATACTTAAGTTAGATGTTCTTTAGATACAGACTTCAAAAATTGGCCAACTACTTAATGGCAACGTTATTACGTAGTAGTAATGACGAAGCTATTGGATCTAAAGCACATCCTAGTCGCAAAACTCAAGTATTTTAAAAAATAAAGTTGAGATTGAGAACGTTAAACTATAAATTTCATGTGTAATCGAGCACTTGGCAGGATATGAAGTCCAACTCAAGTGATATTTAATCTCTAGAACTCTCATTGTGAAATGTTTTTACAGTGACTTACTATATTAAATTGGCCACATTTCTAGGTAATGCGATTTACATTCAATCGCCTCGGTTTATTCGAGTACTCTACCCAAAAGATAGTGAGAAATAGGTCTCTTATCACCGAAATATAGGTGAGAAACGATTGCCTAAACAATCGAAGACGTCACCATTGCACAAACGAGAGGGTTCGCCACCATTTTAAACGCTAACGTAAACCACGCATTGGTACAGTGCATCTGTGAGTACCGAATCTGCAAATCTTGTTTCTATAGGCCGAGAAGAGATATATTATTAAATTTAAAAAATCGAATGATAAGAAAATCATGCCAACTTTTTAATTACGGTGAATTAGGGTGAATATAATGGGATACTCAGGATATAATAAAATAGTCAAAATTTGAAGGCTAAAGAGGGCTACCCTAGTAGAAGAACCCAGTGAATGCAATTTTCAGCTAACGATAAAAAAATGCCATTAAAAAAAAGCTTATGTACTGTTTAATAAATTAAATTTTTGTTTATCAATTTAGAACCAGTTAATAAAGCTCGGCTAGGTTTATGTTTTGACCTTTTCGTAACCCATTCAGCCACCTTTCTCTCAATAACTTCATATACCTTATCAATCTTTCATTATTGAAATCTTTGTTTAACCAAGAGAAGCCCTCGTACTCAATAAACTATACTTTCTCTCTATTAACTCGAATTCAATAGTTATTCCTTATCATTCTACTGTTTAAGAAATAAAATTTTTGTTTACCATTATGAAGCAATTAATAAAGCTCAGCTTACCTTATGTTTTCACCCTTTTGTAACACATTCAGGTACCTTACTTTCTATTACAACATATACTTTTTCAATATCTCATTATTGAAAGCTGTGTTTAACTAGAGATACTCTTGTACCCGAACGAAGCCTTATCAAATTTTTTCAAAAGTACCTTTGTCTGTATTAATTCGAATTCAGTGCACGGTGGGAAGAGGGAAACGACGACGATTTCAGTTATCAAGCGCCGCGGGTCCATTGGGAAAGTACAATACAGTTTCTGATGAAATTCGAGTTTAGATAAACACAAGTTGGGAAACCAAAATATAACCTCCCCGACCCCGACGTTAAGGTAATCTAACCTAACCTAACCCTACCTAAAATAAAAGATGAAAAGAAATGTAGAGTATTGGATGAGTAGAGGAAACAGCGTGCATTTCCATCATTATTCTCTATTTTACGGAGTATAAGTATTTTCCTTTAACCTCAAGGATACAGAGAATGCAAAAGAGTGTCATGCGTTACCCATAATTACATGTGGCAGGTCGTAGACTCTTTAATATACACACCAAATGAAATGTCCTGCGTTACCCATAATTATATGCGGCATGGCGTAGATTTCTTAATAGACACACCAAATGAAATTTATTTTCTAAATAAATATGTAAAATACATGTTCTTATAATATAAATTATCACTAGAGCATAGGCTGTACTGTGTGATTATCTTTGAGATAACCCACTGATTTGATAAAGACGAAGGATTTAGTCTGGGATGGCAATGAAGACAAGGAATTAAAACGACGAAGATTTTGTAGCAAGTTCCTCTTAGACAAACCAAGAAATATTGTAGACTGAATGTTCCATTTACAACCCATTTTCGGTAGATGATCGGCAATTACTTCCGGTACAGTTTTCGTCTAAAATTCTTGTTTTGACGTGCTAATAGAGGACCATTACTGATATTTTCATCATGCAAGTGATCCCAGTCATTGGAAGAATCAAAGGATTGAGCTGGTCGAGGTTATTTTCCAAACCGGCTGACAAGACGTTAGCTTCCACTCCTATGATAAAAAAAATATCTTGAATACTGAAATAGACTAATTTCCATACCGTTAATATTTATACTTGAATAGCTCCTTATATGTTTAGAATAACGAGGCCGTATGAAGAACTGTTGAGCTTTTACTGACTGTAAGAATCTCATATGTCGAGTCCGAAAACACTCACTGCTTGCATGTTTCAATTCTTCGTAGCCAGGCCGTTTCTCTCTGGTGATAAATGAAAGCCATGTCGCTGCTCTGTTGACTTCAAATGGTGATGACATTCTGCGCTGGTTGATTTTCTCACTTAAGTCACTATAGCTCTCTTTCGTCTGGTCTCGTCTTGTCTCGTCTCCTGGTCTGCTAACGAAGATCACTCTACACGGCTTCTTTTGATTATGAAAATAATAGGAAATGTTTCTTGGTTTTATAGTGGAGAAATCTGAAGCTTATTTTTTTTTTTCCAACATCAGATAACCATTTTTTATTCAAAACTGATGTTTTTTTAAACACGGGAAACCTACTGTACTTCTGTCCAAGGGGAGTTTTCACGACTATAATTTTTCTTAAGAGGTTTAACATTTTGTATCAATCCGCCTCAGCTTTAAATCTTATGTGGTTTCTATCTTGGATGCCCGTGTAAACGTACCTTTATTTAGATTCTTCAATCCACCCCAAGTTTGCAGCAAGCCTTAGCCTATACTGCCCGTTATAACTTTGCTTTTTGGACTAAATGATATATGGAAAACAGCTTAGCGCGTGTTGCCAACTCAAGCTGGTATTAAACGGTCACATTTCATTAAATTTTTGGGAAATTTCTTAAATAGCTTATCTACAGTTTAATAAATTAAATTTTTGTTCATCAATTTAGAACCACTTAATAAAGATCGCTAGGTTTATGTTTTAACCTTTTCGTAACCCATTCAGCCACCTTTCTCTCTATTACTTCATATACCTTATCAATCTTTCATTATAGAAATCTTTGTTTAACCAAGAGAAGCACTCGTAAACAATAAACTATACTTTCTCTCTATTAGCTCGAATTCAATGGATATTCCTTATCATTCTACTGTTTAAGAAATAAAATTTTTGTTTATCATTTTGAAGCAATTAATAAAAATCGGCTAAGCTTATGATTTCACCCTTTTGTAACCAATTCAGGCACCTTACTCTCTATTACTTCATATACTTTATCAATATTTCATTATTTAAATCTGTGTTTAACTAGAGAAACTCTCGTACCGAAAGAAGTCTTATCAAATTTTGTCAAAGTACCTTTGTCTGTATTAATTCGAATTCAGTGGACGGTGGGATACCCGTGTAAACGCACTTTTATTTAGATTCTTCAATCCACCCCAAGTTTGCAGCAAGACTAAGCCTATACTGCCCGTTATACCTTTGCTTTTTGGACCAAATGATATATGGAAAACAGCTAAGCGCGTGTTGCCAACTCAAGCTGGTATTAAACGGTCACATTTCATTAAATTTTTGGGAAATTTCTTAAATATCTTCTAAACTATCTCGAATTTTTAATTGATTTTTCAGCTTCTTTATTAATTAGATTCAGTTTAACAATATTATTATATTAAATTAAAATTTAAATGAATTATACGCTTCAATTCACTAAAAGATATCGCGGCATAAGGCCAAAATAGTTAGGGCATGGAAAAGGGGTATATATAGCTTTCGCTAACCTTTATTCACCGAGCGAGTAACCGAGAAGAGTTGGGGAAAACCCCCCCTTCTCAACGTCTAGACGTTTATCGTAACCCTAGGCATTCGGTAACTGCACCACAAAGACCCGTAGAGAGAGGAGATGACTGGAGTGGAAGGTTGATGTGGACTATATTAGTGAGGGACGCCTCGCTAATATGGCCCGCTGAGATCGGACACTAGAGGTTGGACCTTGGTGTGAGGATGGTCGGAGGTGATTATAACAGTGGGAGACGTCCCATTGCGTATAATCGCCTTCAATTGTCCAGCATCGAGGTTTGACCGTAAAGTGGATGGTGGAATGCGATAATATACAATTGGAGACGTCCTGTTGTATATAATTGCACGACACCTGAAACTCATTGTGGCAGCCACGCTTAAAGGAGGTAATTCCCGTTAAACGGAATTGAACGATAAGCTGGCATGATTACGTCTCTAGACTTTTGGCTCCACGAGCTAGGTCACGTGATTTCCGGTTACACACACAGACACGACCAGTGTAAACCTCCCCCTGAACTAAAGTTCAGTCGGGGAGGTAACAATAGTGTTTATCCCCAATAATAGCTCTTTCTACATGGAGGAAATTAAATGCGTTCTTTAATCGTGATTTTCTTAAACACAAATAGGGAAAGGTCAAGATACCATTTTCATTCGCCGTCATCTTGAATGTCTCTACATCTGCTGTATTAGTCATTATAAAGGCAGATAAGGAATAGCTTCCCTTTTTATATGCTAGATAAATATATTTTTTAAGCATTTAGTCAATATTAGACGGCTGAAGAGGGACGGTGAATATGGGTGAATTTAATGGGATACTCATGATATGACATAATAGTCAAAATTAGACGGCTGAAGAGGGCTACCCTAGTAAAAGAACCCAATATATGCAATTTTCCGTGAACGATAAAAAATGCCATTAAAAAAAGCTTATCAATTGTTTAATAAAATCAATTTTTGTTTATCAATTTAAAGCTAATTAATAAAGCTCGGCTAGTTATGGGTTTTACCCTTTTCGTCACCCATACAGGCATCTCTCTCTCTCTATTAACTCGAATTCGATAGATATTCATTATCATTCTACTGTTTAAGAAATAAAATATTGTTTACAATTTTGAAGCAATTAATAAAGCTCGACTAAGCTTATGATTTCACCCTTTTGTAACCCATTCAGGCACCTTACTTTCTATTAATTCGAATTCGATGGATATTCCTTATCATTCTACTGTTTAAGAAATAAAATTTTTGTTTATCATTTTGAAGCAATTAGTAAAGCTCAGCTAAGCTTAAGATTTCATCCTTTTGTAACTCATTCAGGCACCTTACTTTCTATTACTTCATATACTTAATCAACATTTCATTATTGAAATATGTGTTTAACTAGAGATACTCTTGTACCCGAACGAAGTCTAATCAATTTTTTTCAAAAGTACCTTTGTATGTATGAATTCGAATTCAGTGGACGGTGGGAAGAGGGAAACGACGACGACGATTTCAGTTATCAAGCGCCGCGGGTCCATTGGAAAAGACATTACGGTTTCTGATGAAATTCGAGTTTAGATAAAGGGATAAACACGAACGTGTTTATCCTAATTCCCGCAGTCTGTATCACATTTTAACGGCTTTTGGAAATGAGGCAATATGGTTTCAACATATTTAGCTAAAACATTTTGTCGAGTGAAAAGTGTGATTGAGGATTGTATAATTGTTACAAATTTTCTCACCTTATTCTAGGCCTACATAATTTTTTTGTTAAAGATTCGTACGGTTGAATTTATTGTCATTTTAATTTCCGTCGCCTATTAAAGGATTAATAGTTTAACTTTCATTTGCTTTAATTAAATAAAGAAGTGAAGTTCCGGACTGTGGCTGGATCAGTTTTTCTAAGCATCCAGGGCAACTTGTATTTTCTTCCGCCACACGTACTTAAAGCAACTGAACAACTTCTTATAGAATTCATGCAGTAATCTAAATAATAAGAAATGAATATAGCGTTACCATCAGTTATCTCTTCTAAGTTTTATTAAAATATTACCATTTGGAGTTAAAACATCCATTTGATTGAGCAGATTTTGCACACCCGTCGGTAAAACTGGTTGCAAACTAGAAGTTGTTGGGTTATCATGATTATTGATATTAGATGTTTCCAAACGATTCCGGAAAGATTTTGTGTTGTTGCACAATATTTTTGAAAGTTTGAAAAATATAATTCACTACTGCGAATCAATTTCAGGTGAAAGTGGTTTGAAGTATTCTTACGGGATTGCAGTGTTTCTCTTAGGAATTTGATTAAAGTGATCGCTACAAACTCTTGCACCCGGATTTGTAATATTATTACGTAATCCCTTACAACTTCATACTTCTCCCCGAATATTGCACAAAGTCATTTAATTCTATTTTCTTTCTTGGGAAGCCTTTGAAAACTTCGGGTATCATTACCTTTCTTGCGCCAATCATTATTTTTACATCTTGGAACCGGTTTATAGCTAGTAGCGCAGTTTCCTTAAAGCGCAGTTCCCAAAAGCGCAATTTCAAAATCGCAGTTCCCAAAAGCGCAGTTTCCCAGTAGAGAAATTTCCCAAAAGCGCAGTTCCCCAGACCATCACTCAACAAGAGACGTCACAGAAATTTTCGTATATTTAAAAAAAGGTTTGCACCTTATATCTTGAACATAATACAATATCTTTCATTGTTATTGTTTATAATAATTGTAAATCTCTGTGTTCACATTTTATCACACTCTCTTTAATTGAGGGTACCACCCACAGTGTCATTACCCCTTATACAATAGGGGTAACACTCACTGCGTCTGTGAGTGGCCCTCATTCCATGGCAATCAACGAAACTTAGCTATTACCTTTCTCACAGATGGATTGCTTATAAAGCGATCCTGGGAGAAGTTAGCAACTCTGCATAATGCTTAGACCGTAAACTAAATATATTTAACGACTTCATAAAATGAGCTGTATGTGTAGTATTATTTTAATAAATCTAAGAACATATTCGTATTCTAATCGTATTCAAATTATCACACTGATTAACGCCCAAAAATCTGAAATATTGCTGAAAAACATATTTGTTTAAATATACGATTTCCCTTAAAATCTCTTTCTAATCATTTGATAATATGTGATGTCATGGGGCTACAAAAGATCGAATTTTGTTTTATCCAATTTGTTAAAGAAGCGGATCCTAAAGACCGATTTTCATTTGTTCGAATATCATAACATAATTGTGTTCATATGGTCGAATCTAGTAAAAAATATTTCAGTACTTTAATAAGAGTTAATTAAACAATCAAATTAAAAAAAATATTTAAAATATTTGATATTAAACGTTTTTAATCATAAATATCTTTGAAGCAGTGGAATAAATCTTTAAATATAATTTAAAAATATTAATTTACTCTTTCTACAACTAAAAATTATTTTCCTTTACTGAACTTGAACGAAACAAAGAAGCTTTTTCCAGGCAACCCTTTTTTGTGTAGTTTACATAATTTTTTAAAAAATATACACCTTTTAATTTCTACTATTAACAACAATTCTCTAATTTTATGAAAACTTTGCCTGACGGATCTTTTGACTTTTAATTCTTACAAATTTTAAGCTTCAAAGTACACATAACAAAGAGTTTGGTACATAATGTCGAAACTCATAATCTCGAAAGACTAATAACCTAACCTAACGTAACCTAAAATATTAAAAGAGGGAGGGCTACCCCGAGAGATTAACTAATTGAAGGGATGGGCTAGTTCGACGATTAACTAACCTAACCTTACCTATAATATTACAAGATGGACGGGCTAGACCTGATATTATTAGATTATTTGATATGAATGGTTTTCATGACGAGTATGAGTGAGAAGGTATGACAACTAGGCATAACAATAGCATTTCACAGTTTTATTTACTTAAAGAAATTACAAAGCAATAGGGTTGCAAATGTTGTAAGATATGCCATGAACATATTGATAGGCAGTGATCTTCATAGAATCTAACTGAATCTTCAAATTATCAATACGCGTCAAAGTTTGCATATATTTCTTATCAATCCGCACGAGTTCGGCTCCAGCTGAGATCTGCATCCAAACTGTTTCGCCTGTTCTTCAATGAAACATTTGATAAAATAATAGACGTTTGGATGATTTTTACCTACAATCGCTTTGAAACGATTGTGCCAGCCTAAATAAAATATAAAAAGGAAACAAGTTTTTTTTTTTTTAATTTCTTTCGCGTTTACCTTCAACATCATTGTTAGTGCGCTTAACCACACCGTACATATTCCAAAGCTCTAAAAGGTATTTCTTTCAACCACTGCTCTTCGTAATAAGTAAGCAATGGCATAAGCATTACGGGTGCATTTTCCAAAATTTCGGAAAAAACTTAGAATTTACCGATAATTATTAAATTTTAAATGATATATAGAAATATTATATTGCAATACATTTTAAACGTTTACTGATACAGTACGCGCATATATTGCAATACATTTTAAACGTTTACTGATACAGTACGCGCAATGTCTAAGGCTAATTGAACTAGCTAAGCTGTAATAAATATAATTACCATGAAAACTATGGATATCTACCATAATATTAATACTCTTAAGACATCGTTATTCGCGCAAGCATTTAATATAAAAACCTTCATATAATCTTACCTTCTCAATCTGATTAAAGGCGCGTTCAGACTATCCAACTTTAGTCATCTGACAAGGATCCGACTAGGCAGCTTGACTTGTCAGTCCAAAGAGTCAGGTCAGCTCAAGCGTTCACATTACCAGACTTGTCAGTACGACAATTTTTGTATACTGTAGTTCTCACTTTAGCCACAAGAGGAGGTACAAAACGGTTTAACCAATAGGAATAAGCTCCGTTAAAGCGGCAGCTGTGGTCTAATTTTTTAGGGTAAAGTCGTTTAAATCTTTACCGAGCGAGATTCTTGCTGCTATATTCTTCAATAATATAACTAAACTATGGATTGTGCCCAAAATTTACGGGAAAAAAAATAATAGCTCTGATGGGAATCGCGCTGATAATCGATAGAGAGAAAAATCGTAAACAAATGTTGAAAAAATGTACGGTCTGGGTTAAGCCTTGGATCAAGAGAAGGAAAGAAAAAGGAGCATTCTCTTTGGTGAACGAATTACGCCTAGAAGATGCAAATAGTTATAGGGGTTATCTACGAATGTCGGAAGAAACATTTGTTTTAATACTGAAAGCCGTTCAAAGTGATATTGAAAATGAAGAAACCTTGTTTCGTGAGCCAATCCCTGTTGAAGAGCGACTAGCCGTCACGCTTCGTTTTTTGGCAACAGGTATGTTTATACGTAATTTACTAAATAAACAAGTTGGGAAACCAAAATATAACCTCCCCGACCCCGACGTTAAGGTAATCTAACCTAACCCTACCTAAAATAAAAGATGAAAAGAAATGTAGAGTATTGGATGAGTAGAAGAAACAGCGAAATAGGCAAAATATTATATCACATTGAACCTATATGCATTTCTTCAGTATACCAACACAACCCTAAATAATTCTCTACTTAAAACCAAACCTAACTAGAGAAAAAAAGGAAAATAAATAAGATATAACCACATAGATTTCAAGATAAATAATCCAGTCCATAATTCAGTATTAAAACAAAAAAATCGGAATTAAGACAACTGAAATTAGCAATCTTTGGTAATATGTAAAATAGCCCTTACATGAACAATTTAAGTAAAGCAAATTATCAAATAAACGCCAAATAAGTCAATTAATTAAAATTAAAAATATTAATCTTACCACTACCAAATAGCGGGCAGAAAGCACAGACATCAAGATAACATTAGCAAAATAAATTTTCAACCTGAGAACTAGATTCTACAAAATCTTCTGGAATATTAAATTTATTTTAATCTAAAAAATAAAAAATCTTAAAAAAAATATCTATACAAATAACATATTGATAAACCAATTAAAATTAGATGCGAAAAACATTTAATCTCGATATGAGATTAAATACACAAGGTCAAGGTTCTTATTTTAAAACCATATCAGAATTTTGACGGTTGTAGAGTATTTGTAGACCAAGTAACGTGAAAAGGCAAAATGTTATATCAAATTGAACCTATACATGGCTTCAGTATACAACACAAGTTGTGAAACAAACGTTATTTTACGTGACTACACACTAGCTAAAACGTCACCGAAAATAAACGACAGTAGGCATTAAAAAGCATAGTTCTACTATACTTAATTGGGATAAACATTAATTTCATGTGGGGAAAAGTGTGAAACTAAAACTAGCAGTCATTAAGAGATCCAATCACGTGATTCTTTTCCCCACTCGGTCTACATTTCACTATAGGGTGAACCATATCATATATACCAATTAAAACACAAGAAAATTCAATGTCAATCCGGTTTAAGAATGTTAGTCAACTGTAAATTGTGGTATAAATAACCTGGTTCGATCTGCGCATGCGTACACGCAACAATTTCGCGTGAAATACATTTGGAAACGTGCGAGGCTTATAAAATATTAATTTGAAAACCCGTGCTAGTTATTAAAACCAATTCTTACGCCACTGTTCGAAAGTTTGCCAGAAAATTACAGTATTTCCCCATACATTAAACTGATTTTCCCAAGAATATCAGAATCGCTTTGATATTTTGCACGCGTAAAGTGGTTTCGGACTTGAAATTTAGTGGGCTACACATACTCGCGTGCTGATGAACTCGATTTTACGCAAGTCACAAATACACATATGTTCCTTTGCTTAAATGACGTTATTATGCTTTAAAGGTGTGCAAAATTGAAGCTAAGCTTGTTTACACGCACTTATTTACTTTAGACATTCGGAGAAATTGAAAAAAAAAAATTTGAACTCTAACGTTTTGGCCATTTAGATCTACCAAACATACCAGCACGCGTTCTTCGTAAATCTATTTATATCTTTACGCTGATGACGTGAATGCACCAATTAATATCCTTAAGAGAGCGCATTAGACGCGATAGATGCAAGGAAGTCGCCTAGACATTAATGGCGTTTTGCGCGAGAAATTGCAAATATTAATGAAGAATTTACTTCCAATCCAGCGTTTCTTGTGAATTATACCCTTGCGTATACGCGGCATTTTCGTGCGAAACAAATTCGCAAATATAGCAAACACGCGAGCAATTGAAAAAATGAAATTGAAAGCGCGTGCTAGAAACTTGTTCTTATAACAAAGTCCCAATACATTGTTTCCAGCTTCGCAATGAAGTAAGTTTATCCCGGTACATAAAGCTAATTCTCTCAATATTCAGCCGAAAAGAAAAAAATAATACTAGAAGTCTGTTGCAGACTTCCAGTCCCTATACTCGGCCGGTTATTCTATTAAATACAAGTTTGTGGCAGGTTATTCAACATGTAGACCTCAATTATCATATCTCCTATCCTACGTGGTAATAGTTGGTTTGTTATTCAATGGCGAATTATTAAAGATTGGGTTTAAAGCACATTCCAGTCACGGAACTCAAGTACATCAAAATCAAAGTAGGTAATGGAGAAGTTTAAGTTAGATATACGGGTACATTCGCTCCAAAAGTCAAGTGCAAATCACCCATAAGACCTTACATTATATGAGGCTTTTACGCAGGCCTTAAGGTTATGTACAAGTACGAAGCCCAAACACACGTGTATTAGCTCTCCTCGACACCGAGGTAAAGGAGGTATCACTCCACGGAGAGAAACGCCAGTCGAAGCAGCTAAGAGCCGCTGTCGAATTACCATCACACTAGTGAATTGGTACGGCGAGCGAAAAGGTAACCAGCTCTTCGATCCCAGCTTTTTCTCTGACGGCCGAAATAGTATTTCACGCTTTTATATATGCGATAAACAAAATAAAAAAAACACCTACACATTTTAATAACTGAGGCTAAGCTAAAAAATTAAATCAATCAATTAAAATAGATAAAAAACAAGACTACTTCCATATGCGTAGAAGTTGAACTGTATTAGTTTTCCAATCCACCCTGAGTTTGCAGCAAACCTAAGCCTACAATACCTTTATACCTATGTTTTTGGACTAAATGGTACATGGAAAATAGCTTAACGCGTGCTGCCAACTCGAGCTGGTATTGAACACACAAATTTCACAAAATTCTTAGACAATTTCTTAAATATCTTATAAAATAACATTTAATTTTAATTTAATTTTCAGCGAAATTATTAATTAGACTAAGTTAAGTAATTTAAGAAATTTTAATTATAGTTTAAATGAACATTTCGTTTCAATTCACTGAAAGATACCACGCCATAAGGCTACAACGCGTTAGTGTAAAAAAAGTGGTATATAAGGCGATCGAAAAACATCTGTAACTTAAAGCTGTGAAGAAAGGGGAACCCACCCCCTGTTCAATGTCTGGAGGTAGTTATTACACCAGGCCCTCAGTGTGGCTACGAACGAAAATCTGACCCGTAGAGGGGGCGAGTTGATGGTTGATGTGGACCATATTAGTGAGGGACGCCTCGCTAATATGGCCCGCTGAGATCGGAAACTGGAGGTTGGACCTTGGTGCGTTAGGATGGTCGGAGGTGATTATAACAGTGGGAGACGTCCCATTGTGTATAATCGCCTTCAACTGCCCAGCATCGAGGTTTGATGTGGATGGTGGAAGGCGGTAATATGCAATGGGAGACGTCCACGGTTGCATAAAATCGCACGACACCTGAAGCTTATCCATGTGGCAGCCTGATTATAGGAATTCCCGTTGAACGGAATTGAACGTCTTGAGTCCCAAGATTTTTGCTCTACGTGCTAGGTGATATCCGGTTACACAGGATATCCGCTTACACCGGAAGTGACAGACACACAGACACGACGAACGTAAAACCTCCCCGTGAACAAGTTCACTCGGGGAGGTAAAAAGAGCCGACATATCTAATCATTGCTTTCCGCTATAGGAGAAAGCATGTATTAGTTACAATACCAATTCAGAATGGGCTTAAGCATAATTCATGGTATCATATATGAAACTTGCAATTCAATATTCAATCAGCTTCCGGCCAAGTAATGTTCAATCAAAATTAAATAAGCGCAACATTTTAAAGTAAGGTAATATTTCATCCACAGGCACATGGCGTTCCCGCAATGTAAAGAAGATTGGCTAAACATTGCGAAGGATTTTAAAGCCAAATGGCAATATGATAATTGTATTGGGGCTATTGACGGAAAACACGTGACCGTAACTGCCCCACCAAACTCTGGTTCCTACTTCTTTAACTACAAAGGCAGCTTTAGCATCGTTCTTTTGGCCCTCGTTGATGCAAATTCCAAAGTATTTACAATTATAATAGATAATCATATAATGGAATTATAGTATTTGACTTTTTTATTTACGGGAAAACACCTGGCCTTTTTTGATGGTATTTGATTAATTTAAGGTTTCTATTCTTAGGCTATATTTGTTGATGTTGGTACAAATGGGAGATGCCATGACAGCTCAACATTTGTAAATTCGAGGCTCTCACGAGAGATGTTGAAAATCTTCCCAGCCCTCAGCCTTTACCATGACGTGTAAAACCTGTGCCCTTTGTGATAGTTGGTGATGAAGCTTTTACATTAAAACCCAATGTGATGAGGCCCTATTCCAAAAACGAACTGACGTTTCACAAAAGATTTTTTAATTATAGATAACATAAAATTAATTAAGCTACGATTATACTAACTACTTTGAAACCCTGTCCAATGCCTTGAGCCAATCTTCAAGCGAAAAATTCAGTGTTTTCACAAACGAACACTCAAGTTTACAGGGCCATCCCCTCCCCCCCCCAAACAAAAACATGATTTGATATAGTTTTCATTTTTTGCAGACTCTCGAGAGCTCGACGGGTGTCTGAAAATTTCTTTGGTATTTTTGCCAGCCGATTTCGTATTCTGCTTGGCACCATTCAAGCTAAACCAGAAAATGTTGAAACGTTAGTGCTAGCAATTTGTACTTTGCATAACATCCTACGCCAACAAAGTATTGACAAAGAGGATGAGCTAAACACTGATTCCGAGTCAAGTGATGATGAGGGTGTTGAAAACATTTCGAAGGAAAAACCCGTTTTAAGACCCCTAGCTCACCAAGGGTGCCGTGCATCTCTAAAAGCAAAAGACATTCAAGAAGAATTTATGAACTATTTTTGCAACGAAGGGGCGTTGGGTTGGCAGTGGAAAAAGATACGAGAGTATTAAAAGCCAATTGTACCAAATAAATTGTATTATTTTATTTACATAGAACATTAAATTCTAATTAACAATTCGAAGATGTTTACATTCCAAGTAAAGAATGTTTTTTTTTCAAATATCATCTGCATAAATTGACATTTTAATTCATCAGATTCTCTCGGAGGCAATAACCTCAATTGCGTAGCAATGTATGAACCAAATATTTCATGTTCGTCTTTATTTTCGTCCATTTTTTGACAAGGGGTTTGACTTTTTAAACAAGCCAAAGCTTCCCCCAAAAAATTATCTGTTTCTGGTAAGTTTTTAGATGTTTTATTTTTTTTCCGCTTTCGCTCGTACTCTGAATGTGCAGTACTTGATGAGCCTCCGTTCATCCCACTGGTTGATAGTAAATTTGTCTCCGAATGGGTTCCTTTACTATCGTCGTTGCCATTCCTACCATCATCACCATCAGGCTCAATTATTTCGTCTGTGAAAAAGCTTAGATTTTCCGGAAACAAACGAGAATCCTCCAGATAATTTGGCCCCTTTAATTCCAGAAAAAAATCAACGATTGGGTTATAATAATAATTATAGTAAAAATTAATAATAGGTTTAGAATACCGTTTCTCCAAGTTCCGGCGCCTGGTTCGTGATATCCATACTTGACCGCGCCTTTCGTGGCTGAAGAGAGGCTTGTAAAAAATAAAAGATCTCCGAAAAACACCCATTTTGGTTCATAAATATCATCCGTCCCAGAGCCACTTTTTTTGGACGCGGTCACTTTTGACATTTCTCGTGAGAAATAGGCCCGTATCCCTTCCCAGCGGCTTTTAATATCGATCACTGAATTATGGAAATTACATTTGTTGAGGTTTTAAATTTAAAATATGAGGAGTCGTAAATTTCAAATATACCTGTACAACCAATTATAGAATCGGCTTTCTCAAAAGCCTGATCTCGTATCCCAGTTTTTTTGTAATTGGCATTCTTTGAATTATATATAAATTCATTTTCTCTAATAAATTCAATTAATTTGCGGGTGTCATTGCCACTCCAATTGAACTTCTGCTTTTGAAAAAAAATTGTTTATTACATTGATATAAATATAGAAAATAAGATATAAAATATTTACCGCGGGTTTTTTATTGCTAGCCATGCTGCGATGCTGGTCAATAGCCAAGTCCCTAAAAATTATAGCGAGAGAAAAAATGTCGGATACAAAATATCTTCGTCACGTGGCCTAATGGGACGACACAATTATCTATCTTTTGATTGGTCTTCCTGTTCCAGACTCTTGTCAGGTTGACTCCGATCGGGTCCCTACCCGATTAAAATCGGCTCTGTGCTGCGACAAAAAACGGGTCGAGTCTAACATTCACACTACCTGACAAGTCGGGCCGACTAGTCAATCTGACCTTGTCAGCTGACTAAAGTTGGATAGTCTGAACGCGCCTTTATATGGTTCTGTTAACCCTAGTGTTTGTATCCTTCGATATATGGCTTGCGTGTGATGAAAATAACATCATTTCAGTTTAGCACCAGCAAATTCGCTCTGTAAAGCAGAAATGACGCCGGCTTCGAAATCAATCATAATGGTTTCCAGATTTTCTACAGCTATCGTTCTTAAAGTTCTGAGAGAGTAAACCGTTTTTAGTAAAACCTATTTTAAAAATTCAGTTTATTTAAATGCACAGAAACCTAAATGTACCTAAAAAGTTCGATGTATAATGTTAGCGTTTTTCCCGACAATAGGCAAAAAATGGTCGGAATGACCTTCCCACCTCTCTCCACGTGTATTGTGAAAACTTGCTTGTAAATAGTTGGAGCAACTTTAAAGGTGCCATCCATGAACCACTTACGGTTTTCATTCATCCTACACAGATTCCGATTTTAAAAAATTGAGGAATAATGAATAAAAAAAGGAATAATGAAGCAAATCGACCCCTTTCCCAATTATTTATCGTAATGTGCCTCAACACAATACCACTCCGCGTAACCCAACTTTTCGCTTGAGAGGTTGGTATATTTGCATTTACTTCCATTAGAAATCCAGTTAAAAAGACAAATTTTACCTTTATAAATTTTTTGTAGTACCAAACACCATAACATCCCGCGATTCACTCTCAAAAAGTAAAAACGGTTCTTGGTTGTTAGTGGAACAAAGCTCCTCGGGTATATTATCTCCCCCCTAGACAAAGACAACGATGGAAGAACGCTGCGTCGACTTCTGTACAATGAACTATATATGGATTTTAGTGGCGGAAAAATAGCGGCTACGGACGGTTCATTGAATACTAGTTTTGCTGGTTAAAAAAATAGCGAACAAATAAAATTTAAATGGGCTCTTGATTTATTCGAACATTTAAATTTTTTTGATAATAAAATACCTGTTTCTTCATAAATTTTCGTGACCAACTTCGTGGGGTCGGAATTCGATTGAAGTTTCATTTGACTTTTCAATGAATCTACTCGGAATTTTTCATAGTTTCCTAATTTATGATCATCATCATGAACACCACGTTCTTCTGGGTTTTCGTAATTGGAATCCGTCCACAATCGACCCTTGGAATATTTTGATGAGCAGCGCCATCGTATTTTAAATTTTGTTCTAGCCTCCAACCGATATCCAAAACCGCGATAATTACAAGCTTCACTCCCTTTGTTTGTCAAGAACTTTTCCATCTTGAGACCAAGAAATTATGCGTTGGCTAAAGCAATTCTCTTTGAATATATACCCTATTTTCTAAAAACTAAGACTAATAAAACTGCTTTTTTTAAACGAAACAATAAAAAATAAAAAGACACTTTTGAGTTAAAAAAACAACATTGAAAAATACCTTTTTGAAAAATACCTTTTGTAATTTAATTTCGCAAAGAAATACTAATTTTTATAAACCTGCGAACCGCTAATTTTCTTTGCTTAAACTTTTTTTTAATTTATTTTTTTTATTTTGAATAACGATGATTGTCTAAATAAGTTCAGAAGAAACCATAAAAAATCGTTAAAAATTATAATAAATAGTGCTATTAGTTGGGGAAGCTAGAGTACGGCATTCCTATATGTTTTTTTCTTCGTCAGTATGGCAAGTGTTGACATTTTAAAACGCAAATATCTCTGTAAGCACCGTGGTTAAGAAAGCAGTGTCATTAGTGTGGCTTTGCTGAAAGCACCATATTGAGATATACCTGTATAATCTGTACGGCATAATAAACTTCTATCTTGGTGCATACGGCTGCGTTACAGGTTTTTGTTTTTAAGCATTAGCCACTCAATAACAGAACCTGAAATTATAAGAAAACGCTCTTATGGGAGTGCGCACCTGGGAACTGCATTTTTGGCAACAGCGCTTTTGGGAAACTGATCTTTTGACAAAACTGTGCTTGTGAGAAAACGCTCTTATGGGAGTGCGCAAATGGGAACTGCTCTTTTGGCAACTGCGCTTATGGCTACATACCCTTGGAACCATACAGTAGACCATTTTAGTTTGATGAAAAACAAAGGGCCTAGCCGGATAAGATAGTCAAAATTGCCTTTGAACGAATCGAGACAAAAAAATAGTTTCATAATGAGCATGACTAATGGTGGTCATGTGCAAATTTTCAGCTCAAAAGATGCGCACATAACCTCAAAAACAGATATTATGTGTTTTTTCATTTTTTGGCGATATCTTGGCCAAATTTCCACCAAATCGAATATACTTTTTTTTTTTTAATTAAAAGTCTATGGAAGCCCTACAAGGTGGTATTTAAAAAAAAAATTCAGGCTCAAAAGCAAATTTTTTACAAGTGTTTTAAAATTTAAAAATTTAAGAAAAAGAAATATGGCCTCCTCGAAAAAACAAAGTGTATTTTGGGTCAAAGTTGACACCTGAATTTTTTTAAATTTTTTAAAATTGGTGGAACAATGTCAAAAAAAATAAAAACTGAATTTTCGGCCATATTTTAAATACGTCATACGTATTTATCATTTATTCATAGATAGGCGGATTTTCTCGCGCCAAACCTTTTCATCGCGTGCGCCACTTACCTTGTTATTTTACTTGTTTATTACGATATTCAAAAATTACGCTCTTTGTTTACTAACTTTTTGTTTCTACCATGCTTCAGGCAACTCTAAAATGTAAATTTTTTTCGCAATATATTTTTATGTATCAACATTCGTAATATAGTACGTGTTAAAAATAAATTAAAAAGTTAACTTTTAAAAATGATTATTTTAAAATAATATTTTTTAATAGTTATTATCCAATCAAATACCAACATCCGTTATTCTTGTACAATAAGATTACGTTTGTGATTTCTTTCTACAGTATATGATTAAATTAGATAAGTTGCGCCCTTTGAAGTGACGATATGGCTATTGGCGCCTTGAGTTCTGAATATATGAACTTTATACAGTTCATTTTTCATTTCGATAATTTAATAAGAGACAACCTACTGGAGTTCGGTGGGTTCGTCGTACAGGACCGTGAACGTAGGCGAGACCGTGTAGTCGGTAATGAAGAACGAGAAGTGGATATTGTAGTCCGTTTCGAAGCCAATCCTCATACCAGTAGTAGATCGGTCGCACGCAAGGTTCGACTAAGCCATGCTACTGTCCTTTCCATTTTACTTCGCCACCACTACTGGCCCTATCATATCCACCTCCATCAAGCCTTAACAGATGACGATTACCTAAGACGGCAAGATCTTTGTCTTACCATTCGTGACCTAATTGCAGCCGATCCACTATTTTTGCAAAAGG
This sequence comes from Odiellus spinosus, assembly GCA_963920705.1. Classification (NCBI taxonomy): domain Eukaryota; kingdom Metazoa; phylum Arthropoda; class Arachnida; order Opiliones; family Phalangiidae; genus Odiellus; species Odiellus spinosus. The sequence continues at coordinate 11,675,201 of OY987225.1, read as the reverse complement.
TGCTGTTTTCGGACGAGGCTACATTTCAAAGGGATGGTACGGTAAACCGTCATATCATGCATTACTGGACCCATCAAAATCCTTATTGGATACGTCACCATTACCATCAAATTCGATGGAAGGTTAATGTCTGGGTTGGCATTCTTGGGAACCGAATTATCGATCCCTTTTACTTCGATGCGAATATTACTGGAGAACTGTACTTGGACTTCTTGCGTCACGAGTTTAGTGACGCAATTGACGCTTTGCCGTTAGCAGTGGTTCGCAACATGTGGTTTCAACAGGATGGAGCCACAGCACATTGGGCGGTCAATGTTCGTCAATGGCTGGACGACAACTTTCCCAACCGTTGGATAGATAGAGGTGGACCAATTCCGTGGCCAGCACGGTCTCCTGACCTTACCCCGCTTGATTTCTTCCTGTGAGGTATGTTAAGAACCGATGGGTCCAGAAGACTTAAAGGACCGTATTCGAGCCGCAATCAATGGTATCACTCCTCAAATGATTACAGATGCATTGCAAGAATTGCAAAGTCGCCTCGAAGAGGGCCTACGCAACGATTGCAGACACATTGAACATTTAGGCTGATTTGATTAGCGTACAGATTCAACTTTGGCGTTTTAGGACAATTCAATTATTATTTTATTATTAAAGTTGTTAAATAAATTGTCTCAGAGTTAAGTCATCTAGTTAATCACTACGCTTGATCTGTGCAACTGCAATGTTTCTAGAGATCAGGCATTTTACCTTACTAAACCCATAGAAAAATCACATTTGGTTACAATTGCACTTATTTACTTACACCCTGTATACGAGGTCTACATTATAGTATAGTGACGTCATCCGACGGCAATATTGGGGGACGTCAACAAAGGTAGGTGTTGGTCTGATCTTTTGCACCCTGTATAAATAAGCTAAGTGGCGGGCGCGATGAAAAGTTTGCCGCGTGAAAATCCGCCTTCCTATGATTAAATGATAAATACGTATGACCGTCTCGTATTTAAAATATGGCCGAAAATTCAATTTTTATATCTACCAATTTTAAAAATCTGAAAAAAATTCAGGGGTCAACTTTGACCCAAAATACACATATTTTTTTACGAGGAGGCCATATTTTTTTTTTAAATAAATTTTTAAATTTTTAAACACTTGTAAAAAATTTGCTTTTGAGCGTGAATTTTTTTTAAAAATACCAACTTCCAGAGACCTTTAATTAAAAAAAAAGTATATTCGATTTGTTGAAAATTTGGCCAAGGTATCGCCAAAAAATGAAAAAACACACAATATGTGTTCTTGAGGTTATGTGCGCATCTTTTGAGCTGAAAATTTGCACATGACCACCATTAGTCATGCTTATTATGGGACTATTTTTTTGTTACGATTCGTTCAAAGGCAATTTTCATTATCTTAACTGGCTAGGCCCTTTAACTGAAAAATAAAAATTGTTTAAGGAAAAAGTCAAAAAACCACCGAAAAGCCTAAGCTTAGGCTTAAGTACTAAACAATAACATTTCGTTCCAAATAGAGCCCCCTCAATAAAGTGGGCTGCACTGTGTACTTTAAACTAGTTATTTAATGAACGAAACAAAACTCTAAACCATAATTTCCATATGAAATCAGTTCTTACCTGTTGGATAATTATGAAATGTTCATTACAACTTTAGGAGGCTGTATGCCTCGTAGCAGACGCCTCTTCCACACTCAGCTCTTTAAAAACTTTTGCGCCTTTTTTCGCGCATACTACGTCATCCACTTAACGTCATCGCCCCTAGTCCATAACACGCCACCAAACGGTCAATCTTAGCGTCCTTAACATGCCAGTTTTATAGAAAAAAAATCGCCCAAGAACGGGCTTTGATAATTTAGGCGACTATGATCCTACGATTGTTGTTTCCCTGTATAGGAAAATATACCACCTTCTGATCCAAATCAAACCTTTATCTTACCAGCTAGCCGTATAGAGCTCATTCGCCCACATACCATTAGTCTATCACAATTGGTCAACGACCCTCAGTTACTACTGCTGAACAAAGTTCAGAAATGGTTCCCATCAACGAACCATTATAGACGAACTATCTAGCAATATGAGAGTGTACCGCGTTACTCTTTACGTTCTTGAGTTCGATCTACTCAACACTTGTTCGTGGAGGAAATCCCCCAGCTAAACAAGTTGCGAGACTAGTTGATATTGTTACAGTACAGAGTCAGGAAGAAGAGAATCCTATTGAACTAGTTTTCCGTCGAACTCAGACATCCTTCTTCTACTTCTAAAATACTTTTTATTAATTTTGAACTTGTTTAGGAACTTTTTAGTTTTAACAACAACATAGAAAGTAACATTAACTTTACCATTCGTTTTAACAAATAACGAAAAATTAGCAAAATTCTAACAAGCTTATTTAACTATTTTATTAATTTTTTTTTAACTTCTTTTTACCTCCCCGACTGAACTTTAGTTCAAAGGGAGGATTTACACTGGTCGCGTCTGTCACTTCCTGTGTAAGCGGATATCGTGAAAGAAAGTGGAGCCAAAAGTCTAGAGACGTTATCATGCCAGCTTATCGTTCAATTCCGTTTAACGGGAATTACCTCCTTTAAGCGTGGCTGCCACATTGAGTTTCAGTTGTCTTGCAAAGATATACAACAGGACGCCTCCAATTGCATATTATTGCATTCCACCATCCACCATCCACTTTAAGGTCGAACGTCGATGCTGCACAGTTGAATGTGATTATAATCACTGGGACGTCTCCCACTGTTATAATCACATCCGACCATACCTACACCAAGGTCGAACCTCCAGTTTCCGATCTTAGCGGGCCATACTAGCGAGGCGTCCCTCACTAATATGGTCCACTTCAATCTTCCACTCAAATCCACCCTCTTCGGGTCTTTGTGGTGCAGTTACCGAATGCCTAGGGTTACGATGAACGTCTAGACGTTGAGAAGGGGGGGGGGGGTTCCCCAACTCTTCTCGGTTACTCGCTCGATGAATAAAGTTCCGCGAAAGCTATATATACCCCTTTTCCATGCCCTAACTATTTTGGCCTTATGCTGCGATATCTTTTGGTGAATTGAAGCGTATAATGCAATTAAATTTGAATTTTTAATTTAAATTTAAATAATAATATTGTTTAACTGAATCTAATTTATAACGAAGCTGAAAAATCAATTTAAAATTCGAAATAGTTTAGAAGATATTTAAGAAATTGTCCAAAAATTTAAAGAAATGTGACCGTTTATTACCAGCTTGAGTTTGCAGCATGCGCTTAACTACTTTCCATATAAATCATTTAGTCTAAAAAGCAAAGGTATGACGGATAGTATAGGCTTAGGCTTGCTGCAAACTTGGGGTGGATTGAAGAATCTAAATAAAGGGTATCCAAGATCCCACCGTCCACTGAATTCGAATTAATACAGACAAAGGTACTTTGACAAAATTTGATAAGACTTCTTTCGGGTACGAGAGTATCTCTAGTTAAACACAGATTTAAAGATGAAATATTGATAAAGTATATGAAGTAATAGAAAGTAAAGTGCCTGAATTGGTTACAAAAGGTTGAAATCATAAGCTTAGCCTAGCTTTATTACTTGCTTCAAAATGTTAAACAAAAATTTTATTTCTTAAACAGTAGAATGATAAGGAAAAACAAAAATTTTATTTCTTAAACAGTAGAATGATAAGGAATATCCGTTGAATTCGAGTAAATAGAGAGAAAGTATAGTTTATTGTTTACGAGTGCTTCTCTTGGTTAAACAAATATTTCAATAATGAAAGATTGATAAGGTATATGAAGTAATAGAGAGAAAGGAGGCTGAATGGGTTACGAAAGGGTTAAAACAAGCCTAGCGAGCTTTATTAAGTGGTTGTAAATTGATGAACAAAAATTTTATTTATTAAATAATATAAGCTATTTTTAATGGTATTTTTTATCGATAACTGAAAATTACATTCACTGGGTTCTTCTACTCGGGTAGAGTTTGAGTTGGCAGCACACGCTTAGCTGTTTTTCATATGTCATTTAGTCCAAAAAGCAAAGGTGTAACGGGCTGTATAGGCTAAGGCTTGCTGCAAACTTGGGGTGGATTGAAGAATCGAAATAAAGGTACGTTTACACGGGCATCCAAGATAGAAACGAAATAAGATTTAAAGCTGAGGCTGATATATACAAAATGTTAAACTTCTTAAGAAAATTAAAGTCGTGAAAACTCTCCTTGGACAGAAGTACAGTAAGTTTCCCGTGTTTAAAATACAACAATTTTGAATAAAAATGGACATCTGATGCTGGAAAAAAATAGGCTCAAGTTTTCTCCAAGAAAAATTTCCGATTATTTTAATAATCGAAAGCTGCCGTGTACAGTGAACTTCGTTAGCAGACCAGGAGACAAGACAAGAGAAGACGAGACGAGACCAGACGAAAGAGAGCTATAATGACTTAAGTGAGAAAATCAACCAGCGCAGAATGTCATCACCATTTGAAGTCAACAGAGCAGTGACACGGCTTTCATTTATCACCAGAAAGAGACGGCATGGCTACGAAGAATTGAATTATGCAAGCAGTGAGTGTTTTAGGACTCGACATATGAGATATCTACAGTCAGTAAAAGCTCGACATTTCTTCGTACGACCTCGTTATTCTAAATATAAAAGGAGATATTCAAGTATAAATATTAACGGTATGGAAATTAGTCTACTTTCAGTCTTTAAGATATTTTTTATCATAGGAGTGGAAACTAACGTCTTGTCAGCCGGTTTGGAAAATAACCTCTCGACCAGCTCCATCCTTGGATTCTTCCAATGACTGGGATCTTTCGTATGATTAAAATATCAGTAATGGTCCTCTATTACCACGTCAAAACCAGAATTTCTGACGAAAACTGTACCGGAAGTAATTGCCAATCATCTACCGACAATGGGTTGTAAATGGAACATTCAGTCTAGAATATTTCTTGGTTTGTCCAAAAGGAACTTGCTACCATATCCTCGTCATTTTAATTCCTTATCTTCCTAGCCATCCCAGACTAAATCCTTCGCCTATGCTCAAGTGTTAATTTAGATTACAAGAATTTGTATTTTACAATTTACTTTGAAAATAAACATTTCATTTGGTGTGTCTATTTAGAAATGTACGCCCTGCAGCATATAATTATGGGTAACGCAGGGCATTTTAGTGTGTCAATTAAGAAGTCTACGACCTGCCGCATATAATTATGGGTAACACAGGACACTCTTTTGCATTCTCTGAATCCTTGAGGTTAAGGGAAAATACTTTTACTCTGTAAAGTAGATGGGAAATAGAGAAGTGTGAAACAAATGCTCGCTGTTTCTTCTACTCTTTCAATCAGCCATTTCGAGCTAATTTTGGGGCATGCACCCGCGTACCCGGGGATCACTAGCAGACGACGTCTAGCATCATGGATGGCTTAAAGTATGGGACAGATTTAGAGAAGTATACAATTAAACAACTAAAAGTTTTATGTATAAGTGACATGATTATTTGAAGAGGAACCAAGGCTTAATCCTCCGATTCTTTAATCCTAACTTATATCGTTAATTACCTTTTTCTGGCTTCTAATACCCACTCTTTCACGCCTCAAATGAGTCAATTGCAGTTCCGGGGTGATTTTTTTTTTTTTTTTTTCTCAATATTAAGTGTGTGAATCCAACCAAGGTCAGATGGCTCCCACCCAGGATACCCAGACACAAAATGAAGACTACGAACGCGCGAATGTCTCGTTGGGGTAAATCTTTGCGATTGATAATTCTTCCCCACAACATGCATCGCGCTTTGGGAATTCGATGGAATTTAATATTTGTAGATCCTAACTTGATTTTACAACCGACGAAAGAACAGCAAACCATCGATAAATATTCGAAAATTCAAGTTCCAAAACACAATCATGTCATAATGTAAACCCTATGGCCAAAAAAAACCAGTTGCCCAGCTTATTGATCCCCGAACGAAAACGCGCATGCGCACATTTCCCCCATTTTTTGCCCCAAAATTGCATCGAAATGGCTTTTATTTTAGGTAGGGTTAGGTTAGGTTATGTTACCTTAACGTCGGGGTCGGGGTCGGGGAGGTTATTTTTTGGTTTCCCAACTTGTTGGATTCTTATTTTGATCTTAACTAGGGTTTCGGCCCAATAAATTAGACAGATGTCGTCAACCTATACCCCAGTACCCCAATCAATGAAACTTTAATAATACTTAAATCCTTACTTCAAACACATCCAAAGCTCGAAAGCATCACCAATTTAAACATTAATAGTATCATCAGCGCCACAGAACTATGTCTTAATCAAAATTATTTCGAATTTGACAACATAATATACAAACAAACAGAAGGCCTCCCAATGGGGTCAAGCATATCATCAATTTTAGCTAATATTTTTATGATACATTTCGAGGAAACACATCTGAAAAAAGATGTATTTTTCCAGATGTATGGTGGAGATTTGTGGATGACATCTTTTCTCAATGGAGATACGGTCTCACAGAATTAGAATCATTTAAAACACGCATTAACTCAATACATAAGAACATTAAATTTACAATAGAAATTGAACAAAATGACAATCTACCCTTTTTAGATGTTATGATAAACAGAGAAAAAAACAATCAAGTATTAAAACATACCCTATACCAAAAACCCACACACTCCAAAAAATTCTTAAACTACTTATCCCATCACGCATTTCACATAAAAAATGGTATCACAAAGGGCTTAACTAACAGAATAAACAACATTTCAAACGAACCTAATAAAGACATAAACACAATAAAAAATCAACTCAAAAATAGCCTTTATCCGACAACAGTTTTAAATAAATTTATGATTCCAAAAAACAAACAAATTGACAACAATAAAAACTTAACGACAAAGGATAAAAAAGATGACATCTGGCTATTTCTCCCCTACTACAAAAATCTGAACGAAATATTACAACGTAAATTAGGAAAATATAATATTAAAATTATAAATAAAAAAGCAAAAAACTTAAAAAATAGTCTAGTAAAATGGGAAAAAAATAAAAAGAACAATAAAAAATGTATTAAAAATTTGGACACAATCGGTGTGGTATATAAAATTAATTGTAAATGTGGCAGGGTATATATAGGTGAAACAGAGAGAAAATTGGGAGATAGAATTAAAGAACACAGTAGGGATATTAAAAATAAAAATTTAAATAATGCAATATATGTACACCACCTAAGAGAATGTGACCATAATAGGCACAAATAGACTTTGACATTGTTGAAATTCTAGCTAAAGAAAATGATTATTATCGCAGAAAAATATTAGAAACAATTTTTATTAAAAAATTTTATCGCAACATAAATATAGAACCAGGTTTATCTCTAAAAAATAAATGGAATATTCAAAAAATATTTTCATAACGCCCGCACTAGTTAAAAAATTACACAATATCAATAAAATTGGTATATAAGAGCCCTGTAATGTTAGATAAAAATTCAGATTGAATAACGAACCGCGGTTCGAAACTGTCTCACCATCAATTTTAAATAAAATTCAGTTTTTATTTTACTAATCACGTGTCATCTTCGTAAACTTTTTAACCTTTTAAACAATATAAATTACCGTGATAATAATGAGTATTAATCTATTGAGACAAGGGTACTTCGGGTTTCATATGTTCGGGGGGATCTTTAGTCGAGGGTAATTTCTTTAATAGATTTATCGAGCTTCTCTCTATTATTCTGATTTTCGGCTTCGAATTACAATCTCGGGGTAAATTTTAACATAGTTTCGAATAATATGCTTTAACTTAACGTTGGGGAATATTTGATCCAAGATTGGGGAAAACCTGGGGTATTTTGCCAAAAGGTTAGTGATCGAGTTATTACCATAATTGCATACATTTAATATTATCTTAAGAGCAGATCTAAATATTAAAGGGACTAATAATAGGTACACGTATACTAGACAAACGGTTGCTTCAATTTGGGGGCCTAATGTATCAAGTTTAACTTCGAGGGGTGATTTTTCTTCGGGTTCTATCGGATCTATTTTAATTTAACTCCCTGATCTATTTTAATTTCTTCATGATCTATTCTAATTTCTTCCCGTATGCCAGCGGTGGTTTCTAGAGGGTTTGTAATTTCTGATATAAGCTGGGTGGGATCTGACTTTTCCTTGGGATTCTAAATCTGAGGCTGGAAAACATCCTCATAGATGTCTCCTGGGCCAAAAATTCTCTCAACATACGGGTTTCTAGGAAGCGGGGATTCCTTTTCCTCTGGGCTCTCTACCTGTTTAAATGGGGGATCTCAAAACGGGAATTATCCTTTCTAACAGACAAGTGGCTTTCAATGATTGCTTCTTTAGCGGGGCAGACTATATACGGGGACCATCTTCAATATCTATCACATGTCTATCCACGTGGGTACGCTCTGGTTTATTATTTAATACCTGGGGGGAATAGTTAAATAATTTCAATGAATAATCAAATCTTTCTGGTGCAAAATATTCTACATTCTCGGGTAATTCAACCTGGCTGGTTGGTTATACGGGGGGGGGGGTTTGAAGTGAGTGATTCTAATTTCTCTGTTACTCGGCCCAATTCGTCTGTTATAGGGGTAAGATCGTCCCGGGCTGTTTCGGCGAGGCGGGTTTCGAGCTCGTTTTGATTATTCCTAGAATTATCTCGGGCCTCCATTTTCTCTTCCATTCTATTAAGCGTCCCGTTTACCATTGCCAACTGTGGGGGTTCTCTCGTGTTTCTTCCTTGGGGGGTTTTGGTCATAGCTTCTAATCGACTCAGGAGGTCTGTCATAAAGACGGACTGCTGATTCTCTCTAGGGTTGTTTGTTATTTGGTCTATTTTTGCAGTGGTTTCTCTATTCTGTTTCTCTAACCATTCGGTCATTTTCTCAAGGGCATCCTTCATAATGTCCGCTAGGCGTCAAGATCACTACTAGAGGGATTAGTCTTTCCATGTCCTCCCAGTTCCTGAACCATGTTAATTAAATATCGTATGATTCCTGTACTGATTCTGAGGGGGATCCAAAATCAAAATACTCTGGTATTCCAACATATCCATAAAGCAAGGGCTAACCAATTTATTGCTCTTATAGTCATCATGACAATCCTGCCCTCTGACGTCTCCATAAACATATTTAAGATCTCCATTGTTTTAGGCCTATGTACAAACGTGGGGGTGGATCGATGTATTGTTAGGGGTTTTTCTCGGGGCGGTTTGTCTACCGTGGTTATAGAGGGGACGTTCGGGTTCGGTGAAATGTTTACCTTAGGGTTAAACTAATCATTTAGAACCTAAGTTCTAAAAAAAATACGGGCCAACAAAAAAATACTAATAAACGAATGTGCCGTTGGAAAAGAGAGGGAGAGAAAAAAAATTCTCAGTCTTTTTTTTTCAAAGGGGTAGTCTAGCCTTGAAATCTATTTGGGGGAATAACCGCGAATACGAGCGTGATTGAGGAACCAATTACAGGCCTTTCTACACGAACCCTGCCGACTGCGCCATTTCATATATAAGGGTTTTCCTCGCCGGGTTCCGCCTGGCGAGCGGCGATCTAACTTTTCTTCCCGCGAATTCGAAAAATAGCGGTTTGGGAAAAACGTTCGAAGAGCCACCATCACGAGGGAAACGAGAAAAGCTTACACAAAAAAGTTGTTTAGGGGTTGAGATAAATTGCGTGAGGAGTTTAATCACGTGGGGAGAAGAGGAAAAAAGATTCGTTTCACGTATGGTTTCTCATAATTGGTCAATCAAAAATAACACTCTTTTATTCATGGAAAAAGGCACATTTGTAATAACACTTTAAAATAACACTTTAATTACTAGGGGGAAAACGATAATACTTAATATTTCGAGGGACGTTACAACCCGTTATATCACGGAGTTGGTAGCACGGAAGGTGCTATAAAGATATATATAAGACTTGCCCTTTTTATTATTTAAGAGGGTGTCCAACGTTAAGATTTAAATTTATACGAGGTTTTTAGCACGGACGGTTCCTAGGTTTTTTCGTTAGATTCTAGGTTCTAGAGGGGCTTCAAGATTACGATACCGTTATATCTATTTACGTTTAATACTAATTTCTACCTTCTATTAGAAAGGTTTTTAAAATGGGAGCAAAAATTATCATAATCTCTCTCTCTTTGTATCTCGATAACGTTTTTCTGAGTTCTTTTTATCTTAAAAAGTACGGGAGTGGGTTTTTACTACTATTTTCTAAACCTTGATCTCAACAACAAACCGACATTTAGATTTAGGGTACGAATAATTCACTGGAGGGTCAAACGATAAGAAATAAGATACTCAACACTTCTCGTGCGATAAAGTTGGGGTCGGGGTGTCGTCTCTCGCGGATTTCGTTGGGTGCCGTTGCGTGCTGTGCTCCAATCGAGCCTTCTCGTCCTGGGGCAATTGGTCTGCGGACTCTCCTTGAAGGGTTGGACTGTGTGTGTGTATGGTACGGTCTCTCGGACAGATCCTCTTATCGCCGTAAGATATCGTCAGGTTCCGATGAGTTGTCGTCCAGAATTTGGGGTCTCGAGGGGGGTTTTTGTTTGACTTCAGTAATCATCGTCCTTCGTCATCGTGTTTAATTTGAGTGATTTCTCAGTGTCGACTCCATATAGTGAAGGTCCCATTATGTCTACTCCAAGAAGATCGAAAGGCTCGGAGATATCCGTGGGCTGCATTAACCCTGGTTTCTTCCTATAGCGAGCCTTGTACATCTGGCATAGAGTACATCCGCGAACGTAGTCTATAACGTCGTGTGTTCATGTAGGCCACCAATAACGTAGTGATATTCTATTGAGAGTCTTGTCTCTCCCACGATGTCCAGATATTTGGTGGTCGTGAATGAGGCGTATTGCTTCTCTTCGAAACCTTGATGGTAACTGGATTTTTGACGGCATGTTTCCAACCGCTCGACGGTATACAAGGTTGTTTCGTAGCTCGAAAATTCTATGTCGCTTCGGTTCAGGTGCCGTGAGTTGAGCGACGATGGTTTTGATCATCGAATCTTCTCGTTGAGCCTCTCGGATATCCTTTAGAGTGAATGCATGAAACATTGCATGGTCCTCCGGTGGTGTACGAATTTCTTCGCTGCCGGATTGCCCAGAAAAGGATTCCGTAGACGTAGTAGCTTTGCTGGTTGTTGTTGAGGATGTCGTTGCTGCCTCGTTCATCGATTAACAGGTTGACGGGTGCTCTTGAAAGTGCATCAGCCACCTTGTTTTCCACGCCTTTTTTATGGATAACCTCGAAGTCGTACGTCTGCAAATACATGGCCCATCGGACGAGTCTTGAGTTCGGTTCTTTCAGATTAAACAAACAAGAAAGCGCCTTATGGTCGGTGATGACCGTGAAGGGCTTGTGTTCAAGATACGGTTTGAATTTTTACCTCCCCGACTGAACTTTAGTTCAGGGGGAGGTGTTACACTGGTCGTCTCTGTCTGTAAGCGGATATCCTGTGTAAACGGAAGTCACGTGACCTAGCTCGTGGAGCCAAAAGTCTAGAGACGTAATCATACCAGCTTATCGTTCAATTCCGGGGAATTACCTCCTTTAAGCGTGGCTGCCACATTGAGTTTCAAGTGTCGTGCAAAGACATACAACAGGACGTCTCCCATTGCACATCATCGCATTCCACCATCCACTTTACGGTCGAACCTCGATGCTGAACAGCCGAAGGCGATTACAAGCAATGGGACGTCTCCCACTGTCATAATCACCTCCGACCATCCCCGCACCAAGGTCCAACCTCCAGTTTCCGATCTCAGCGTTCCATACTAGCGAGGCGTCCCCCACTACAGTTCACATCAACCTTCCACTGACTCCAAACATCGCCCCACCAATGGGTAAATTGCGTCGCCAAGCGCCTAGAGATCAAGAATCAGCAAGACATTGAAAGGGGGGGGTTTCCCCCTAACTTCATGGCCATCACGCACGGTTACTTCGATTAATATAGCCCTTCGAAAGGTTTATATAGTATCTTTTTGGAACGTATGCAAATTAGCCTCATGGGGTGATTTTGTTTGATATTGTTTAGGGAAATGAAACGCAATATTAATTTATATTATAATTAAAAATATTAAAATGGTTCATCTTAATCTAATTAATTAGAAAGTCGAAAAATTAATTTAAAATTCGAGATAGTTTAGAAGTTATTTGAGAATTTATGCAAAAATTTAAAGAAATTTGACCGATTAATGGCAGTTTTAGTTGGCAGCATGCGCCTAAGCTATTTTCCATATATATCATTTACTCGAAAAAGCAAAGGTATAACGGGCAGTATAGGCTTATCTCTGGTGCAAACTTGGGGTGGATTGAAGAACTTAAATAAAGGTGCGTTTACACGGGTATGGAAGATTGAAACAACATAATTTAGATAAGAGATAAGACAATAATAACTTCGATTATACTCGGTGTATTTTTAGCCAGTTCAAGGGGAATTGGTGTATAAGATTTGAAGCTGAGGCGGATTTATGCATAATGTTAAACCACTTAAGAAAATGATAGTCGTGAAAACTCCTCGAACAGAAGTAGAGTAGGTTTCCAGTGTATTTGTGACACGTGTAAAATCGAGTTCGCCAGCACGCGAGTATGTGTAGACCACTAAATTTGAAGTCGGAAACCTCTTTACGCATGGAAAATATCAATGTGATTTTTTTTGATATTCTTGGGAGAATCAGCTTCATGTATGGGGAAATATCGTAATCTTCTGGCAAACTTGCAAACAGTGGCGTATTTGGTTTTAATTACTGGCACGGATTTTCAAATTAATTTTTTTATAATTTTCGCGCGTTTCGCAAATGTATTTCGTGCGAAATTGTGTACATGCGCAGAGCGAACCAGGTTAACGCGGATACACACAGACCTGTTTTTACGCGTTTCACGCTCGTGAACTCATAGAAGTACCATTAGCACGCGCGAGCGAGGTGCAAACCACTCTAGAAAAATTTTGTACACCTGATTCCAGATTCATTTGATTGTCAGTGATTCCGAATCAATTCGCGTGATTCCGAATTGATTCGTGATTCCGAATCGATTCTCGTGATTCCGAATCGATTCGCGTGATTCCGAATCGATTCGCGTGATTCCGTATCGATTCGCGTGATTCCGTATCGATTCTCGTGATTCCGAATCGATTCGCGTGATTCCGAATCGATTCGCGTGATTCCGAATCGATTCGCGTGATTCCGTATCGATTCTCCTGATTCCGAATCGATTCGCGTGATTCCGAATCGATTCGCGTGATTCCGTATCGATTCTCCTGATTCCGAATCGATTCGCGTGATTCCATTTAGTTTGTACACCTGATTCCAAGAGTGGTTTGCCCATTGCCCCTCGCGCGTGACCGTGAAAAGCGTGAAAATAGGTCTGTGTGAATCCGGCTTTAGTCATGCCACAATTAACAATTGACGAACTTTCTTAAACCGGATTGACATTGAAATTTCTCGTGTTTTAATAGTCATGTATGATATGGTTGACCCAAGAGTGAAATGTAGACAGAGTGAGGAAAAGAATCACGTGATTGGATCTCGTGATGACTGCTAGTTTTAGTTTCACACTTTTTCATACATGAATTTAATGTTAATCCCAATTAAGTATAATAGAACCAGGCTTTTAATGCCTACTGTCGTGTATTTCCGGTAACATTTTAGCTAGTGTGGAGTCACGTAAAATGACGTTTGTTTCACAACTTGGTATATTTTTACTCAGGCCTGCCCTGTCAGAAAAAAAAATATAAAAAATTTATGGTAGGGCCAAAAGAGAAACATCTATTCTTTACTCACAGCATTATCACCAAAAAACGTGTTTTTAGACGTAGGCTTATAAGGTATCTGTAGGTCGTGTAGCACCAAAAAGCGAAATTGTACGTCACAGTTCGTAGTTTAGCGTGTTATGCGGAAAGCTTATTCGTTAATTGTTTATTGAATATGTTTATTTACGGTTATATGACGATACCGAGGTCATAACTTGATTTTGATGAAATATTTTGCCTAATGACGTTACTTGGTCTACAAATACTCTAGTTTTCTTAACGCCGATATTATTTTACTGAGGGACCTTGACCTTGCTTATCTAAATTTTAATTTATTGAACGTAAAATCGTTTCATTTCTTTTGAAATCTTCGACGAAGTTTGTTCTCTAGAGATTTGACTCGTTGAAATTTTAAATTAAGTTTCATTCGTTTGAATACAATTTATTGGTAAGGAAGTAATTTTGAATTTGAATCATTTATTTGATGCGTTTATTATTTGTTTGGACATTTTTGGTATATTTTCATTGACCTGAACTCTAATTTTTATTACTGAGTTGTGACTGAAATATTAGTTTGGAAATCAAAAGGTTTTTTTTTTCTGACTCATTTTTCTCTGTAGTAATTTTTTGTTTTCGTAAAAGAGTTATTAATGCCTACTGTCGTTTATTTTCGGTGATGTTTTAGCTAGTGTGTAGTCACGTAAAATAACGTTTGTTTCACAACTTGTGTTGTATACTGAAGCCATGTATAGGTTCAATTTGATATAACATTTTGCCTTTTCACGTTACTTGGTCTACAAATACTCTACAACCGTCAAAATTCTGATATGGTTTTAAAAGAAGAACCTTGACCTTGTGTATTTAATCTCATATCGAGATTAAATGTTTTTCGCATCTAATTTTAATTGGTTTATCAATATGTTATTTGTATAGATATTTTTTTTAAGATTTAATATTTTTTAGATTAAAATAAATTTATTATTCCAGAAGATTTTGTAGAATCTAGTTCTCAGGATTACCGGTGTTGAAAATTTATTTTGCTAATGTTATCTTGATGTCTGTGTTTTCTGCCCGCTATTTGGTAGTGGTAAGATTAATATTTTTAATTTTAATTAATTGACTTATTTGGCGTTTATTTGATAATTTGCTTTACTTAAATTGTTCGTGTAAGGGCTATTTTACATATTACCAAAGATTGCTAATTTCAGTTGTCTTAATTCCGATTTTTTTGTTTTAATACTGAATTATGGACTGGATTATTTATCTTGAAATCTATGTGGTTATATCTTATTTATTTTCCTTTTTTTCTCTAGTTAGGTTTGGTTTTAAGTAGAGAATTATTTAGGGTTGTGTTGGTATACTGAAGAAATGCATATAGGTTCAATGTGATATAATATTTTGCCTATTTCGCTGTTTCTTCTACTCATCCAATACTCTACATTTCTTTTCATCTTTTATTTTAGGTAGGGTTAGGTTAGGTTAGATTACCTTAACGTCGGGGTCGGGGAGGTTATATTTTGGTTTCCCAACTTGTTGGATTCCCCAGAAGATTGGAAGACATTCCTTCTCAATAGTCGTGTAGCGTAATTCGGCGTCAGAAAGCTGTCTACTGGCATAGGCAAGAGGTACTACCACACTTCATTGTATCTGAGATAGAAATGCCGCTACTCCCTTGTCACATGCATCAGTTGTTAGGATGCACGGCGGCGACGAATCGTATGCTGCTAGAGGAGGTGCTGTGCAGATGGCTTTCTTGATTAGCTCGAATGCCTGCTGTTCTTTTGAACGCCACACGTAAGGAATGTTGTTTCTTTTTAGTCGATTCAATGGTGCGAATATTCTTGAATAATTTGGAATGAAACGGGAGTGCCATCCCGTCATTCTTAGAAATCTCTGGATTTCTTTGACATTCTTCGGAGCTGGGTAATGAAGGAGGGCATCGGTCTTTGACGGATCGATGTGTATTCCTCTTTCGTTTACAATGTGGCCTAGGACGGTTGCTTCACTTTGAGCGAAACGGTATTTCTTAGTTTGAAGTGTCAATCCTGCGTCGTACAGCTTTTGCAGCGCATATTCGAGTGACTTCAAATGCTCGTCCCATGTCTCGGATGGAATTACGATGTCGTCGAGATATATACATATGGAGAGGTAGTGTCCATCCCTGAATATCTCATCAACGAGGCGCTGGAATGACTCGGAGCGTTTGACAATCCAAATTGGACAACTTCAAACTCATATTTGAAGTTCTATCTACCAGTAACCACTCTTGAGATCTAGGGCGGTTATGAGCTTCGGCGATCCCATTTTTCCAAGGAGTTCATCCATTCTCGGTATTGGATAAGGGTCCTTGACAGTGATCTTGTTGAGTTTTCAATAGTCGATACAAAATCGGACATTGTCTCCCTTTTGATTGACTAAGACCACTCGCCATGCGGTAGGACTGATGGACGGCTTGATGACTCCATCACGTATCATCTCATTGATATGATCTTTTATGATTTTCTTCTTTTCATCACTAACTGGGTATGGACGTTGATGGACAGTAATATCCGTGGTTGTGTGAATTTCAAGATGAACCAAATTTGTGAGACCAGCAAACAAGTCTATTAAGACTTATGCCACCAAAGACATATGATAACGTCATTTGTAACTAAGCTTTTTCCGCAAAGAGCTGTGGAAAACGAAACAGTAGTTGTTTTAACTCTGTCTTCTGCTTTCCGCTGAGGTCCGGTTCATTGACAGCTTTCTCGACGTCAGCAATCCGCCTTGGTGTAGGCTCTTCCAGTTCTGGTCCATTCATAACGAAGGGAGAATCGGGATGTTTTATCCTACACGTTTGTTTTCCGAAGTCCAGGATAATTTTGTTCTGATAGAGGAAATTATTTCCCAAAATAAAGTCGTTTTGTAATGACGGAACAATGTGAAATTCCTGTTTAAAACGTAGGGGTCCAATCTTGAACGAAACATCAACACAACCATTGGTAAACGTGTAACGTCCATCTCCCAGAATAATACATTGAGTCTCATCTTCTTTTGATAGTTCTGTTGTTTTCTTCAGTTTAGAATTAAGCGCGCGCAATTGTTTCATCGAAAAAAAAACATGCGTCTGCGCCAGAATCCAAACGTGTTTTGAAATTGCCATGTTCGTATTCGGCTTCTATGGCGACAGGCGGTTAAGTCTTGCATCTCCTGACATCCATAGAGCCGAAATTGATAGGATGTTTGTCTCCAGTTTTACACTTTTCAGCACGTGTTGTACGCTTTTCAACTCTACACTTTTCAGTGCGATTAGTACGCTTTTCAGCGCTGGAGACTAGTCATTGTTTTTTCGATGTCTTTACCTCCGAGGCTTTTTTCGTAGGTTCGGTCAATTCCGGACAATCGGGAGCGTAATGTCCCTTCTTTCCGCATCGGTAACAATTATCCGTATCAGCCCGAGAAGAGTTTTCGTAACCTTCTTCTTGTCGGTGCGGCTTGTCTTTCTAGCTTGATCAACCTGTTTTCCGGCGAATCGCGCCGGACCTTGAGCTCCTTAACTGTCGGGGGTAAACGGGGTCCTAGCAGGGGTTGTACCTCTACTACCCTTCTCTTTGTTTGTACTCAAAGAGCTAGGCACGCAATATTTCCTCTGTTATAGTACATTTTTCACAGAATTCACGTAGAGTTCTTATTGTGCTATCAGCAACGTCAACTCTGATCTCAGGGAAAACATAGCGTCGTAATATCCTAATAAGCTCACTCTCTGTGTAGGGATTTCTCACGGTTAATTGGGCGATGTATGAACTAAAAGGCATATAAGCAGGTTGAAAAAATTTGGCCATTGTTATTATTAAGTCATTATTCGCTCTTTCTGAGAAAAAGTAGTCCCGAAAGAGTCGTTTGAAAGTAGACCAAGTGACGGTCGCAAAAGGGGGTCGCGGGGGATATATACTTCTAAACCATACCAAAGCTCGATCTTTTAAAACTAATGGAATTAAGGCTAACGCGTATTCGTCATCCATCCTATAATATTCTTCAAATTCTTCCAACGATCTCAGGAACTCTAGTGGGCTATCGCCCACGTCCCCTGAGAATCGTAGATCAGTTGGGGGCTTACGCCTACGACTAGTATTTGTAGCGCTTGTCAGCGCCGAATAAGAGTGCTGTCAAGGATTGAATTTGGCTAGAGGCTGAACTTTGGCTAGGCGCTTTGGGATTGGCTTCGAGGTCTTTGTCTACAGGACTGGGATCTTCCGCTACCAACTCTGGGATTTATATTCGGTACGTACTGGCTTGCGCCGCTACCGGTAGTTGTAGTCTGACTCTGACTTGTACTTGTCGTAAGAGGTACGGTAAAAGCTAAACCACCAGTTGCAGTTGTAGTGGTAGCTATCTTGGAAACTCCAGGGCTACGCGGTGCTGAGGGTGAAGCTTGTGCCATGCTTTAACGACGTTTAATTCAAATATCTTTGTCTATATCGATCTCCCTAAGTACTGAATCCGGGTTGGCTCGCCACTTTATGTAAGTTTCCGTGAAATTCTTAAATCAACCTGAGCTAATGTAACAATTTACCCTTTCACCATTAACACAAAGAAAAATAAAGATTAATTAAATTCAATAATCCAAGATCTTTTTTCCAGTATTAAGATTTAAAAATCACCCAGGAGATAAATAACGACAAACATATAGAATTATAATAAATTATTAATTTTTGACATACCAATTCATCCATGCTTTCTAAAATTGAAATCTTACAGTATAATGATTTAAATCGAGAGACGAAAAGATATATTTTAACGAATCGAAAAACAAAGAAAGCTTTCTCCCCCAACTCAATGAATAACTGGCGTCCTCGACATCCCCGAAAAAATGTTGGCTAATAGCCGTCGTGCACTCTTTGGAATCACAATCGGTTCTCTCCTCTAGCCACCTTTGCGCCCTCCTTTTTAAGGGCCTTTAAAAAAAGGCAGTACGGCTTTCGCCGCTGAGAGGGGGAAGGTGAGGGGTATAATAAACAATGTTCGTTTGAACATTTTTATCAGGGAAGTTTTTTGGTGCAGATGACGTGATTAGTAGATAGGAAATAAGGGGACTGGACAGGCGATCGGGTTGAGGTAAGCCTTTACCGTTGCACCGTAAAACCTAGAAACCTCTGTAGGGACTTAACATTAAAAGGTCGAGGTAAAGATTTGATTACTGCTGTTTTGTCTGGATTTATATGTAAGCCTTCTTCGTCCACTATATGTCCTAAAATTAATGCCTTGTTTCGTGCGAAAAAGCACTTTGACATATTCAGTGTAAAACCTGCTGACTGTAGTTTACGGAAGACATACTCGAGGGCTCGAAGATGTTCGGCCCAGGATTTTGAGGCTATAACTAAATCATCTAAATAAACTGCAATATTAAATCCCGCCTTGTCCCTAAAGACGGTATCGACAGCTTTCTGAAAAGTTGTCGGGGCGTTACATAGCCCGAATGGCATAACTAAGTATTAAAAATTCCCAAGGGTGAAAAAAAAGCATAGCAACCTGAAAATAACCTGATTGTAAGTCTAAAGTAGTTAAAAATCGAGGGTTTTTTGATCAGGTAACGGATATCAGGTAACGGATCCTTTTTTGTTAATTTTTTCAAAGCTCGGTAATCTATACGTGCACCACCCTCCTTCCTTCTTATTAACTAAACATATATTGGAGGACCAAGGGCTATTTGATGGCTTAATTAACCTTACCGCTAATAATTTATCTATATGTTCTTTAATTATGGCCCTTTGCGCAGGTGATATTTTTCTATGGTAGGCCTTAGATGGTGCTTCGGTCCCAGTGTCTATAACGTGAGAGGTGACGTCGGTACGACCTAATTTTCCAGAGATTAATGTAGGAAATTGCTCTAACAAGAGCCAAAGTTCTTGTTTTTGTATAGGCGTAACAGAACTATGCTCCACTGAGGAGTTCACAATACTAGAAATGTGTGTCCAAAGTTGTTAGAGTAGGTGTGGGAGCATTGACTAATTGAAATACGTTATTATCCAATTGTATGATATAAAGAAGACCGACAGTATTTTCAGTGGTTGGTCGGAGGCTACGAACGAGGGATCTCCTGTTATTCTTTTTATCAAAACTTATTTTATTGTATAATTTAAAGTTCAGGTTAATTAAATAAGTTATGTTATACAGGTTAAACGGTGCCACTTTTATTTATAATTTAGCCTATGGATAGCCGGCCAGCTACAATTGAAGACTACGCCGAGATCGCGTTTTCAATCGTGATTTTTTTTTTTTTTCCTTCTTTTCGTTTACGTTTTTACTTTCGTTCCGGTTTAATTTTTTCGGTGGGATTGTGTGCTGCTCCTTTTTAGATATAAAACCTTTTTTGTGACTATTTACCACGGGTTCAAGATTCCAGTTTTTCAGTACGTTCAGGACTATTATTTACAACGTGTTCAGGATGATTTGCCACATGTTCAAGTTTATTAAGTGCGTCCAGGACGATCTTCACCAGTGCGTTCAGGTGTCGGCTCGTGTTTTTTTGAGTGAGGGATTTGGGGAGTCTTTGGATTGAGAAGTGCGGACATCCATCAACGCTCGAGGGGGCCTTAATGCGCTCAGTCCACTGGTTCTCTGAATTTCTTCAAGAAAGGAGCTTGCTCCTTCTTAGTGCCGACCTATCCCTGGACAATTTTAAAACTGTTACAGTGTGGTGCAAGTTCGTTCGGTGACTGAAGAGATCAACCGCCTGAAATCAACTTTTCCGGTGCAAGTAACTCAACACGGAATTTAAAAAATACGCTTACTCGCTCGTGATTGGCTACTAGATATTATGCGAATTTAAAAAAAAAAAAATGCGGGTCGTGCTCACCGATTTCACCGAGCTAGGCAGCCAAGGCTTAGCATCTTCAAGTTTCGGAACTTTGGAAATTGATTATAAAATAAGGAAATATTTTTGGTGAGTTATATTATTGTATTTCTCATTATTTTAGCATTCGTTATAAGTTGTTTCGGCCTTTCATTCTCCCTTTAGCACAGGCATCGAGAGATATACGTGTACGTAATCCCTTTTCACATAATATGGCAACTAACACTAGTCGTATGGATAATAATATAGAGATAGAGGCTCAGACCCAGTTAGATTAACTCGAGAACGTACAAAAATCCTTCAGGATCAGGAATTATTGGAACGACAAACTGCCCAATTACTTAAAGAGAAGGCTATTATTGATCAGGAACAGTTAGAGGGTGAACAACAATTGATACGGGAACGACCTACACTTAAGCAGGATAGAGATAAGGCAAGCGATTCACCGATAAGGGGTACGAAGGGGGGGGGCGTAGTGTGCTTTCCCCCCCTGACCCTCGCATCTCTCCTTCCCCTAATATTTCTGTTCATCGGTGAATCGGTTGCAGGGTCCTAAGGGGGGACACAGTGTGCTTTCCCCTCCTGACCCTCGTATCTCTCCTTCCCCTAATATTTATGTTCCTCGGTGAATCGCTTGCAGGGTCCGAAGGGGGGACGCAGTGTGCTTTCCCCTCCTGACCCTCGTATCTCTCCTTCCCTTCTGTACCTCACTGAATCTCGTGTACCTACACAACTGAGAAGGTCTTTTAGGGCGGGCTTCTAGGTATTCTCCCATTCGACAGAAATCCCATTCGACCGAAATCCCAATGGACCGAAAAATGTTTTTCTTAATAAAAATGAATGAATATACATCCCATTGCAAATAGTCCCTTTAGACCGCAATCTAAGAATAAGATATAAACTTTTTCTGTCGAGCAACTGTGGCCGCGTGTGCTAGAGCATGTGTCCTGAATTTCTGATAAATTAACGACACTAATAAAGAAGCTGCATAAAATTAGTTGAGGTAAAGGTACGATTTCTTTAAGCACAAAAAAATATCCTTTGAAGTATAGTAGATCCCGAATTGGAGAGTGTGCTATTCCGCGTTTCTTCTGGCCAATTTGTTTAACATAACGTAACCTATCCTACCCTTTCCTAACAATAACAATTTTATATAAATTATTTTTAAAAAATTGTTAATGTTAGATTCGGTTAGGTTGGGCTAGGCTAGGATAGGTTATACAACTACGCCAGAATCAACGCGAAATAGTATTTTAATGTATTTCGGTCGAATGGGAAATGATAAAACTATTCGGTCAATTGGGATTGACCTTGATAAGAGTTCGGTCCAATGGGATTCGGTCGAATGGTAGACAAGCGATTTCTAGCGTGAAACGCATCTCGAAAAGATAGGTTTAGAAATAGGCTTAAGATAATAAAAACACAGCGTAAAGAGAAAGTCTCGTAATTTTTTATTAGCAAAATTCTTATGTACTATACATTTTTAGTCAGTAGCACAACTCAACGCTTCTTTGAGATTGTCGTTGTGAGAAAACTAGCAAAAACAAATTATCGGCTCTTAAGGAGCACGTGCATTTACGCGATTCTAGCCGCTCGTTAAATTTCTTTAAAATTTCGCTCACGCCAATTTCATAATGTAATTGGCTATTTCGTCAAATTTTTTCCCGGTTGATTCGCATGTCGAGGTACGGTGGTGTATATAGGTGTTAGTAAACAATGTTGTATGTAGAGAGGCAAACAAGTCTTCTACAGTACTAAAAATACATCCGATGGCTTTGGCGTTTAATTTCAATAGTCCAATATGTTCGTTAATGTGTCCTATTTCAAGCTTGAGGAGTTCCGCTTCGTCAGGCGTGATTTTGAACTTATGAACGTCATTATCGTGGAGGATGAAAGCGAGCCCTGTGGAGTCAGCCCTAACGTAGAAAAACTGTTCATCTTGTTCATCTAGGTATAGCTCGTACGAGGCACCGTCGGTATTTTTAGTCACGTCAAGAACCGTTGTGTAATTTCCCACCAACTTTTCCCAAGCGTTAAGAGGGAAAGAGAATCCGATCGGCGAGTCGGCTCGACGAATAAATAATTCGAAGCGTTCGTAGTTTATTAGTCCGAAAGTAAGAAACAAGTTTTTTTTGAGATAGAACTTTGAGTTTAATTTTTTAGCCTGCTCAGTTTTACGCTGTTTTTGCCGTCGAGATGTCGGCAAGGGTCCACCGGTAATGTCGAGCTGCCGTCTTCGGGTACCGGCCTGGCCGCGGGGACGTCCGCGTTTCGGGGTTCGGGAGGCGAGCATATTTTTGAGTGCTAGCCGTTTCAATCTTCGAAACCAAGTGATTTGTAGATTTTAGAGTCGAATGTTTCGTAGGCTCACTGTGGGGGTGAGAATTTATACACCCAATTTAGTGTTCGGGCGAGTTTTAACAAGTTTAGCATAGATCATGGGGGTCAACAATAGTTCCATTTGTTTCACCCGACAGCGAAATATCATAGAGTTTAATACAGGTTGTAACAATTCCCCAGTTTTTTTAATCCGGAACCGAAATCTCATGGCATCGCGTATATCGTAATTTGTTCGGTCTTCGGTACTTATGTAATAAATCCGTACAAAATTGTCAAAACGTACCTTTCGCATTGTTCAATACTTTTTACGTGATATTCCAATACCAGTTTTTCTACTTCCCTCCTCGATGCTTTTACAGTAATGAAAGGGGGGTTTTCAGGTTGCGACTTGTCTATGATGGTGGGTGGCGGGTTTAAATGGTAGTTCCCGTAGTTTTCAGGTCGTCCTCCTATTAGACCTGGTGGCGTACGGTATATCCCCGTGACGTCGGTCCCGCCGCATTCGTCGTGAAGGTGATCCTCCGAATGAAAGCGCAGTGCGGAAATTTTTCTTTATGTTCGTACAAAGGATTATCGGTGGTTTCCCAAGCTTCGAGTCGACCGTGACAAGCAAAACATTCGACTGTACCGCCCCCTTTGTTAAGGTAGTAAAACCCTGCTTTCGCCATTAAGAGTTGCGACACCTGTACGTGGGGGTATTCATAGAAAGACAAGAAGCGCAGACGTTCGTTGTCCATAGCTGCTGGCGACCGAATGAATTGAAGAATGGGAGACTTATAGTATTTAAGGATCGACTTATTTTGGTGGAAATAAAGGGCTAGTGAAGTAATATCAAAAACCCTAAAAGTCACGAATGGTAGAATTTTAGTATTTAGTATAGGCTTATTTTTTTTTTGGTAAATAAAGGGAACGTGAAATAGATTCAAAACATTTAATGAGGACAAAATAATAATAAAAAATTCAAAACAAAATAATAAAATACAAAACTAAAAATGTGGGCAGCCGGCCAGAAACCGGGCGTTAGCCCAAGCTCGCTCCGTGGCGCAGGGCCGGGAAGTGGTGGTCAACCCGTGGGGGTGTCCGCACCGTAGGGGTGTCCGCACCGTAGGGACACGTCCTCGACGGTCGGACGCGGACATAGCACCCCGTTCAGGTCCCCGACGGGCCTGTTCAAGTAGTCCTCGAGGAGGTCCGCTTTTTCGGGACCAGTGGTCCACAGTGATGAAGCCCCGCTGGTGGCGCTGCGGAGGAGGGTCTCCAACCTCGCCGGGTCGACGTCACCCCCGTCAAACACCAGCCCGTGTATTTTTCGGGTAATGTACCGGTTGGTACTGGCGATGGCGGTGGGCAGGTACTTGGCCTCGTAGGGAGAGGCGAACGTCCACGAGACGAGGACGGGCATCGGCGCGACGGTGGCGACGGCCAACTCCTTTATGACCAGGTGGGGTCCCCGGCCGAAACAGCGGGTCTTGTTGCGGCCGTTGAGATATTCCATTTCGATGATTGCAGCGGTGGTCATCTTAGTGTTGGTTGGTTGTTGGATTTCGAGAATCTTGTGATTTTTAGAGTGAAAAGTTCTAGTTTATATACCCTTTTTTTAAATAAATGGGGAAGGGTTCAACATGTTAGGAGCTTAGAGGTGACGTCTTTTGAAAAGGCTCGAAATAAGTTTGTCATTACGTTCGGGATTACGGGAAAACCTCTTTACAAAAGAGCGTGTTCCATTCTTCATTGATCGATGAAGCAGGTATAGAATACAGTATTTCCCGCACACTGAACTTGAAAGAGATTGGAAACGACGTCTATTGTAGGTACGCGATATTGAGTTTCGTTTGACAAATCGGGCAATGGGGCGTATGAAATTCGGACCGAACGCTAGTGAATCAAATAATCCGCGTGGCCTCGCTTGTCAAAATAAATCGCTATCCAGTGCGTCCCGGGCTTTGCGCTATTATCGAAATTCACAATATACGAAGCCGGGTAGCTGTCAATCTGTGCAGGTAGTGTATCGCTAGAAAAAAAAACTTTAAAACTAGGGACGTTTCTCAAACAATGTCTTATCTGGGGGCGTTCATAATTATAGTGTGATGGTCACTGCGCGGTTCTTGTCAATCTGTAACAAAGCTTGAAATTCTGAAAATACGACACAACTACCTGTGTTGGCTGTCACCTGATCAAAACCCAACTCCAGGCGGAGTTGTTCATGTTGCGTAGGGCTCCAGTGCGTAGAGTCGCTCGCGCTGGAATAGATTGAAAGGTCAAAGGCGTAGATACTGTACCCCCGCCGTAATCTTCGAGAGTGACCCCTAACCCTTTGTCACTATAGTGCGTATCTGAACCTGAGAAAAGGGTATAGTATTCACGCGCGAAAAGGTTTTTCCCAAAACAGGGTTTTAGCGGACGAGCGGGGATTTGATCGGAGTTTATAAATAATGAAATGTAGTTTAATCCAAAACTCGCAAAATTGAAAGGGTTGTTTTCGAGGTCACCCGTCTGTCCCCGATGGTTAACCAATGCGACGATCACTCTCTCGGGAAGAACCCCTAGATAAAGATTTTCAATAGAGGTGTTTAGGAGGTGGGGGGCGATGGTAAATATCTTTGTTTCCGTGCGGGTATAAGGGTATTGCGCTGGCTTCGCTGTCAAAGCTCGTTCGTGAGCTAGTAAGATTTTTGGTGCCACCTGTACTTTAGGAACATAAAGTACGGCTTCCAGAATCTGGGATTTATACCCACCCCCCCCGCCGGTTGGTTTTTCCCTAATAAACAAAAACTAGGCTTGCTTTTGTGTAATTTTAATTTAAGGGGTACGCCATTTAGAAGGTATTTGGAGATATTGAAAAAGTCTAAATATAGCGCTCCGAACATTTCAAATTCTTTCGACTTAGCGGTAGCCTGACGTCGTTTTAAATGACCTTGGTTGTCTGTCAGGGAATCCATATGTGCGCTAGTATCTTTAAAATACATCGCCGTTTGTAGGTGGGAATTAGTGGCGTCACCCTTGTATGTAGTAAGAGCGGAAATTAGGGAGTTGTACGCGTAATGGTTCGCAGAGGGGGTAACTAGACAATCGCCAACGTAAAGATCAATACGTTCAAATTGCGAATGTCGAAAATTATTAACAGGGGCAACGTTATCAGCATCTGTGAGGACTGTACCGTCGTTGTTTGTGATTTTCTAGTATTTAGCATGACAAGTGACGTATCAATATATTCGTCGTTATTGGCCGAGATTTCAAATTCTATAGGCTGATCCCCTTTGAGCGAAGTTAGGGACTGATACGTGACAGTTTTAATGCGCTCGATAGAAGTTTGAATTGTAGGGACCGTGAATAAATAACGCTGAATTGACGATTTCACCCATTTTTTTTTATCTTGAAAATATGTCGCGAACCGTCTTGAATGGAAGTTGACGTTTAACTGAACTAGTTCGCCGTTTGCCGCTTCGTTTTATAGTTTTCTTACGCTTTTTTGCTGTTCTTTTAGCAGTTTTTCTTTTTTTAGGGGGTTTCCAGGATCCGTACTGTTTTCTAACTTCGTCTAAGGTTTCGGTACCGCGCCGCTTGACGGCGTCTTTCAGGTTTTGACCGCTCATGACGTCACTAAAAACGCGTGTGCCAGTCCCTAATAACTTTTTTCCTTCAAGTTTTGCTCCGTTATAAAGGATAGGGGCAATATAACGTCCTAAACGGGCCAAAATATTTCCAATACCGTGCCCCCGTTGGTAGGCTCGCCCGATATACACGGGTCCCGCGCCGCTACCCGTTTGGCTGTGGGCTTGCGCCAAGTAGTACTGACTGTAGCAGCACTTTTCTAAGCTAGCCGTGTGACGCATGTCTCAAGTGTACCACACACGACAGGGTTCCGTACTGAAATGGCGCGAGTTCGCCGAGATGATCTCTTATATGGATGTATATACTATCAAAGTAGTTTTTGGCCAAGGGCAAATAATAGGGCGAAACAAAGGTCTTTACTACGGAATTCACGTAATTGGTGTTTTCCAGGGGAATAATGCGTTAAAGAGGAACTAAGGAATCACCAACTATTACGTTATCTACAATATCTGTATAGATGTTTAATTGTGAAGGTATATGGTAGTCAATACGCGCTTGTTTTTCAGCCCGACCGTGTACGTGTTCAGAATTCTCATAGCCCAAGATATCGGCAATACCTCGCGGTACGGTTTACCAAAAAAAAAAATAAGCCTATACTAAATACTAAAATTCTACCATTCGTGACTTTTAGGGTTTTTGATATTACTTCACTAGCCCTTTATTTACACCAAAATAAGTCGATCCTTAAATACTATAAGTCTCCCATTCTTCAATTCATTCAGTTGCCAGCAATGCTATGGACAACGAACGTCTGCGCTTCTCGTCTTTCTATGAAAACCCCCACGTACAGGTGTCGCAACTATTAATAGCGAAAGCAGGGTTTTACTACCTTAACAAAGGGGGCGATACAGTCGAATGTTTTGCTTGTCACGGTCGACTCGAAGCTTGGGAAACCACCGATAATCCTTTGTACGAACGTAAAGAAAAATTTCCGCACTGCGCTTTAATTCGGAGGATCACCTTCACGACGAATGCGGCGGGACAGACGTCACGGGGATATACCGTACGCCACCAGGTCTAATAGGAGGACGACCTGAAAACTACGGGAACTACCATTTAAACCCGCCACCCACCATCATAGACAAGTCGCAACCTGAAAACCCCCCTTTCATTACTGTAAAAGCATCGAGGAGGGAAGTAGAAAAACTGGTATTGGAATATCACGTAAAAAAGTATTGAACAATGCGAAAGGTACGTTTTGACAATTTTGTACGGATTTATTGCATAAGTACCGAACAAATTACGATATACGCGATGCCATGAGATTTCGGTTCCGGATTAAAAAAACTGGGGAATTGTTACAACCTGTATTAAACTCTATGATATTTCGCTGTCGGGTGAAACAAATAGAACTATTGTTGACCCCCATGATCTATGCTAAACTTGTTAAAACTCGCCCGAACACTAAATTGGGTGTATACCCCACATGGGGTGTTACTTTCATGGTTGTAAGACTTGTTTTAAAGTCAACAGACACAACGCGCTTCAGGGTGATCCTAGTCTAACCATGACTACTAGGTATGTTCGAACCACAAAAACCCTCGACAAGTTACAATCACTCGGCTATCACGTGACTGTGATTTGGGAGTGCGAGTGGTCAACCCAAAAGAAAAACAACCCTGCAATTGAGGCTTTTTTAACCCGTGAGGATGTTAAAATCAAAGTTATGAGCCCCTTAAACCCTCGCGATGCCTTTTACGGTGGTCGTACAAATGCCATTAAGCTATACTACCAGGTAGAGGGCGCTGATAAGATTTTCTACTATGACGTCACGAGTTTGTACCCTTACATTAATAAGGGGGGGGGAAATTCCTGTCGGCCACCCCCAAATACTGCTGAAAAATATCCCCGATATATTTTCCTTTGACGGCCTGTTAAAATGCGAGGTTCTTCCTCCAAAAAATTTATATCACCCTGTGCTGCCCCTTAAAATCAATGGTAAACTTGTATTTACGTTATGCTATACCTGCGCCGTAACAAAATATCAGGGGGACTGCGACCATCCCGATCATTTGAGAAAATTTACAGGGGTATGGGTGATAGATGAACTTAGACATGCAGTCAAACGGGATTACGTTAAACGGGATTACGTTATTCAACGATCGTTTGAAGCTTGGTCATACCAAGTCACCCAGTATAACAAAGAAACTGGGGAAGGGGGTCTCTTTCGAGACTATATAGACGCCTTTCTAGCCCTTAAAACGCAGGCTAGTGGGTACCCCACCGTCTGTGTCACTCAAGAGGATAAAGAAAAATACATTAAAAATTTTAAAGATGTTGAGGGAGTTCAGCTAGATCTTGCGCAAATAGCTAAGAATGAAGGCCTTCGTAGCCTCTGTAAATTCTTCCTGAATAGTTTTTCTTTACGCTGTGTTTTTATTAGTTTAAGCCTATTTCTAAACCTCTCTTTTCGAGATGCGTTTCACGCTAGAAATCCTCCCTAAAAGACCTTCTCAGTTGTGTAGGTACAAGATATTCAGTGAGGTACAGAAAGAAAGATACGAGGGTCAGGAGGGGAAACCACACACTCTGCAAGTGATTTACCGATGAACAGAAATATTAGGGGAAGGAGAGGTACGAGGGTCAGGAGGGGAAAGCACACTGTGTCCCCCCCTTAGGACCCTGCAAGCGATTCACCGATGAACAGAAATATTAGGGGAAGGAGAGATACGAGGGTCAGGAGGGGAAAGCACACTGCGTCCCCCCTTCGGACCCTGCAAGCGATTCACCGATGAACAGAAATATTAGGGGAAGGAGAGATACGAGGGTCAGGAGGGGAAAGCACACTGCGCCCCCCTTCGGACCCCTTATCGGTGAATCGCTTGCCTTATCTCTCAGGATATTTTACAATTTGAGGAAAGAGTCTAAGATTATTTCAGGGATAGATATAAACAGTTGACATCAGTAGAGGTCAATCCTACTACACCAATTCCTATGGAAACCTCAAATGGTGTAAAACCTTTTAGTGAACCTTAAAATTCGGAACCTATTCATGAGCCCGAGGTTTTCCAAGATGTTAGAAACATAGCGTCAGCCCTTGACCCTCATCTTTCGGGGAGGATTGAAGTTAATCAGGTAACATATATGAATGGACTAGTACTCAGTACCACTCCTGCTGCAGTTACTGTATCTCACTTGGTTTCTTCGGTAATTCCACCAATAAGTCATTCAGTTTCTCCTTTACCTGGACTAATTTAACAAAGACATCAGGAGGTTTGGGGATTGTTAATAATTCTGCACCGGTTATGTCTTCAGTAACATCTATGTTTGAAAGTTCAAACCCTCCCGTAAATATAACGGGTATTAACCCTTATTCAAGTCAGATTTTATATAATAGTAGGTTAGGTGCTCAAATTACTCCGCCTAGTTTACCGTTAGTTATTACCAGTTCGATACCATCTTCCCCTGCAGTGGCATTGAATGCTGCTGGAAATCATTTTCAACCAAAGACAGGTTCTCATTATGTCCTGAGTAAACATTTCCAAATGCCTGTATTTTCTGGTGATCCTAGTGATGACCCAAAGTTATTTATACAAAGGTTAGCGGAATATATACAATTTAATCAACTGACCGAGGATATTTTTACCCTTGGTGTTTTTGAAAAGTGCCCAGATATGGATTATGGTCCTAATGTATAGGCATAATCGTCGAATAACCTGGCAAATCTTTCAAACAGAAATTGTTACACAGTTCTTATCAAGTGAGAGAGAAAGTACCCTACAAATGGCTTTATTTGGAGCCCAAGCTCAGGAAAATGATGATCTTTGGGAATTTCGCCATAAGATAGTTAAATTAAATTGTGCTCTTCTGGAACCCTTGGACCAAACCAGATTACTTTCAAAAATGTCATCGTCTGTTTAAAAATTACTTCCTAGGAATACATGTCAGACCTTAGCCCAGTTTGATGGGGAAATTATGAGAATACAAAAAGCCAATGATATTCAAGCATCCCCTATGGGAAGGGTTAATCAGGGAAGATATGTACCCAGTCAGAATACAGGAAGGCCGGGGAATAATCCAAACTTTCGGAATAATTATATGAATCCTGGTAACACAGGAAGTAGGAATGCCGTTTCTTCTAATGCTTTTAATCCAACATGTTATAGGTGTCATATTGTTGTGGACCTAATGTTTTAAAAATAAAACTACTCAAGAAAACAATAAATATTGTTTAATAAAAATTACTAAAACATTTAAGTAACATTGTTAAGCTCTTTTAACATAACTTCGCGGCAGAAAAAATTAACTCAGACTGAAAATACAACCCAAGAACTAGAGAGAAGTGAGGCTGACCAACAACTACATCAACAGATAAGATTAAAACTGATAAGCTATCACCAGGTATGGCTAGGGATGGTGACGTCATCAATCACACGACCCAATTAAAGGCGGGGAAGTTTAGTCGGGTAATTCAAATGATAAACCGCCATTTCTAGTTATAAATCAACACATAAAGCGGGACATACCAGTCGAAATTGTCCAAACACCCAATCGTCTAATAACACCCCGCAGGCTTCAGTTACAATTGTACAAAGTTTCCCGTCGGGAAACGAAGTGCAAACTCCCTAAATGGACCGCAGAGAGTTTGGAATGAACAGGGTCCTGTCATTAACTTAAATATGTATCAGAACGTACACACATCATCATTATTTGGGATCAGGTTATCTATATGTAAAAAAACTGTACTGCATTTTTTGATTCTGGTGCAGATCAATGCGCAATCTCAAAATTTTATGAATGATCTAGGAGTTTCTAAATTAATGGAACCGAGAGGGGTTGCAATTCAATTAGCAACTACTGGTGAGAATAAATCTGTATTAGGTATAATTAATCTTGAAATAGATTTAGGACAGGAAATGGGGATTTTTCCCGTACAGTTTCATGTGGTCCCAGGTTTAAGACATTCAGTAATTCTGGGTAATGATTTAATCCGGGATATGAGAGTAATTATGGATTACGAAACCAAAACATTTTCTTATTGTGGTTTTAGTCTACCATTGGTTAGTTTGGAGTTAAATTCCCCTGGGACTCAGGTTGGACCTATAGAATCTCAATGTATAGATAGGGATCAATTGACTATTGGAAATTTATTACAAACCGAAACGGATACTTTAATATCATTATGTCAGGAATTTTATCCATTATTTACAGGGAAACCAGGGCGAACTCATCTAATTAAACACCATATTAGGCAGAAACCAGACACTATTCCGGTTAGTAAGAAACCATATTCCCAATTGAGAATCAAATTCAGGACCTATTGCTTTCCGGAATGATACGTCCTTCCGAGAGTCCTTGGGCGTCCCATACAATTATGGTAGATAAAAAAGATGCTAAAAAGGGTGATGGGCGGGACCGGCGTATGTGTATAGATCATACTGCAGTTAATTCAGTGACCATCAATGACCCATTCCCAATACCAAAGATTGACGAAATTAGAGATTCTATGGGTAAACCAAACTATATCACTAAATTGGATCTTAAATCAGGATATTTGCAAATAGCCATGGCTCCGGGGGTTATTGAGAAAACGGCTTTTGTTACCAGGGATGGCAAATATGAATGGCTGGTAATGCCATTTGGTTTAAAAAATGCGCCCTCCAGTTTTATGCGTCTAATGAATAAAGTCCTGCGATACGCTCGACGTTATGCGGAAGGGGTTTATTTGGATGATGTCATTATTGCTAGTCAAACCTGGGAAGATCATCTAGTGGCACTTCGATATGTGTTTTCTCAATTAAAACATGCAGGATTGACTTTGAATCTTAGCAAATGTCATTTTGGGGTATCTCAGGTATCTGTTCTGGGATATGTTGTCAGCAAACACGGGGTACAAATTGATCCAGAAAAGGTTAAAGAAATTATAGATTTTCCTCGCCCACGAACAATTAAACAAGTGTCTTCATTTCTGGGTATGTGTGGATAACACTCTCGATTTATTAGTCATTTGGCTAATTTGACAGTGCCATTGAATAAGATAAAACGAAAATACTATAGATCACGTTGGGGGGAAGAGGAACATAATGTTTTTGAGGAAATAAACAACCCAATAATTTGCGATTTGATGGAATGGTTTCCTTGTCAATTAGAGATGTTGATTCGCCGTCCTGTTTTTGCTTAATAAATAAATCTCTTTTACCTGGAAACTCGTCCTAAAGACAAGCTTGACTTTTCGATTTGAGCGGCGCTCTCCCTTTGATCGGGTAAATGTCTTTTGCCGAATAACGTTGGCACTATTTCCTTCGGTTTGTAGGTAGGTCAGCGGTTTGCAACACAGGGTTTCCCAGTTCAGCTTGTGTCAAAACAGCGGTGTCTCAGAACAGCGATTGTCAAAATAAACTTTCTCATAACAGCGGTAGTCAAAATAGCAATTTCAAAATGGCGAATGTCAAAGCAGCGCTTTCTCATAAAAACGGATTCTCTTATCAGCGCTTTCTTATAAAAACTGTTTCTCTTATCAGAGCCATCTGCTAAAAACGGTTTCTCATTACGGGTCTCTTTGTATCGTTTTATTAACTGGACAGTTACCCTTATTTAGGGCAGCGGCTCCATGACAAGCTCTATCACCCCTTGTTGAAAATTGTCAACAGCCCTCATAGAGGAGGAGTGACAGTCCTTTGCCAGTTTGAATCCACGATTGGACTCTAAAAATTAAATGATTTCTTATCTTGAACGGTAACCTAACCTAACCGTACCGATTCATAGCCACGCCGTCTTTAAAATAAAGCTCGGATAATAAATCCATGTCGTATTTATAACACAAACCTTTTGATCTAAAATTTTAATAAAATCATTACGGGTTTTTCCTAAAAAATTCAAACACGAAACCATTTTATTCTTGTTGCGGGTAAAATTCATTTAAAAAACATTAATTCCACAAGGAGACAATAACGTCGTTTTAAATATGCGGATCCGCTGATATGATGCAGTTATTTTGAATACCTGCTGTTACGGTAATCGCTACTTTGGAAATCCGCTCTCATGATAAAGCTGTTTTCCATGAACGCTTTTTTTGGTAATGTGGTTTTGAAAATCGCTATATACTACCTACATACCTTTCCATCAGATTATCGTTTTGTTCACCGGTCGCTGACTCCTTCAAGCCCTGCCACTATTTTCCGCACGCGAATCAATTCGAGTTTGAGTGGAATTTTTCGGTAATAACATTATTATTATGAAAAATACGTATATTTATACATACGTCGAAAAAATATATTAAACGCGATTCTCTATTTAACCTCTCGTAGTGTATTCGCTAATGACCAGAGATATTCCAAAGCAGCGCGCTATAAATATATGCCTCTTAACCCATACCTTCTCTATATGCCGTCTACAAACCGCAAATTGATTGTAGCGCCATCTGAGTCATCGGGGATAATACGTGGCTTTGACACCACCTCCCAGGATTAAATTTTTAATACCATAAGCCTATCAAACACACCCGTGAACCAGAATCAGTAATAAGACGACTTGTAATCGCGCCAGAGAGTCGTACGCCCCCTCTAGGGAAAGTTTAAGAACTTTTCTTTTTTAAGTCGATAACGACTTTTATGCCAGAAATTTGTTCGTTTTGTTAGAGTTTAAAATAATATTAAAGTAATACAAAATATATTGTAAAATAATTATAATACAATTACGTGGTTGAAAGGTATTTCCGGGCTATGTACTTAAAACTTTATGAGTAATTCGAAGAAAAATAACAATTTAAAGGCATTATATATCAAACAATGTTAGGTAAATCGTCTAAATCACCAGCATCGTAGCACACTGCACGCAATTTAGATTGATACCAGCTACCGCTATCTTCGTGTCGTTTATAGCCCTGGTACCAAATAAGGCTGCTAACGTGAGCACAAGTTCCGATGGTCAAGTTCCCACCTTTACAGTTGCAATACCACGAAGTTACTGAATCAATCCCGATACCATTAGGAACGTATCGAATCAAAGCTTGATGCGTGGCTGAGGCTGAGAACTGACTCCCTACGCGAACACGAATTAGGTCTTTTTCCACTTGGCAAACTTCAACGTTGAAAGAGCCGGACTTTTCAATCGTCAAAGCGACGTAAGACTCCGCGCGCTTTGCTTTAAAGTCGCTCATTACAATGTCTCTTACTTCTACGTCACTAAGTACCGGGAAGTCTTCTAATCCAATCTCGTTAAGTTTCTTCCATTGCGAGGGTTTACGTAGAAGTCCGCGTTCGAGAACTTGTTTAAGCGGGTGTTCGATGGCCTGTGAAGCTACCATTTTACGTACGGACTCCTCCCAATTACCACTGTGGTGCAGTTCTGGATGAAAAGCGTTAATGAGGGACGCGGCTATGTGAAGCAGTTCCGTTACGTAGGGTATCATGTGGACATGTATACGGTTTTTGAAAAAGCTAAACATATACTGCAAATGCCCATTCCTTACTTCAACAGGCCATCTTAGATACGTCACTTTCCGCGAACGATTTACTTCCTCTGTGCTTACTTGCTTTTCTCCTTTTGACAAAAATGAAGGCATTTGTAGCTCCACCCCAAGTTCGGAAAGCATACTATTAGAATCACGAAATCCTCGATCTGCTAAAACTACGTCATCTACTTTAAAGAAAGACTTGAGATCATTTCTGGTTTTTACAGCGTGATTTAAAATACGAGCGTCGTTATTGCGACCGTTGGCAAAGTATGGACCGATAATGTCAACAATATAACCCGTAGTAGTGACGAGGACCATTGGTTTGAAAATATGCTGTTTTTTGTGTACGCAAAATGATTTGTGAAGGACAGTATAATCCTTCGATCTTCCAACTTTTATGTAGGTTCCGTCGACAATAGTAATGAGGCAATCTGGTTTATTGTTAGCAAAAAGTCTTACCGCAGCAGCTGACTGATGGTTGACTATTAACTCTTCACGTGGTTGAGACCAAAATGATGAGGCACGAATCTTTCTGACAAGGCGGCGATGACCATTTTCGTTAAATATGATCTATTTTGTGTTAAAGTATTCTTATAAATAACTAGTGTTTAAACAATTGTCTGATTAGATTAGAAGGTATTAGTCATGCCTTCTGAAAGGTGCTATTCTTGTAATTGTAAAATAAATAAATCTTCGAGTCGAATTATACGCGCACTGGAATTAGCTAATTATGTTCGTTTCCATCGTTTCAACAACCATTTACCAGCTGAACCAATAGTCGCGGGAAAAAGTAGGACTTGCTTGAAATGCCTCGCGCAATAACGAAAGTTCCAAGTATTTTTCAACACTAGCACGTTTTCCTTAAGTAACGATGAGTCATCTGATGAGACAGACGAGGATATTCAACAGACACCATCTAACGAAGCGGGACCATCAACACGATCATATATTGACTTGAATATACAATGCCTGGTAACTGGATCTCTTAAATGCTTCGTTTGCGGATCAAAGACCCGCACAAGAGTGAAAGCGAGTGTCCTAAACGACGTATGGTTGCGAAAATCTATCATTATTGGCCAGGACAGTAGAATGTGTTCCTCGCATCTAGTGAACAACGAACTTCCAGATGAGATTATTCATGGTATTCAATCAAATAGAAATTCAGGAACTTTCACCTCTGAAGAAATCGAAAACCTACTTGCGAAACTTGCTACGTATGTCCATAAAGTACATGTCCGAAGCTTTGAAAACCTTGTCACAAGCAACCATGATTGTAAAGTGCTTACCTCTCTATCACAAGAGCAGTTCCTTGAAGCGCATTCGGAAATTGAGGGACACATTGGTGCTATCCGAGTTTGTTCTACGAAGACCGCCTTAGTACTGTTACTTGTAAAACTGAGAATTGGTGTTTCCAACAAGGTGCTATCTGTAATATTTCAAATACAAGAACAAACAGTAATGAACATAACGAAAATGGTCATCGCCGCCTTGTCAGAAAGATTCGTGCCTCATCATTTTGGTCTCAACCACAAGTCACGTGAAGAGTTAATAGCCAACCATCAGTCAGCTGCTGCGGTAAGACTTTTTGCTAACAATAAACCAGATTGCCTCATTACTATTGTCGACGGAACCTACATAAAAGTTGGAAGATCGAAGGATTATACTGTCCTTCACAAATCATTTTGCGTACACAAAGGACAGCATATTTTCAAACCAATGGTCCTCGTCACTACTACGGGTTATATTGTTGACATTATCGGTCCATACTTTGCCAACGGTCGCAATAACGACGCTCGTATTTTAAATCACGCTGTAAAAACCAGAAATGATCTCAAGTCTTTCTTTAAAGTAGATGACGTAGTTTTA
Source organism: Odiellus spinosus (assembly GCA_963920705.1). Taxonomy (NCBI): domain Eukaryota; kingdom Metazoa; phylum Arthropoda; class Arachnida; order Opiliones; family Phalangiidae; genus Odiellus; species Odiellus spinosus. Next base: position 11,638,391 of record OY987225.1, on the reverse strand, counting down.
GCAGATCGAGGATTTCGTGATTCTAATAGTATGCTTTCCGAACTTGGGGTGGAGCTACAAATGCCTTCATTTTTGTCAAAAGGAGAAAAGCAAGTAAGCAAAGAGGAAGTAAATCGTTCGCGGAAAGTGACGTATCTAAGATGGCCTGTTGAAGTAAGGAATGGGCATTTGCAGTATATGTTTAGCTTTTTCAAAAACCGTATACATGTCCACATGATACCCTACGTAACGGAACTGCTTCACATAGCCGCGTCCCTCATTAACGCTTTTCATCCAGAACTGCACCACAGTGGTAATTGGGAGGAGTCTGTACGTAAAATGGTAGCTTCACAGGCCATCGAACACCCGCTTAAACAAGTTCTCGAACGCGGACTTCTACGTAAACCCTCGCAATGGAAGAAACTTGACGAGATTGGATTAGAAGACTTCCCGGTACTTAGTGACGAAGAAGTAAGAGACATTGTAATGAGCGACTTTAAAGCAAAGCGCGCGGAGTCTTACGTCGCTTTGACGATTGAAAAGTCCGGCTCTTTCAACGTTGAAGTTTGCCAAGTGGAAAAAGACCTAATTCGTGTTCGCGTAGGGAGTCAGTTCTCAGCCACGCATCAAGCTTTGATTCGATACGTTCCTAATAATATCGGGATTGATTCGTGGTATTGCAACTGTAAAGGTGGGAACTTGACCATCGGAACTTGTGCTCACGTTAGCAGCCTTATTTGGTACCTGGGCTATAAACGACACGAAGATAGCGGTAGCTGGTATCAATCTAAATTGCGTGCAGTGTGCGACGATGCTGATGATTTAGACGATTTACCTAAGATTGTTTGATATATAATGCCTTTAAATTGTTATTTTTCTTCGAATTACTCATAAAGTGTTTATAAATAAAAACCACTACAATATACTTTTTCGGTGTTATTTCTCTTTGTTTTTTCAGAACACAAAGACTATACGAGCTAGCTGTATAGTCTGTACCTCGCTCCTTGAATATGCTTTGCTGCAAAACTTTGTTGTTCGGCAGGTTGAACACTTTTACAGGCATTTTGGGCTTCCGCGCCTCAAATTATGTCAAAATTCCGGGTAATTTAAATCGTTGCTGAAAACAATCCCATGGCAGTTACAAAACGATATTTTCCCAGAATCTTTATCCATCGGGTATCTACCAATATTCAATATTTCAACTGATTTCAGGTGGGGGAAGACAGTCTACTCCATCGTCGAATCCAACGATGTGGCCTATCTTCAACATTATCGAGCTAAACTTAAATTGATTTGCATTCGCAGACTATAACGGTTAAATGATTATTTTTGTGGAAGAAAGGTGAGAACACAACCCTAGTTTACTATCACAATAAAAGTTTACCAGTGGCGAAACAAAACAATTTAACATTACGTTACCCAAATTCCGATGGGGAGTTTGGGTTGTTCTTTTTGTTTAACATTTTGTATTAATCCGCCTCAGCTTTAAATCTTATGTCGTTTCTATGATATATGGAAAACAGCTTAGCGTGAGCTGCCAACTCAAACTCGTATTAAACGTAACTATTTCTTAAAATTTTTGGACGTTGTGTAATTAAGCCTCATTTCTAAGTAATGCTATTTAAATTAAATCGCCTCAGTTTATTCGAGTACTCTACCCAAAATATCGTGAGAAAGAGGCCTCTAATCACCGAAATATAGGCGAGAAACGATTGCCCACACAATCGAAGACGACACCACCGCGCAAGTCAGAGGGTTCACCGCAATTCTAAACGCTAACGTAAACCACCCATTGGAGTAGTGCATCTATGAGTACCGAATCTGTAAATCTCGTTTATATAGGCCAAGAAGAGATTTATTAAAGTTAAAAAACCAAATGATAAGAAAATCGTGCCTACTTTTTAATTACTGTGAATTTAATGGGATACTCATGATAAAATATAATTATTTAATATAATGATATAATAAAATTAAAGGGCTGAAAAAGGCTACCCGAGTAGAAGAACCCATTGAATGTTATTTTCAGTTATCGATAAAAAATACCATTAAAAATAACTTATCTATTGTTTAATAAATTAAATTTTTGTTCATCAATTTAGAACCACTTAACTAGTAAAGTACGCACCCGTTAAGCAAAAATTCATCCCCCTTTCCAGCCCCAGCCCGTTAGGGCCCCTCCCTAGGTTTGAGAGAACTTGTTTTTGACATCTCCAACTTGTTGGCCAAAAAAAAAAAAAAATTCGAAAATTCCCACTCGCGCCGGAGGTCTTTTTCTACGCCTAAAACATCTAACGTTTTGTACGTAGGAGCTTAGCAACGTTCTCTCTCTTCTAAAGCGTGATACACTTTCATTCTCACCATTAGCAAAATTTACGCTCGCGCCGGAGGGTTTTCGCTTTTGTACGCGGAAGCCTAAAACGTTTTGGCTCTCTTCTAACGTACTAGCGAGGTTCTCTCTTCTCGTTATACAAAGGCGGTTGTTTTGCGCGCTGTCTTTCGTGAAAATTACTTTTCATTGTAATTTTTTTTAAAAGGGGTGGTGTCACGAATTAAAATTGTTATTATTTTTATTCGTATATTTAGTGGGCTCTATTTCCGCATAACCAATAGAAAATAAGGGGGTTTTATATCATTATTCTGAGAAGTATTAAAAAATATATTGTCATATATTAACAAGGTTCATAATTTATAACCACTTATTCAAGATCGTCATGTCAAGAAAAACGCCAGAAAAAATTGTTATTAAACGTTATTGTCAATGTAATTATTTTAAAGGTTGGAAATATAATGATTCGTATACTCGGAGACTTGTTATCGGTTTTGGGGTAACATTGCTAACCCCCATTCTCGTTCCTATTGGTTTTGTTATGTCAATCTTCTCTGCTGATCCAATTTATTTGATAACCAGTTTTTTGCCACTCCTTTACATCTACATTCAAATGGGAGAACCTTTGGACAAATTCTGCTACTACGGTGGGCGTTTCCTTTAATTTTAAAATATTTTAGTTTTCTAATGATAGAATTTTAGTTACTCGTGAACATTTCATCATGTGGGAATCGATATTTGTAGCTCTGTTCGAAATTATTCTAACTTATCCGCTCTTTTCAATTTTGATAATTTGGATATTTCTGATGTTGTTACCAGCGGAATATTTCGCGGCCTTTTTCTTGATTTTAATAAGCCCATTGACTGTGCCAATCGCCTTTCTAATTGGACTTTTGCAAGGAGACATGTACTGTGTTTTGGTTATTTTTGCGCCGTACTTGTGGTTATCGCTACTTATTTACCAAGTTCTAAAGAAGCTCGTATTAATACCTGTATCCTGTGGAGAAATACTATATAATGTGAGCCTGGACTATTACTTTCAAAACATCCAAAAATTATCACGAGTAAAAGAACAATCATAAATTTTAATTTTACAAAAAATATGTTTTTTTTTGAAAAAATATACGTTATATACAATTTGAAAATATAATGTTTTTTGTTAAAAGCTGGTATTTATTATTTTTAAAAATTATAATAGTTGTAAGAAAAGAATTCCTCGAGTTTCACTTGTAGATAATTTTCGTTTTAATATTCAGTTGCAAATGAAACCTTTTTCCAAAGGCCCTAGATGTTATTCTCAAGTTTTATTTGAAACTCGGAGTTCGAATTTAGAACGTCGTTGAAAGTTCCGATCATCTCGCCAAAGTTTTAATCCCGCGCAGGCCATAATTTTTGTAAATTGATCCTCGCAATGATTTTCGATGAAAGATTTGAAACCCATGGTTCTAAGATCAGCAGCCCAACTTTTTTAGCTCAATGTTTCCATCTTGGTCTTGTCTGTATTTTCTCGATATAAGGTCCAAGTTGTTTTCTTGAATAGTTCATGCTTCACCAATATAAGTTTTTTTTATGGTAGTAGAGATGTGTACGAATTCAGAGAGGCTCTGCCTCTAGTAAGACATCTTGTCAATTTATGGACCCCAGCTCAACCGAGCAGAACTGCTTATTCGCGAAGTTGGTGTTTTTGCATCTTCTACCAATATAGCGTTCGGTATACCCCCGCTCGTAGTTTCAAAAAGCATTAGCTGTGTTCACACCACAGACTATGCTTTTTGACCATTTAGAGTGGTTGTTTTTATTTCGAGCGAATGCAAGATTCTTCAACAAAAAAGGGACTCGTTTTTCGAGTTATCACGGACTTGATCCGCTCGTAGAAAAGATTGACATTGAACCGAATAGCTTTCAATTTGTGTTTGAAATTAATCGTGATAAAAAACTCGAGGCCAATCAAAAAGTTTTCGTGAGAAAAAGAAAGGGAGGCGATTTATCATTTTATAGCGATTAACCCATATACCAGGAAAACACTAAAGTATATACTTGTGAAATTCCCCTCGGGACCTACACGTCAATAGAAGATATTTTTTCTGCTATGATTGAGGCCTTACCCGCCGAGGTAAACCCAAAAAGTATTCAGTTTTCGGTAAATAAAAATGGGACGGTCAAGGTTTCGTGCGATAAAAATGTTTGGATTTGTTTTCATTACGTTTCTCACCCCGACGACCATCTTGTGGGTTTAGGTTATATGTTAGGTTTTCGAATCGATCAAGATGCCGTTTACAAAGAAGTGACGAGCGAGTATCCCTACGATTTACAAAGAGGCATTCACATTATGTATATTTATAGCGACATAATATTGCCGCAATTAACGGGTGATACCGAAAGCATGTTGCTAAGAGCGTTAAAAATTGAGAATTCCAGCCAAGAAAATATCGATCAAAAAGAAGCGAATTTTCTAAACATTGATTATTATCCTTTACGTCTCGACTCAAATCGAATTATAGAAATTGAATTAAAAACGGATTTTAACGAATTAATTCCCTTTACAAATAAAGGTCGAACGTTAGTAAAGCTTCATTTCATAAAGAATCGTCATTATGAATAGATATCTCGAATATTATAGTTCTCAACAAAGAGGAGGTGAGATCCGCGGTTTTCACGGAGGTGTCTACCAATCAGGAAGAGGTCTGGGTTCAATTTTTAGGTCTTTATTAAAATATGTCACACCAATTTTAAAACCGTTAGCTTCAAATTTAGGTACTGAAGCGTTAAGCATGAGTCATAACATTCTTAAAGATATTCAAGGAGGTATGGAACCTAAACCCAGTTTAAAAAGAAATTCGCGAATTGCCGTAGCCAATTTGATAAATAAAGTGGTGGATAATACCATTAGACCTCAGAGTGGAAGTGGCAATAAAAGGAGACGCAAGGGTTTAAAACTAGGCTCTGACAAACGCTTTAAAAACCTCGTCAAATTAGATCGGATTATTTAGATTGAAAAAAAAATGGCTCTTTACGAAGGAATGATGTCTAATTTAGATATGTTTACTCGTCCCCTATTAAATAGAAATATTATTTCCAATAAAACGACTCAGTATCACCCCATCTCCCCCGTCAATGAAAATACCGAGCAAATAGAATTTTTTATCGCTGGAAACCCGTTATATCTTGATTTATCGAAACTAAGCATTAAATTGAGGGCTCGTATTGTTCATACGGACGGGTCCATTTTAGAACCTGACGAGAAAAAAGTGTCCTTAAGTAACATTCCTATCGCGAGTCTTTTTAGCCAAGTTGAGGCGTATCTCGGAACTAAACCGGTGCAATCTTCCAATGCTCTTTATCCATATCAGGCCTACTTGGCAACTCATTTAAATTACGGACCGGCGGCCAAAGAAAGTCAATTAACCGCGTGGGGATATTACAGCGATTATCCCTCTAAACCAGACGATGCTTTTGTCGCGGCTGATTCTATCAAAAATGGCATTAAAACTCGCTCTACTTTCGTCCTCCAATCAAAAGTTTTCGAATTCTTAGGCCCTTTATTTTTAGATATTACCAAACTCGATAAATTTTTAATTAACGATGTGGATGTTCGAATTAGATTACTTCGCGCTCCTAACGCTTTTTCTATTATTAGCACAGAAGCGAATAAACAATATAAAATTGAACTTGTCGAAGTTAGTTTATACGCCAAACATGTAGAAGTATTGGACCAAATTGTTTTGTCTCACGCGGCTGTAATGAGAAAAACTCCCGCCATTTATCCTTTGACAAACGTCACGATGAAGAGTTTCGTCATCATGGCGAACTCAACGGATGTCGTGAGGGAAAACGTATTTTTAGGTTTAGTTCCCAACCGTGTTGTTATTGGTTTGGTAACGAATAAATGCAAAAACGGTTCACTCGATACAAATCCCTTTAATTTTAAGCATTTTACGTTAAATTTCCTTCAAATAACCGTCGGTACGCTAAATTTCCCTGACCAAGCTTTTACCCCAAATTTCAATACGAATAAATCTCTTAATTACACCCGTGAAAACCAATCTTTGTTTGATGGCCTTGGTACCGACCTGACCGATACCGGAAATGGGATCTCCTATCAACGGTTTCTTCATGGAAACTGTTTATACGCGTTGGATCCTACAAAAGAACATCTCGCCTCTTCGAGCCACAGCTCCGTGACGCAAACAGGCAGTGTTCGAATCTCCATGAAATTTGAAAAACCCTTGCCAGAAAATGTTTGCGTTTTAATATACGCTGAATTTGAAAACACGATTCTTATTTCTCAAGAACGAGATATCATCTATACCCCCAATAAAAACGCCACCGTCTTTCAAAATTTTATTATTTAACGGTCAACATGGGTCCAGTGCACAACTTGTCCGAGAAGCTCGAAATTACGGTGGTAAACGCCTTAGAACCCGAAATAAACGTTCGACGAGTCGATACGCTAACGACATTGAATCTGAAAGAAGAGGCTTGGTTAACTTTATTTCGATTTGCCGACGACATTACCGCTTTTTTGAAAATTAATTCGAGACGATTTCATTTATGGCTTCCTATTTCGAATGAAAGGATAAAACTGGAATGTTTCGTGAATTCATCTAACGATAGACTCGTGGACATTCGTTACTACGAACGGGGCAATCAAGCAAATTATTTCGTATTATATTCCACCGCCAGGGGTTTTTAGTCTGAAGCTAAAGGATTGGGAAAGACTTCTCATCTTAAAACCAGTTTTGGATCGTGAAATCAAAAGCAAGAAAGCCGCGCGACTTCATATGAAAGAATTATTGGTTAATCATTTAACTAATATTATTTTTGACATGACTGATAATTGTCCAAATATCGATTGTAAACAATCGCTAGCCCATACTCCAGAATGTAACGCGGGCGGAGGGAGCTGGGAAAATAGAGTAGAAATAACTCTATCTGAGGCTTTACCTTTAATCGATCGATCTGTTATATTAAATAAATTTCGCGCCGAATACGGATTTGAAGACGATGAAAATTTATTATTTAATTATATGAGTACTAATCTACAAGAACTAAAGAACGCTCTGGTTTTTGGCTATTAAAAAAATGTATATTAACTGATGCTCTGAAATAAAAAATTTCATTTTGGTCACGTTTTTTCGTATTTTTTCCACTTATTTTTTGTAGCCCTATTAAATATACTATGAAAAAAATATCGAAATTATCTGCCCCTATTAAAAAACGCTTAAAGGCTGTGTATTATAATATCGAACACCCAGCCTCGTACAGCAACGTAGATAACTTAAAAAAGGAATTTCCAGATATTTCTCGTAAAGTGATAGTGGAATGGTTAGAAAGTCAAAAATCGTACACGAGGCATCGATTTCGAAGAAAACGTTTCAAAACTAATCAAATATTTGCCAATAGTCTTAATGAGAGTTGGCAGTCGGATTTAATTGATTTACCTAAATTGAAAAAATACAATAAAAATGTTAGATTTATTTTAGTCGCCGTTGACATATTAAGCCGCTACGCTTTCGCTAGACCTTTAAAAGATAAATCCAGTGTGGAAATTATCAAAGCTTTTCGAGATATCTTTCGATATCGAAAACCTTTAAAGTTAATTACCGATATGGGGAAGGAATATAATAATAACGCCTTTAAGAAATTCCTCAAAAAACATGGCGTCTCGCTATATTTCGCTTTAGGCACTCATAAAGGGGCCATCGCCGAACGATTTATTCGAACCTTGAAGGGCCAAATTTATAAAATATTGACCCATACGGGGCAAAATAATTATATCCAATATCTACCTCATATTTTAGAAGCGTACAACGCTCGAGTTCATGGCACCACTCATATAGCACCGGATCAAGTCACGTTGCATAACGAAAATATTGTTTGGAACACACTATACGGACGCGTTAAAAACATTTCTAAAAAATCTACGTCATTACAAAAAGGAGATCTTGTCCGTCTGTCTGTGGGTGAAAAAGCCTTTCGAAAAATTTATACTGGTACATTCACACCCGAAATATTTGTCGTTGACCGGGTTATAAAACGCCACCCTCCGGTGAACAAACTCAAAGATTTGAAAAACGAAGAAATTGCGGGTCCATTTTACGCGAACGAGCTTCAACGAGTGCGTTTACCAGAAACTTAAGGCAAAACAAGATGGATACGCATCAACTAATGGCTCTCATGCATTGCAATCCAGAAACTCGAAAATACTTTCTAGGGGTATTTCCTAGGGACCAATTACCAAGGCCCCCTCATCGAGAAACTTATTGTTTTATTCTCAACACTGATAAGCACAATCAAGAAGGTCAGCATTGGTTAGCGGTTTTTCGAAATAAAGAAAAATTAGAATTTTTTGATAGTTACGGTTTAGGGCCAGATTTTTATAATTTATCTCTCGAAAAATATCATCCCAAAATATACTATAATACAAATCAAATACAACCAACTCGAGCGGAAACGTGCGGTTTGCATTGCGTCTACTTTTTAACGGCGCGCTGTAATAGTATTAATTATAATGATATTATAAATAAAATGTATTATTCAAATTTAAAATTAAATGACATTTTAATTTTATTATTTTTATGTTTACATTTACAAATGCATAACGGTTTTTATTGTCAATAAAAAATATATAAAATGTTATTTAGTCTCTCCATTTTTGAGGTTTTCCAGTTCCCTTTTGCTCTCGTAAAAATTGTTTACTACGAGAAACTGGTTCTAATCGTTCGATTCCTCTTTTTCTTTCTTTTCTTTCTCGATGATTTACCATTACGGGGGATTTGATCAATGTCGGGTGTTTGATCGTTTTTGCTCGACTCGTTACTTAAAACTTCGGATATCGAATCGAGCGCTTCTTGTTTCGCCCGGAGAAAATTTCCCCGCTCCGGAGTAGGCGTGCCTCCCACGGCGCCTAAAAGCTCTTCGGGGGGGCTCTTGAAATAAATCTTGATGTAATTGACGGGTAATTTTTGAGGCGGAATCTCTTATTAAATCAGAAACGTAATTCGGGCCGAGTTTTTGTTCCATTTCTTCTTTTGACAATGGAGTCGAATGCTCTTGATATAAAGGGGAAATCTTTGAACGCGACGTTCTCCCGCGGAATCCTTTCGTCGTAGGATATCTCGGCGTAATAAAAGTTTGCGGCGAAGCTTTCAGAGGTTGCAATCCGGGAGTTAAGGGTGCAGTAGATTGGGGCGGGTGTGTTAGGGCTGATAAATTACTAACTTCAAACTTGGGCAAGGGAATATTTTCTTTCATATCTAAATAACGCCGTAGCGTATCCATATAAATTATTAATTTGTTGGCAGAAGGGGCGTTTGATTTTGATATTCGCTCAATTTCTTCGTCAAGCGTTTGAAAAACTTTGCTCTCGGTACTTTCTGTAAGAGATGTACGGGGACGAGAATCATTGACTTCATAATTGACGGTCGATTAAACCCACTAAAGACGGTAACAAAGTAGTTAATAAAGTACCGACAAATCCGCCTTTTTGATTAAGCAATAAGTTACGTTTGGTTTTTCGGGAGAGTTTGGACGAAGCTAACTTCCGAATGAGCGCTTTATATTTAGCTAATCGCTTTTTACGAGCCGTGGTTAAAAAGATACCACCGCCTTTCAAAATTTTGCATAAAGTGGAAATAGAATTTAATTGATTCGCGATACTATTGTTTAATAGTAAAAATGGTAAAAAAGTCTTAAATTTTTTGCTCGGATAGTCTATCGGATGTTTTTTAGATCCTTTCGAGCGACGTTTTCGCTTTAAAACCATGCTCGTGAATATAGTTTCGAAAAAACAATTATTTGCTAATCACAATAAATTATCATGGGTGCTTCGTTAATTAAAATACGACTCCTTAGTCTTAAAAGGTCAGGTGTTTCTTGTTTATTGTCTATGAGTAAATAACTATAGGGTTCTCGAGTCGCTAGTTTATATGCTTCTACTATTTTTTTACCCTGACCTGGAGCGATTTGCGAGCCTCACAAAGAAATTCCTAAGGAATCTCGGGGATTTTTAAAATAAATAATGTAACAAGTGTTAAAAGATATTAACCGAGCTTGGCTGCCTTTCGGAAATAAAGTTTGACAAAGGATCATGACACTAATATTAAAGTGATGCGATTTGACTGTCACTAAATTAGCGATAAAGGGATTGTTAAAGATTTCATTAGCCAGATCGTCCAAAACAATAAGTGAATTAAGATTTTTTCCCAAAATTCAACGTTAGAATCGGGTAAACCCTGAATGAAAACGATATTGGGAAGTGTCTGGCGTAAAACGTCAAAATTGGGTTGGTAAGCTTGAAAACAATAAATTATTTTTTCGGGAGGGGGGTATGTAATTAATGGTAATTGTTTTAAAAAATTGGAAACAAAAGTGCTTTTTCCTATAGAAATAAATAAAACACAGTTTTTTAATGCTAGATTAATATATATGTATATAATTTTGTTAAAAATAAAAATACAGGCAAAAAAAAGCATACCACACATGGAAGGCCCGCAAATTAAACTTCGAAATGGAGTAATAAATTTTAAAGTATTATCATTCATTATTATAAAAGAGTCCAACACCAGATAATAAAACCCGCCACTTTTAAGTTTTACAAGCAATTTACATTTTATTAACCCGACACCAGTTTATATGCTATGTAGTTTCCGCCACCAAATTATATTTCCTTTTTAAATCTTGCCCTCTTTTACACGCTAAAAATATTTGTTCAAATTTTTTAATTTTATGTTGAAAACGTAATTGATCAATCCATTTATAATTTTTTCTATTTTCCGCGGGTGTTTCATAAATTTGAATTACTTTAGAAAAATGAACGTGCCTGTTTCCATTCTTGGACATGATTGGCTATTTATAAAGGGTGGACATTTAATTTTTTCTTCAACAATAGTTTTTTCAGGAGCACCGCTTAGTATTGTATTTACTATACGCCCCCTTTCATCTTTACCGCTTTGATTCGAGTTATATTTCGCGAAAGGAATGCTGCCACATTCGTCAAAACCAGTTTGAAGCGGTTGAAATGGTACGAGAGGGATGTTCGTAGTCAAATTTCGTTTGGTAACAAAATCGCAGTTTGGACTATATTTTTCGTGCTCTTTAAAGGGAATGTCTAAACATTCCCAACGATATAAAATTAGCCCGCATTGAAAGCATTGACAAGCTTGGATTTTCGAGTCTAATAAAAAAAATCCGGCTTTAGCTAAGGCTTCAATTGGAACGCAGACTTTCCAACGCCCTTTAAAACTTTCTAGGCGGGTCAATTCGTGATTCATTTTTTTTCGCTTCCGTCCGCTTTGTAGCCGAAAGGCAGAGTGTCGAGATTATTTATAATATATCGTTTATCATTTGTGCGTCTTTAACTTTTTGGTTGGTTTGGTCGACTCTAGGGCCATCTGTATTTTATGTCTTTTTACGTTAAAGGGAATTTGGAGCGTTAATTCTTTTTGAGGATCCATAATTAATTCTTCGAAATTTTCTAGGCCAATAGCTTCGACATTTTCACGATTTAAAGTGATGCCTTTACATTTTTGTGCAATTTTTTGAGATTCTTTTAATTTATAGACGTAACTTTTTGGTCCGAATTGCCCTTTGATTCGTCGGCCAACGAGCCCACCGAAGTGCCAATAGAAGGTTCCCACGCCCCGGGGGTAGCGATATAAAGACACGAGTCTGTATCCCCGTATACGCAAGCCCTGACTAATTTAAACAAAGTTTCATTTAATCTAATACGCCCATAAGCGGAAACGAAACTAGCTACAATAGCATTACCGTAATTATACGAAGGCGCGTAATCGCTTTCGCTTTTGAGGCTTAACATTGCAATTTCGTCAGTTACGGGTCGCAAATCGGCTATTTCCACGCTAGGGTCTCCTAAATATTTAATTAATTCTGCATATTTATTAATTAGTACAGTTTTAGTGTGATTAGTGCGCAACCCTACCCTCCCCCATGGCGCATTTATATTTAATTTCCCAACGTGACGTAATCCAGGATTATCAGTAATGTCAGAAATATTTAAATTTAATTTTTCACTTTGATTAATTTTTTCGACAAATGTTTTTTTTTTCTGTGACAGCATCACTTGAAAATCCCGAATTCGCTATTTTCAGGCCAATAAAGTCCGTCATGTACTGACTAAAGAAATTTTCTTGTTTGTGATAGTGATAAACCTCGTAAATATCTAAGATTTTGTAATTAGCATACTTTACGGCCCAATAGAGTTCATTGCTAACCCAGACACCTTCTAAGGCTCTATCGTTCTCTCCGTGATTACAAACGTTTAACTGAAATTTAGCACACATTTTACACAGTGGGTAATATAATTTCCCATGCACTCGAACGGGTAAAACGGGGATATAAAGATTTTGGGGGGGGGGTAGTACACGCGCGTGAATAACTCCAAAGTACGCATCTGCTTCGTAATTAAAGTTAGCGGTAATAATACTGGGGTGTAATCCCGGAAAAACTTTATCACGACAAATATGGGGGTAAAGCGAAATTATGTCAAAATATTTTATGGTTTGATGTGCTTGGGGAACGCTTTTTAATTTGAATACGCTACAACGACCACCATATAAGGCGCTGCGTCCATTAATACGGGGACATAATGTTAGACTTATGCAAAAAGCTTTGGCTTCGGTATTTTCCTTTAAAAAGCGATAGAATTGGCATTCTTTTACTGTAATATATTTATGGTTTGGAAGAGTTTCTCGAATAAAAATATCTATCCAAAGTGCGTTCGTGAAGATGTTTATTGGTTGTTTTTAATAGCGAATTATAAGAATTTAAAGCCAAACAAAGCTCGGATCCGTTATAAAAACAGCCGCCAAAATTAATAGCTAACGGTGGATCGCTAGAATAACCGTCTAATCGATATGGACCAACTTGTTTTTCTCCTCCGTATAAAGCTGTTTGAAGTTTTACGCCTTCATGTTTTTCAAACCAAGCTAAATATTTTAAACTATTTTGAGAATAGGCAAATTGATTGTTATACCCGTTGGGAGGGACAATTCCCATTGTATACGGTTTAAGATAATTGTTCAGAAAAATTGTAGTTAGACACCCGGCAATCGTTACGTTGGGAAAACTAAAAATATCAAAATTCGTAATTTTTAAATAAATGTCTCGAAAAATTACCATTCCTTCCCGTAAAAATTTTACATCCTGGCTACAGTATTTTAAAACTTCTCCGTGAATGTCATATTCTTCTTTTTCACGACTCTCGTACCATTTTTCAAAATTTAAGAAATCTTGATCTTTCATTTTTTCCGGACTAAAATAATGTTTGGGTGGCAGCGCCCCTTTGTAATCTAAAGTCGAGTTATTGTAAAAAGAGTAAGGAAAATATCCTTTTACTACGTCATCATTAAGCCCGAACATTTGCGTAAAATTTCTTAAAGGGGCCGTGACGTAAGAATAACTGTCAATAAATCTTAACTGTAAATTTTTTAATGAGATGAGTAGAATTTTGGAACCGTCATAAATAAGAAAAGGCAATAAATTTCGTTCAATTAACTTCCTTATAATGAAGTAAAGGTCGAAACCTTTTGCATAGTGACCCAATATTGAAAATCCATGGAAGCGCGCCTTTATAGTTTTACGTTTTCTAATTTTTTGAGAGCCAACAATCACTTCCGTTGATAGAATATAATCTAAAAACTTGTCAATGCAATCTTTTCCATAAAAAATCATTTTTTCGTAACTACCATTTTCTAATTCAGCTTCACTAATTAATAAAATGGGAACAAAAATATCGTTTTCTAAAATAGTTTCAGTATCAAAAAAATCAACCGACTTTTTTCACGGGGGTGCAAAGGGGCATGACGTAATGCAATTGTTCAGGAAGTTTAATTAGACAACGCTGACAACGGGGTAAACAATCGTGATTTTCACCTAGTAAATGTCCAGATTTTAAACACCTCTTTTTTGAACCGCATGTTCCGTTAGAAACATGCGCTTCAAAACAAGCACCCCGAGCAAAATAGCAAAAACATTCCTCGCACCGTTCTAAATTATTCATAGTATGATAAGTGGGAGACTGACAACGAAAACAAATATATTCAGTCGTGTTCGGACATCTATGTTTCCTTTTTAGATAATCTGTATGAAACGTTTTTAAACAAGGATTACACGAACTTCTACCCCCCATTATTGAATGAAGAGTTTTTGCGACATGAATGTGAGACCCTATCTTTAATAGATAAATATAACGAGGGGCGTCGGGACCTTCGTAAAAAATACTATATTGGTCTAAAGCGTCTATTATAACAATTCGATAAAGGGGAAGTAAAAAATTTTGCATTTTGTTAATACTAATCATATTTACGGCGCCTTCATCTAAACCCGCTTTCGTGTAACTCTTTGGCCATTTTTAATTGTATTTTTTTCCCGTATTTAATTTTTTGAAATTATTTTTGGTCAAATAATTCGAGTTGTTTAATTTCAGTGAAATAAAATCGATCCGCGAGTAATTGACCTAATACAATACCTCGTCCGAAACAAAAATTGTCCGTGTCATTGTCAATGAAAATAAAATTGGAATTTTTTTGGAGCCAGTCGTTTAAGTTAGCTAAAGTTCTGTTTTTAACTGATCGTTGATAACCACCAATATTTTGAGGCAAGTCTATGAAGATTCAATCAAAGAACAACCCAAACTGCCCATAGGAATTTGGGTAACGTAATGTTAAAATTTTTTGTTTCGCCACTGGTAAAATTTTATTGTGATAGTAAACTAGGGTTGTGTCCTCACCTTTCTACCACAAAAATAATCATTTAACCATTATAGTGTGCGAATACAAATCAATTTAAGTTTAGCTCGATAATGTTAAAGATAGGCCACATCGTTGGATTCGACAATGGAGTAGACTGTCTTCCCCCACCTGAAATCAGTTGAAATTTTGAATATTAGTAGACACACGATAGATAAAGATTCTGGGAAAATATCGTTTTGTAACTGCCATGGGATTTTTCTCAGCAACGATTTAAATTACCCAGAATTTTGACCTAATTTGAGGTGCGGAAGCCCAAAATGCCTGTAAAAGTGTTCAACCTGCCGAACAACAAAGTTTTGCAGCAAAGCAAATTCAAGGAGCGAGGCACTGACTATAAAGCTAACTCGTATAGTCTTTGTGCTCTGAAAAAACAAAGAGAAATAACACCGAAAAAGTATACTGTAGTGGTTTTTATTTATAAACACTTTATGAGTAATTCGAAGAAAAATAACAATTTTAAAGGCATTATAAATCAAACAATGTTAGTTAAATCGTCCAAATCACCAGCATCGTCGCACACTGCACGCAATTCAGATTGATACCAGCTACCACTATCTTCGTGTCGTTTATAGCCCAGGTACCAAAAAAGGTTGCTAACGTGAGCACAAGTTCCGATGGTCAATACTATTAGGAACGTATCGAATCAAAGCTTGATGCGTGGCTGAGACTGAGAACTGACTCCCTACGCGAACACGAATTAGGTCTTTTTCCACTTGCCAAACTTCAACGCCGATTGATGTCTGGCAATTCGTTTAAATTACATTCTGCTTCTTCTACCGTAATGTCGGGAGATGGCAATGGGCTGGACAAGTCCAATATATCCTGTGATTCGAGTAATTGGCTCATATTCTAACTATTTTATCAGAAACTAGTCGACCCTAAACTACCAAAGACTGAAAATAAACTTTTACACGTTATGGTCTATCTTTATATAGACGAAAACTTCAAAAATAAATAAAAAAAATAGATATTTTTTGTTTTTTAAAAATTAGAATTTAATATTTTTTAAGTCACGTACAAAGATAATTAGTTTTTTAATATGTATCAAAAACCCTTTTATGGTACAACGCCTATTTATAAAAATATTTTAATCTAGGATAATTATCCCCGCTAGTTAAATTTTTACATAGACATAACCCATTTATTTCCATATATAAAGCTAAAAAATATTAACATTTTTAAAGTCTTAGTAACATAAGAAGTCTTAAAATGGCTTGTTTAAGTTCAAATTGCGATATTAAAAATACTGAGCCTTTTCAGGAAATTTTGTCATTAACCGCGCTGAGTTTTCACATTTGTGATAAAAATGCTCTTTTCAGCAAAATACCTGTAGAAAAGCGCGATCACGTTGTTAATGTAATAAGTAAACGCGTTTTTGATGAGTAGTTAAAAGACTAACTACTTTATATCCGAAAAACATGGAATTTTCTGCTTCAATAGATATAATCGTGATTTAGAATTCCCTCCACCCTTTTGTTCTTTTGCGATGCATAATCTTCATACTGCCTGTCCCTTTTTTAATTTTCGCTGTTCTACAATTCAAATTCATACCAGTCATTATATACGTGGCTGGACTTACTATAAAGCGGCCATTTTTGCTACCTTGTACGTTACTTAATAAATACCAGCTTTGTTATCCAAAAAATAATGATATCCTAATTTAGATATCGGGACATCAACATTTTTTTACGAAAATTTTCCGCTGGAAATGAGAAAAGTGAGGAGAAGAAAAATTAACTATCTGAGTCGACAAGTATGTATTTTTTTAAACCTTTATTTATTTAAAATTATAATGTTATTAACTTTTAGATGAAAAAAATTAAAACACTATATTTAACTTTGGAACCAAATATGGACGAATTATTAATTTCAATAATATTTTAAAACGTTTCTACTGGCATTTATAATTTGATAATTTGTGAAACTATTTCTTTATCATAAATATATTCTTTCAAAAATATTATTTTTGTAAAATGATAATTATATCAATTAAATGTAATTATAATGAATATTTTTATAATTTGTATATTTTATCTATATAACTAGATACTTTATCTTAATTATTATAATCGCTACGTTTATAATTTTAATATTTCGATATTCAAATAAAAAATTTAAAACTGGACGACATTGAAAATGACATTCTATATTTTTCACGTTATTATTATAATCCCTACGTGTATAATTTTAATATTTTGATATTCAAATAAAAAATTTAAAACTGGACGACATTGAAAATGACATTCTATATTTTTCACGTTATTAATATACATACGTAGATAATCACTTTTTTATATTAAACCTCAAAATTTATAAATACGCAAAAATTAGCTTTATTTTTTCACTTTTGAATCTTGTTATCAAACCTTTAAGTATGGCTAGTAAAAATATTGCCGTGGTGCAGCCGTTTTACCCGGTTCTAAAATATTTAAAATTAAGTCCAGCCGCTTTTATACCAACTAGAGCTACAAATTGGTCAGCTGGTTTAGATTTTTACTCATTGTATGACACCGTAATCCCCGTCAATGGACTTGTCAAAGTTCACACGGGGATTGCGCTTGAACTACCTCCTTACACCGTGGGAACGTTGTTAGGAAGATCATGTAAGTTTTTTACAATATGAAACTGAAAACTAACTTTTAAAATTAAAAACTAAAATTTCTATTTTAGCGAAACTTTTGGAGGGTATTTTTGTCTACCCCCGGGATTATTGACTCCGACTTTCGTGGCGAGTTACAAATCATGCTGAGAACCAACTTAGAAACGGAATATACTGTTAAAGCCGGTGACAAAATTGCCCAATTAGTCATTACCCCAATATTAATCCCAGTTCTCTGCGAAGCCACGGTATGTTTTTTTTCCTTAAAAATATTAAAAAAATTAATTTTGCTAAAAATATTTTTTTTTTTAAATTGTCAGGAGTTAAGTACAACCGTTAGGGGTATTGGCGGTTTTGGTTCAAGTAATTGATGTACATTAATCGTGAAAAAAATGATTAAATTTGATTTTACCTTGAATTTCTTGTTTCGTTATGAATTGATGACTTTATTTCTTTTTAGCCATTTAAATTCATTATGAACTTCTGCATTTCCATAGTCAAATCTTTTTTCGTATGCCGTGATATATAATAATAAATAATAATTGATAATAATTAAATATAAAATAACGAACAAAAATACATTTACATACCTAAAATATAAAATGGCGTCCTACTCCTCGTATCTTTTTTAAGAAATGTAGTCTTCTTAGACTTCTTTATTCTCTTTCTGACGTCAGAGAACATCTGAGCCTCGTAAACCTTTTTTTCATTGGTGAGCTCATATTTCTTATTAAAGAGATAAGAACACAAATTTTTTAATTCAAAATGTATTTTTATTTTTAAGATATTTTTTTTTAAATCAAAATCTATTTTTATTTTTTAAAATCAAAATCTATTTTGATTTTTAAGATAAATCTTCTTCGTCACTATAAAAGTTATCTGAGTCGCATTTTTTATAGTTAAAAGTATGATCTTTCAGCCATTTTTTTAGTACTTTGGATTCACAATAATATTTACGGATCTAAAAAAATCAAATATTAATATTTTATTTATTAAAACTGTATTTTTAGCTACATACCTTTTCTTCTAATCTTAACACTTTAGCGTCATAATCCGCAATTGAAGTATATTGGCCGTCAAAGAATTCGCGGTATCTAATATAAGGTATTTTTTAGTTCATTTTTTTATTTGTTGAAAAAAAATGACATACTTGAGAGCAAAAATGACAATTTTGTACGAGATGAATTGATGGAACATTTCTTTGGAGTGGAACTCCCAGCCCATAAAAGTTAATGATTTATACGGACAATGAAGGATAAGGACATACTGTTAAAGCTTTATCCCCAAAAGTTTTAACGTCGCAACCCCATAATACGGCTTGGGGATGAAACAAATAATTGTCAAATTCCCACACATTTAATTTGCAAAATTCAGGTGTTATAAAATGCGAAAAAGGACGAGACAATAACAGCTGGTGACACTCATTAAAGACTGGTTCTGATAATTTGACTAATAGTCTTGTTTTCGCTTCGAATATTTCGGGGTGATGATCGTCTGTGTTGTTACTTGTTTGTAGAACATAACTAGATTCAACTGCCGCAAACGCTAAACATTGAAGAGATAACACTCCTTCTAATCTATGGGCTTGCGTACGTGGAGCGTGGTATTCAGTTAAACAAGCCATGGTGACTATAAATTTAATATTGTTGAGAAGCCTTTTTAAAGTAATTTAAATGAGGTTAGTAGGTAAAAGTAATACTTATATTTAAATAAGATTATGATGTAAAAGTAACAATTTTATTCAAATAAAATTGTAACAATTTTTATTTCCCCCGTGGCACAACAGCTTTAAAAAAGTAACCTAGTTTTTGATTATGACGAGAGTAAAAGTAGAGGAGAGAGAGAGAGTTGCTAAGCGTACAAAACGCTAGAAGAGAGATGTTTGAGACTCCCGCGTACCAAAGCCCTGCGGCGCGAGCGGAAATTTTGAAATTTTTTCAACAAGTTGGAGATGTCAAAAACAAGTTCTCTCAAACCTGGGGAGGGGCCCTAGCGGGCTGGGGCTAGAAAGGGGGATGAATTTTTGCTTAACGGGTGCGTACTTTACTACTCACTTAAAAAAGTTCGGCTAGGTTTATGCTTTAACCTTTTCGTAACCCATTCAGCCACCTTTCTCTCTATTACTTCATATACCTTATCAATCTTTCATTATTGAAATCTTTGTTTAACCAAGGGAAGCACTCGTACTCAATACACTATACTTTTTCTCTATTAACTCGAATTCAAGGGCTATTTCTTATCATTCTACTGTTTAAGAAATACAATGTTTGTTTACCATTTTGAAGCAATTAATAAAGCTCGGCTAAGCTTATGATTTCACACTTTTGCAACCAATTCAGGCACCTTCTTTCTATTACTACATGTATTTTATCAATATTTCATTATTTAAATC
This sequence comes from Odiellus spinosus, assembly GCA_963920705.1. Taxonomy (NCBI): domain Eukaryota; kingdom Metazoa; phylum Arthropoda; class Arachnida; order Opiliones; family Phalangiidae; genus Odiellus; species Odiellus spinosus. The sequence continues at coordinate 11,618,325 of OY987225.1, read as the reverse complement.
TGTGTTTAACTAAAGATACTCTCGTACCCGAAAGAAGTCTTATCAAATTTTGTCAAAGTACCTTTGTCTCTATTAATTCGAATTCAGTGGACGGTGGGATCTTGGATACCCGTGTAAATGCACTTTTATTTAGATTCTTCAATCCATCCCAAGTTTGCAGCAGGACTAAGGCTATACTGCCTGTTATACCTTTGCTTTTTGACTAAGTGATTTATATGGAAAATAGTTTAGCGCGTGCTGCCAACTCAAGCTGGTATTAAACGGTCACTATTATTTAAATTTTTGAACAATTTCTTAAATATTTTCTAAACTATTTCGAATTTTAAATTGATTTTTCAGCTTTGTTATTAATTAGATTCAGTTAAACAATATTATTATTTTAAATTAAAATTTAAATGCATTATACACTTCAATTCACTAAAATATATCGCGGCATAAGGCCAAAATAGTTAGGGCATGTAAAAGGGGTAAATATAGCTTTCGCGAACCTTTATTCATCGAGCGAGGAACCGAGAAGAGTTGGGGAAAACCCCCTTCTCAACGTCTAGACGTCTATCGTAACCCTAAGCATTCGGTAACTGCACCACAAAGACCCGTAGAGGGAGGAGATTAGTGGAGTGGAAGGTTGATGTGGACTATGTTAGTGAGGGACGCCTCGCTAATATGGCCCGCTGAGATCGGAAACTAGAGGTCGGACCTTCGTGTGGGGATGGTCGGAGGAATTATAACAGTGGGAGACATCCCATTGCGTATAATCGTTCAACTGTCCAGCATCGAGGTTTGACCGTAAAGTGGATGGTGAAAGGCGATAATATGCAATTGGAGACGTCCTGTTGTATATAATTGCACGACACCCGAAACTCAACGTGGCAGCCACGCTTAAAGTAATTTCCGCCAGCTAATAATGGTATGATTACGTCTCTAGACCACTTCGCGTATGATAAACAACTTCCGGTCTTGGTAAGAGTGAAACTGAATTCGTTAATGAGGTGACTCTAAAAAAAAGAGGAGTGTGGCTCGGCGTTTTCGTTTTAAAAGTAGTTGGTAATGATGTCCCTCATGTTGTAGAGTTGGGTGTACTCATTCTCGCTCAAGATAATCCCGCTACCCGCTTCGGTAAATCCTAGTTTTAATTCACACTCAGGAGTTATGGTTACCGACTTGTTCGAGGAGATTTCGAATACGTTTGTGTTGTCCCTACAAAGAAACCAAGATTTGGGCTAAAATTAACAGAGGCTTAACATCTATACTAATTACCAAACCTCCCAAAAGTTCAATAATAAAAAAAAAAGTTAAAATACTCACATTTTTTAATGTCCTTTCGTCGCTTGTTTCTGGAAGCTGAAGTGCGCTTGTATTGTTCTAAAATAACTTATCTTCACTCGCGGCAGCTTTTATAGCTTCTCGAAAAAGTTATCATTTGTGAGTTTATCCTCGTTTTAGTTTGCATACCCTCATATGAATTTCTGCTGATAGGGAAGAACCTCGTTGGCAAACACGAAAAATAACTATAACACGTTGAGAAAGGCTTAACTACTTAATTAGTTATTACACTAATTAGACATTGTCAGCTTAGTTACATTTCAATTAATAATACAAATACACATTATAGGCTTAGATTTTAACCGGAACTGAAGGACCACCTCTTATCGGTTATTTAGCGAGAAAGTGTTCAATTTCAATTGCGAGTTACCTTCATGCTAAATTTAAATTATTATTACACTAACATTGGAATCTAATGCCAAAAAATAATTGAATATTTAAATCAAGTTTCAGGGGTGTAGGGGGAAAACCTTTGTAATTTTATAAAAATTAAGGCAAGCCTATACCTATACGCTTTAGATTTGATAAGCATGGTTTGGAAACGGCTCTACGTCATCACTAGAACACGATGTTTTGATGGTGCGAAATTTGAAGATTAGACACGCGGAGAAAAGGCTTAAAGACACCCGTGAGTTTAGATAAAGCTTATCGCGAATAAAAGGGTAGAAATGATTAATGTTCTTAACTAAGGTCGGTGACGTCGTGCTAGGGTGTCGGTCTATCTTACCAAGGGTCCGGGGTTCAAGTCGTACCATGTCACCGACCATAGTTTTATTCAAATATATAGACTTAAAGATAAGAATACCAATATTTTTATTATCTCCCCGACTGAACTTTAGTTCAGGGGGAGGTTTTACACTGATCGTGTCTATCTGTGTGTGTGTCTGTGTGTCACTTCCGGGGTAAGCGGATATCCTGTGTAAACGGAAATCACGTGACCAAAAGTCTAGAGACGTAATCATGCCAGCTTATCGTTCAATTCCGTTTAACGGGAATTACCTCCTTTAAGCGTGGCTGCCACTTTGAGTTTCAGGTGTCGTGCAATTATATACAACAGGACGTCTCCAATTTTATATTATCGCATTCCACCATCCACTTTACGGTCAAACCTCGATTCTGGACAGTTGAAGCCGATTATAGGCAATGTGACGTCTCCCACTGTTATAATCACCTACGACCACCCCACACTAAGGTCCAACCACTAGTGTCCGACCTCAGCGGGCCATATTAGCGAGGCGTCCCTCACTAATATAGTCCACATCAACCTTCCACTCCACTTATCTCCTCCCTCTACGGGTCTTTGTGGTGCAGTTACCGAATGCCTAGGGTACGATAAACGTCTAGACGTTGAGAAGTGGGGTTTTCCCGAACTCTTCTCGGTTACTCGCTCGATGAATAAAGCTATGTGTACCCCTTTTCCATGCCCTAACTATTTTGGCCTTATGCAACTATATCTTTTAGTGAAATGAAGCGTATAATGCATTTAAATTTTAATTTAATATAATAATATTGTTAAACTGAATCTAATTAATAACGAAGCTGAAAAATCAATTTAAAATTCGAGATAGTTTTATAAGATATTTAATTAAGAAATTGTCCAAAAAGAAAAGGTATAACGGGCAGTATAGTCTAAGGCTTGCTGCAAACTTGGGGTGGATTGAGGAATCTAAATAAAGGGACGTTTACACGGGCATCCAAGATAGAAACGACATAAGATTTAAAGCTGAGGCGAATTGATACAAAATGTTAAACCTCTTAAGAAAAATGATAGTCGTGAAAACTCTCCTTGAACAAAAGTACAGTAGGTTTCCCGTGTTTAAAAAACAAATTTTGAAGAAAAAATGGACATGCGATGTTGGAAAAAAAATGGGCTTCAGTTTTCTCCACTATAAAACCAAGAAACATTTCCGATTATTTTCATAATCAAAAGCAGCCGTGTACATTGAACTTCGTTAGCAGAACTGGAGACGAGACGAGGCCAGACCAAAGAGAGCTATAATGACTTAAAGTAGATAATCAATCAGCGCCGAATGTCATCACCATTTGAAGTCAGCAGATCAGCGACACGGCTTTCATTTATCACCAGAAAGAGACGCCCTGGCTACGAAGAATTGAAACGTGCAAGCAGTGAGTGTTTTCGGACTCGACATATGAGATACCTACAGTCAGTAAAAGCTCGGCAGTTCTTCATACGGCCTCGTAATTGTAAACATAAAAGTAGCTATTCTAATATAAGTACTAACGGTATGGAAATTAGTCTAGTTTCTGTCTTTTTAAGATATTTTTTTTATCATAGGAGTTGAAGCGTCTTGTCAGCCGGTTTGGAAAATAACCTCTCGAGAAACCATGTTAAAGATTCTCCGTCCATGATGAGCCGTGTAGATGATAAAATTTGAACTGATTTTGTGATTCGACCAACCTTCGTACTTATACCCACAAAATCCTCTTCCCCCTCTCAACTTTAAATACCACCCAAGCGTGGGATTTTTTCTACCAACCGTATAAGCGCTACATAATAATTTGAATGGTGAACTACTCCCTGGGTTGCACGGTATGAAAAGCATTATGGGTAGGCTTAAAGTAGACCTGTCGTGTTGTTTCAACAAAAGGGATCTCAGGAATGTACTTTTCTAGTTCCCTCCCTGCAAATTGAAAGAAAAATTCGATGTAGGGGGTAAAGTAGACCTGTCAGGTTGTTGCAACAAAAGTGTTCTCAGGAATGTTCGTGCGTTCAAGGCTCGCGTAAACGAGTACAATGGGTCCAAACGCCCCACAGGGTCGTGGGAAACCCGGGCACGAAACGGGTTCAAACAAGTCACAGCAGGGTATCAGCCTAAAGGAGACAGAGCTTTTTGTTGAATATATGGAAACCTCTTCAATAATAGGCGGAGAGTTCATGACGGGTCAAAATATGTCACTCATAAGGGTTTTAGTTTCGCCGCACCTAGAACTGAGTTGAATAGTGGTGCTTATATGACACGTAAATGGATAGAACTGATAGTAAACTCGTAGGCCTTACAATGGAAGGACATGTCGGAACCTGCTCGCTGATAAGTTTCTTACAGAAGGAACCGAAGAACTTTATTATGGTTCTTTTTAGTATTGGCCGCTTTAGAAACGATAAATCTATGTTTTCAGAAATTCGACATAAAAATCAGCATGCGGTCTGCCGTGAATGGGACTGACAGCCTTAGAAAAGAAATGGTCATGTGAAGCTTATTTTCTTTTGTGTGTGTTCAAATTTAAATTTCGGAGTTTTTAGGGGTGTCTAAATTCGGGGACCCCATTCGCTTTTAATATTTTAAGGGTATAAATAGCGCATCGCATTGGGTCGAGTTATCAGTTGCTTCCCAAGTATCCAAGATGAACCCACCAATAACCAAGTTACCCCGTAAGTATCTTATGCTATTTTCTCCCGCGGACTTGGTAAAGCTTTTTAGCTAGACCCAACCCTAGTGGGGTCTAGGTACTATATTCACTGCGGCGTTGGCGTTGGCGTCTTGCAAGAAGACGAAATACGTCATCGAATCGAAAAACTTTCGTCTCCTTACCTCTCCGAGTGAACGGAGAGGTTCTGTCTGTTACGTCATCGAATCGGTAAAACTTTCGTCTTCTTACCTCTCCGAGTGAACTTTTAGTTCGCGGAGAGGATCTGTCTGTACGTGACGTCAGAAGAAGACGTCATCACCCACTGCGCTTGACCCTCCAATAGAATTCGCATATACAGTTATGAGCTTCTACCATGCTGTAAACGTACATCCACCACAGCTCATTGAAGAGCAGCAACCGTTACTCGCTTGTTAGTTTATAATGATAAACGAACGCCTTATATAGTATCTTTTGGATTCGCGTCTATTTTAGCCTTCTGAGGTTATAGCTTTTACTGAATTGAAACGTAATATTCATTTAAATTAAAACATTAAATGATTTAACTTAATCTAAAAACTAATGTTGCTGAAACTTAAATTTAATATAAAAGATATTTTCGAAGATATTCAATATTTTCTTATAGGTTGATTAGATAAAGGCGTGTTTTCACGGGTGTTCAAGATAAAATTAATAAATTTTAGATATTATGATGCGTTGTCACGGGTAGCCAAGATAAGACGATAAAGATTAGATGTAGAGGTGCCGTCACAAGGGTATCCAAGGTAAAAATTAATAAAGATTAGATATAAAGGCGTGTTCGCAGGGTATCCAAGATAAAATGACTTAATAAAGAATAGATATAAAGACGCGTTTCCAAGATAAAAATTACTTAATAATGAATAGATATTAAGTCCCGTTCGCACGAGTACCCAAGATAAAATATAAATGCCTGTTCGCACGGGTATCTAAGTTAAAAATTAATAAATATTCGATATGAAGCCACGTTCACACGTGTATCCAAGATAAATTAATAAAGATTAGATATAAGTCCGCGTTCAGACTGGTATCATAGAAAAATTAAGATTAGATATACAGCCGCGTACACACGGGTATCCAAGATAAATACATAACGATTAGATATAAAGCCGCTTTCACACGAGTATCCAAGATAAATTAATAAAGATTAGATATAAAGCCGCTTTCACACGGGTATCCAAGATAAATAAATAAAGATTACATATAAAGACGCGTTCACAGGTAGCCAAGTTGAAAAACATGATTTGAAAAACATGATTTGAAAAACATGATTTGAAAAACATGATTTGAAAAACATGATTTGAAAAACATGATTTGAAAAAAATGATTTGAAAAAAATGATTTGAAAAAAATGATTTGAAAAAAATGATTTGAAAAACTTCGTGTTTAAAGGAATCTCGAAACGCCATTAAAATTGTTCAAAGAGCGTTTATGCATGCATAACAAGCCCCTGCTATAGTATAATTCTTTTCAGCCTCTTTTACAATGTCATGGGTCTAGCTATTCCTATGGGCTTGACCATCTTGTTAGACTTTGAATTTACGCGGACGCTCTCTCTCTTTTTTTTCAGTCGTCGTTGTCGATACGGCTACCGGCGTAAAATTTCGGCGTTTGCAAGTGGTAGGAACCTAAATCATAGGATTCAACTTAGCGAACAGCGTTACTTAACGTTTGGGTTTGCCAATGCGACCTTCGACATTGAGATTCGATTAATTTCGAAAGATTCTCTATCAGGATTCAGTATCGCGCCAGCGGAATGGGCGACCTTGGCTCTCCGTCTTGGACCTTTAGCCATATTGACCCTTGGTCACGAGGAGACACCTTTCGTAGTCACCATTAGTGAGAACTGCGTGAACACTCTGAAAGCAACGGCTATGAACGATATGTTACGACTGACCAGCTAGTTTGTAGTGGAGAAAGACATCACATTGACGTCAGCAGAGGCTACAGAGATACACCTGGTCATTTTTGATGTTAATAGCTGCGGCAGCCGCACTTGATTCAGTCAAATCTCTACATTATTACCAGTGCCCTTTAAACCCAATTAAAATTAATTTTTTCGTCATTTTTAATGTTAATAGCTGCGGCAGCCGCACTTGATTCAGTCAAATCTCTACATTTTTACCCAATTAAAATAAATTTTTTCATCATTTTTGATGTTAATAGCTGCGGCAGCCGCACTTGATTCAGTCAAATTTCTACATTTTTACCAGTGCCCTTTAAACCCAATTAAAATTAATTTTTTCGTCATTTTTAATGTTAATAGCTGCGGCAGCCGCACTTGATTCAGTCAAATCTCTACATTTTTACCATTGCCCTTTAAACCCAATTAAAATTAATTTTTTCATCATTTTTGATGTTAATAGCTGCGGCAGCCACACTTGCAGGGGCGTAACCACTAGGGGGGGGCACAGGGGGCATTGCCCCCTCCAATGTTAATCTTGCCCCCTGTAACAAGTTTTAGGCTAAGATAAACTTTTAACCCGATTATTAACTTATGATAATATTATAGAAATGATAAAAATATTTGTCCCTTTGGAAAATGCTGGTTTTACCCAATATCCGGAGTGGCTAGTATACCCTTTACTGCCAAGTGACCCTCGTCTTCAACTCAAGCATTGAGAAATTTAGAGAAAAGGTCCAGGTGTGAGGCTAGATAAAACATGATAGAAAAACGTGGTTGAGCTTTTGAGAAAGTATTCTCGTTGGAAACTTGCTGAAGAGCGGATCTCTTCCTCGTGGTTAGAAAATGATTTTAATAAGTTTAACCAATAACTTAGGAGTCGGAGAAAAGACAAAGTAAAAAGCTCCAGTAAGCTCGAGAAATGATGCCAGATCGTGATTAATATTCTGCCGTCGCCCTTAAACGTATTACGCGAAATTCGTGAACACGTGTGTTAGAACATCTAACCCTCGTTACGAGGACCACCATGGTTTACAACTCATCAGCTAGCACGCGCTACATCATAAACCGTGAGTTCTAGTAATGCATTTGATGCGAATCGTTAAGGGTAAACCAGCATATTCCCCATAAACAGTACCGTACATTTGTAATGTTTTAATTATTTGTTCTTTAGTTTTTAATGTTTATCGTAGTAACTATAGTTGATATCTTCAAATAAATCATTTGCCTTATATTAATTTACTGTGGGTCACTTACTCTTTACTTTAACTAATGAGACACTATTATTAATCTATTATTAAAATTACCCCTAGACAACCGATCAAATTATTAAACTCTATCTAAGCCTTAAATCTATAATCTAAAATTAAGTCTCACCCCTGCAATAAATTCCTTTGCCCCCTGCAATGTCGAACTTGCCCCCTGCAAAATGTTTAGATTGCCCCTCCAAAACTTTTAGAAAGCCCATGCGAAATGTTTAGAGTTTGTGGTAAAATATTTTTCCTGCTAAACACCCAATAATTATTTTAAAAAAATACTTCTAATTATCCTATATTGGGAGAAATAATTAATATCAAAATCGTGTAGCTCTAAACATGTATTTCTTTGGTTACTACTAGACCTAGTTCATTATGCTCATATATAGAATATTTTTACTGTTATTAAAGAACACCGTTGTATAAAGAGTTGGCTACTCATCGGCTAAGACCGCAGAAAAAATGAGTAAGGTTAGGCTCTAAATTTGTCAAAATATAATACACAGACATTCCCACTCTTCGCTTTAATCACTTAAAATAAAACATAAAGTACACTTCAAAAACATAATGGCCAAAACTATAATTAAAAGTTAAAAACATAAACTCCCGAACCTCAGCCCTGTAGAGACACCGAGCAATGTTTACTGAATAATCTAAAGGGCTCTTTAATGTTTAGGATCGATGTACGTAACAACGCGTTAGAATAATAAAAAAACGCTCAACTGATAATTAAAATGAACTAAGTTTAATAAACTTAATATTGAAAAGAGAAATAATATACATAAGGCGCGACTGGTTGGAAAATATCTGGCTACATTTAAGTTGACCTAGTCCGAGAGATTACTGCTCGTAGCGAGAGCCAGAATAAAACTAAAGATTTTCGAAACATAAAATTACTTTTAAACAAGTTGGGAAACCAAAATAAAACCTCCCCGACCCTGACGTTAAGGTAAGCTAACCTAACCTAACTCTACCTAAAATAAAAGATGAAAAGAAATGTAGAGTATTGGAAGAGTAAAAGAAACAGCGTGCATTTCAATCACACTTCTCTACTTCCCATCTAGGTTACGGAGTAAAAGTATTTTCCCTTAACCTCAAGGATTCAGAAAATTCAAAAGAGTGTCCTGCGTTACCCATAATTATAGGCGGCAGGTCGTAGACTTCTTAATATACACACCAAATGAAATGTCCTGCGTTACCCATAATTATAGAGGTACGCATTCTTTACGTCAATGTGGCGGTGGACCCATCCGAAAGTGACGATGAATAAGGCAATGAAAAGTCGGATTAGTGAAAAATTGACGACTGGTGCAAATGTCTCGTCATAATCAACTTGATTATAGCCCTGGGCTACGAGGCGAGCTCTGTAACGTATTATTCGTCCCTCGTGGTCTTTCTTTAATGCATAGACCCATCTGCAGCCAATGACTTTCTTATTGACTGGTACCGGGACACTCTCCATAACCTTTCTCTGATCTAGGACTGCCATTTCGTCGTTCATTGCTTCTGTCCATTGACCTCGTTTTGGTGAATTGATAGCCTCTTTATAAGTCTTCGGCACAATGATTTCAGCGCCATTAGTTTCCGGAATATCGTCTTCCACGTCCTCGTATTCTGACTACTCGGAATCCGATTCCTCCAACTGAAGTGGTTCTTGTGTTACGTCTTCAACACCCAAGTCTTCAGCTGCTAATTTTTTTGTGATTGGTGTGACGTTTCGATTCATAATTGAAAAATCGAAAGCCTTGACATTGGCCTTAGTTTTTCAATTCTTTTGAAGATATGTCTTCAGCTCTGCCTCTGATTTTATTCTGGACCCATGTGGTTTCTGCCGATAGATTACTGTTTTTCGTCCCTTGGAAAAACCCTTTCTACGAGTTACGATCTCTCTGGACCATCCATCTACGAGACCCTTCTTGTCATTATCCTGCGTGACTGTGTCATCTGGCAGTGATACTTTGGCTTCGACTTGAGGTCCTTCTGAATTAAATACGGACCATTCGAAGTTATTTCTTCTCGAGTGCGTACTCCTTTCAGGCATTGACTTCCTGGTTTATTTTCTTCAAATGTGACATGCTTGAAGTCGATAACGTCTCCCACCTCAGGAACGTATATGCGATAACCTCTTGTATAAAAGGAGTATCCAACGAAAATACCCATTTTCGCACGATTATTGAATTTGGATTTCTGACGTTGCTTCGGTATATTGACGAAAACCAAACATCCAATTCTTCTCAAATGCATGACTCCTGGTTGTCTGTTTGTCCAGAGCTCGAGAGGTACTTTATCCTGTAATTGTGCGTGTTTGACTCTGTTCTTTAGATATGCAGCGGAATGGATTAGCTCGGCCCATAAATGATTCGGTAACTTCATATCCTCGATGAACCTTCAGAGTTTTATTAACGCGCTCTGCAACTCCGTTCATGGCCGGGGAATATACGTTAGTTTTCTCGTGGTGGATACCCTATTCTGCGCAGTAATCCTGAAATTCACGCGAACAATATTCCATCCCATTATCGGATCGAATCGCTTTGAGCTTCTTTCCCGTCTTTCGTTCCACTTTCGTCTGATATGTCTTGAAACAAGAAAGTACGTCACTCTTCTTTTCTATCGTGTAAACCGTTATGAACCTTCTGTAGTCATCGACAAACGTAACGTAGTATCGATTCCCTCCGAGTGAATCTACCGGAGATGGACCCCAAACGTCTGTGTGTACCAGTTCGAGAACGTCCCTGCTTCGTGTACCGTCTCGGGACTTGTGCTGTTGTTTGACGCTCTTACTCAACTTGCATGGGATACACACGTCCATGTATCCAGTCGTTCAATCGATTCCCCGTACCATCTCGTGATTCACAAGGTATTTCAGGTCACTTTCGTTGACGTGACCCAACCTTCGGTGCCACAAGTCGGTTCCTTTTACACGTGTACTCGATCCCGCAACTGAATTGTGCGCTTCTGGACCTTTCTTAATAATTGTGGCATTCACGACGTTAAATTTTTTCTTTAACAGCGCTTCGAATAGGAATTTTCCATCTGATTCGAAAATCCTGAACTTGGAATTATGAAGGATTCCCTTGAATCCTGCCTTGTCAGCAGTCTTGCGGAGATCAGGTTGTGATGCATCCCTGGAGTGTAGATACCATTCATAAGACGTAACTGTAGATTTCCAATACGAACCAATATATCTCCGGTCCCTTTTGCTTGTGTTTGACAATTCCGACATCCATTGAATAATCTTTTAAGTCGAGAAACCAGTCCTTTCTGTTACAGAAATGATGTGTGGCTGCGGAATCTATGACTCATTTCTCGGATCCCATCTCAGTCACGTGGGCTATGGCTAAACACGCTTTTTTATTGTTCTCGCTCTCATTATTGAACCTTCGGTGCAACTGTTGACTCGCTTTTCCATTTGTATCTCTTCGTTGACCACGACACTCACTCCGTTTATGGCCTTTATTCCTGCAGTTGTAACATTCACCATTGAATCTTTGTTGATGATTCACTTTTGACTCGTGCCTCCTATCGTTAACCTTTGGTTTCGGCACTGCTTTAGCGGCGAGGGCGTTTACTGTACGGTTGTGGTTCAACGCTCTCCTTCCGAATTCTGCTAACAATGTATTCTTGATGTGTACTGGAGTAAATCCTCGTCCGGTAACAAATACAAGTGCTCTTCCAACATTTGATAAGATTTGGGTAAAGATCCAATGTCGTACTGGTATCTGATACTGGTTCCCCGGCTTCTGCTAGTTCCTTTTGAATTTGAGTAAGCCTTCTTATATATCTGGCCATTGCTTCACCTTCATCATATTCTACCATTGCGAAATCTCGCATCAGTGCCCCTATTCTGGCTCTTGACTTAGGTGAGAATGTTTTGTTCAAGGCCGGGCATGTCTCTTTGCCAAATACAATGTTCCAAACGTTGTTGGCCCTCAAAACCATTTTCATTTCATATGACCAGCTTTTAAAATTGAACGAGTCTAGTTTCTTGATCGACCCAATCGAAAACATATTTGCTTCGGCCATAATTATCTATCAATTCGAACCTCTAATTACGATTCTTAACACTAGTTATACTTATCGTTCCAAAAGTTCCCAGTTGCGATGTAACACTTCCCGTCTCGGTTGATTGAAGGCTAACCGTTGAACAGCAAGCGTAAGACGAGGCCGATTGATGCGCGAACCGCAACCACGTTCTGCTACGATGTTGGGACGTATGTTGTCTTACGCGATTTAATAAACAAACGGTACTTTGCGCAACATAATGAATACTTTAATTTAATATAATATAACTTGGTTAAATATATATAACTATATTACTGAAGTATAAATAAACAATAGGAGGCAACTATTGTAACATGCATGAGTGAGCCAAGGGAGAGAGCTAGAGTGAAACTAGACGAGCGAGTTTAATTAAGAGTGTTGAAGAGTGAGTTTGAAGGAGAGATAACATCAGTTTATATCCGTGATCTTCATCTCCCCCTGTCTCTTATCGCTATACAAATGTCTGTAGGTCAGTAGATCAAATATAGGCTATTCATAAAAAATAACAACATTCAACAATCAACCTCTCAACCAGAAACTCTTCAACGATCAATGGCTCCACAACCAACACTACCACATCCAGTTGCTCAACAACAAACGTCACACAACCAACACAGTTACAACTAACGGAGAAACAACAAACAAAACTGGTAAACTCACAAGAAACAAAAAAATCCCCAGAACTAGAAGATACTGAATTAGCACAGAAAAGAAAAAGAGGAAAGATTGGAAAAAGCTTGGCAAGAGAGCGAAAAAGAGAGACTAAATCAAGAAAGGCAGCAGGAGGAGAGAGCGCGATTGAAAAAGAAGGAAAAAGGAAGATTCAATAAGGAACAAGTTGGGAAACCAAAATATTACCTCCCCGACGCCGACGTTAACCTAACCTAACCCTACCTTAAATAAAAGATGAAAAGAAATGTAGTGTATTGAAAGAGTAGAAGTAACAGGGTGCTTTTGATTCACACTTTTCAATTTCCCATCTACGTTACGGAGTAAAGTATTTTTCCTTAACCTCATGGAATCAGAATCCAAAAAAGTGTCCTGCGTTACCAATAATTATATGCGGTAGGTTGTAGTCTTCTTAATTAGACACACCAAATGAATTGTTTATTTCCAAAGTAAATATGTAAAATACAAATTCTTGTAATATAAATTATCACATCAGTATAGGCTGTACTGTGTCATTATCTATGCTAATCCACTGATTTGATAAGACGAATGTTTCAGTCTGGGATGGCAAGGTAGAGAAGAAATTTTAACGACAAAGATACGGTAGCAAACTCCTCTTGGACAAAACCAAGATATATTTAATTTCCACCCTTATGGTAAAAAAATATCTTAGAGACTCAAAGTAGATTAATTTCAATACCGTTGGTATTTATACTTGAAAAGCTCCTTTTATGTTGAGAATAACGAGGTCGTATGAAGAACTGTCGAGCTTTTATTGACTGTAGGTATCTCATATTTCGAGTCCGAAAACACTAACTGCCTCGCATGTTTCAATTCTTCGTAGCCAGGCCGTCACTTTCTGGTGATAAATGTCGTTGCTCTGTTGACTTTAAATGGTGATGACATTCTGCGCTGGTTGATCATCTCACTTAAGTCATTACAGCTCGCTTTCGTCTCGTCTCCTGGTCCGCTAACGAAGTTCACTGAACGCGGCTGCTTTTCATTATGAAATTTTGGGAAATGTTTCTTGGTTTTATAGTGGAGAAAATTGAAGCCTACTTTTTTTCCAACATCAGATGTCCATTTTTTTATTCAAATTGATGTATTTTGTTGATTTTTAAACACCTACTCTACTTCTGTTCAAGGAGAGTTTTCACGACTTTTATTTTTCTTAAGAGGTTTAACATTTTGTATCAATCCGCTTCAAACCTTATACACCAATTCCCCTGAACTGGTTAAAAATGTACCGAGTGTAATCGAAGTTATTATATTATATATTATCAAAATTACGTCGTTTCAATCTTGGATACCCGCGTAAACGCACCTTTATTTATATTCTTCAATCCACCCCAAGTTTGCATTAAGCCTAAGCCTATACTGCCCGTTATACCTTTGCTTTTTTGACTAAATGATATATATATGGAAAATAGCTTAGCGCGTGCTGCCAACTCAAGCTGGTATTAAACGGTCACATTTCTTAAAATGTTTGCACAATTTCTTAAATATCTTCTAAACTATCTCGAATTTTAAATTGATTTTTCGACTTTATTATTAATTAGATTAAGTTTAACCATTCTGATAATTTTAATTATAATATAAATTAATATTGAGTTTCATTTCCGTAAACAATATCACACCATAAGGCTAATTTGCATTAATTCCAAAAAGGTAGTATATAAAGCCTTCGAAAGCCTTTGATAATCGAGTGATTAGGCCATGAAGTCGGGAGGAACACCCCCTCCCTTCAAAGTCTAGAAGATTGATGTTGACCAAATTAGTGAGGGACGCTTTGCTAGTATGGCCCGCTGAGATCGGAAACTGGAGGTTTGACCTTGGTGTAGGTATGGTCGGAGATGATTATAACAGTGGGAGACGTTATATATATCGCCTTCAACTGTACAGCATCGAGGTTTGACCGTAAAGTGGATGGTGGAATGCGAAAATATGCAAAAGGACACGTCCTGTTGTATGTAATTGCACGATACCTGAAACTCAATGTGGCAGCCACGCTTAAAGGAGGTAATTCCCCGGAATTGAACGATAAGCTGGCATGATTACGTCTCTGGACTTTTGGCTCCACGAGCTAGATCACGTGATATCCGGTTACACCGGAAGTATTGTACGCCGGAAGTGACACACACACACACACGACCAGTGTAATACCTCCCCCTGAACTAAAGTTCAGTCGGGGAGGTAAAAACAGTATGACGAAAGAGCGCGTGTAAGGAAGAATGAAGAAAAAAGGTTAATTTCGGAGAGACAGCGTGAGGAAAGAGCGAAGTTGAGAAGAAGGAAAGAAGAAGAAGATAGAAGATATGATGAAGAAAAACGACTAAGAGCACAAAAAGCAAAACTAGAAAAAACCAGGCGGGAAGAAGAAGAACAAGATGGTCAAGCCCATAGTAATAGCTAGACCCATGACATTGTAAAAGAGGCTGAAAAGAATTATATTATAGCAGGGGCTTGTTATGCATGCATAAGCGCTCTTTGAACAATTCGAATGGCGTTTCGATATTCCTTTAAACACGAAGTTGCGTAAAAGTTTTTCAAATCGTGTTTTTCAAGTCGTGTTTTTCAAATCAAATATTTTATTTCTGACATTCTCAAACTCAACACGCATAATTAAGCTCCCTTATTATCTCGTTCGCGATGACCTCTTATTAACGGCGACTTGTTTTCTGTATTGTATATGTATGAAGATATAAGGAATTTTTCGCCAAAGTTTAACCATGTACCTGTGGTAACGGGGATGAGCACACAGACAGGGTCTTTTCAGTTCAATAAACGGTCAAACCTCGGTTACATTTGCTTAAATCGGCTTAGGTAAGACAAATGGTTCGGCTATTTGAGCCTATATTTAGTACCTTGGGATGGCTTAAGTTTGGATAGTTCAGGTTAGTTTGGGTTATAGCCTCTTAGACGAAGCGTAATTAGCCGGTTTTTTGAGCTTTAACCGAGGTTTAAAGGGTCTTTTCAGTTCAATAAACCTCAGTTACATTTGCTTAAACCGGCTTAGGTTCGACAAATGGTTCGGCTATACGGGCCTTTATTTATAACGTTTGGGCTGGCTTAAGTTTGGAAAGCTTAGGTTAGTTTGGGTTATACCCTCTTTATACGAGTCGTAATTAGCCCGATTAATCAGCTTCAACCGAGGTTTAAAGGGTGTTTTCAGTTCAATAAACCTCAGTTACATTTGCTTAAACCGGCTTAGGTTAGGTTCGGCTATACGGACCTTTATTTATAACGTTTGGGCTGGCTTAAGTTTGGATAGCTTAGGTTAGTTTGGGTTATACCCTCTTTATACGAGGCGTAATTAGCCCGATTAATCGGCTTCAACCAAGGATTAAAGGGTGTTTTCAGTTCAATAAACCTCAGTTACATTTGCTTAAACCGGCTTAGGTTAGGTTCGACAAATGGTTCGGCTATACGGGCCTTTATTTATAACGTTTGGGCTGGCTTAAGTTTGGATAGCTTAGGTTAGTTTGGGTTATACCATCTTTATACGAAGCGTAATTAGTCCGATTAATCAGCTTTAACCGAGGTTTAAAGGGCCTTTCAGTTCAATTAACCTCGGTTATATTTGCTTAAACCGGCTTATTACGTTTTTTCTGAAGAGGTTAGTTCGTAGGTTAGGTTATATTAGGGTAGGATAGGTTTGACAAATAGTTCGGCTATACGCTCCTATATTTATTGCGTTGGGTCTGGCATAAATTTGGATAGGTTAGGTTAGTTTGGGTTATACCCTCCTTAGACGAGACGTTTTCAGCCCGTTTAATCAGCTTTAACCGAGTTTTACACTTCCTTTTAAGTTCAACAAATGTCGGTTACATTTGCTTAAATCGGCTTATTACGCATTGTCGCAAGATGTTAGTAGGGTAGGTTAGATTAGGCTAGGTTGGGGTAAGGTAGTTTCGACAAATGGTTCGGCTATGCGGGCCTTTATTTATTACGTTAGGGCTTGGCTTAATTTTAGATAGATTAGGTTAGTTTGGTTTGGTACCCTCTTTAGACGAGGCGTAATTAGCCGGTTTAATCAGCTTTAACCGAGGTTTACAGGGTCTTTTCAGTTCAATAAGCCTCGGTTACTTTTGCTTAAACAGACTTATTACGCTTTTTCTGAAGAGATTATTAGGGTAGGGTAAGTTATCTAGTTATGCTGAGCCATTAATTTTTCCTAATGTTGATTAGAGACTTTTCGGTTTTAGGCTATTGAGCTTGATTTAAGCGTCGAAATAAAGCGTTTTTCGAACAAATGTGATTTTGTTAATTGGGACTTTTTCTCTAGAATGGAACACTTCCATCGAATTAAATTTCATTTCTATCTATTGGGAAGCTGTTTTTTATTAATTCGGTCGAATGGGAATTAAATTTCTGCTCAATGGGATAGTAGTTTTTTTACTTTGGTCAAATGGGATTTCTGTCCAATGGGAGGCGAGCGGTTCAGCAATTAAGGTTTCCATATAAAGCAATAAATTATTTAAGGGGAAACAGTATGAATAATAGGTCAATCGGGCAACTTTAGTAGCTTTTATCTCAGCTTCTAGTTACGTCAGACCATTTCGGTCTTTTAATAATTGATCTACAACTAATTGCGCAAGATCTGTTCGAGGAAACTTTTAATTAATCTTTATATTTAATTTTATATTTGAAGATTAAAACGCGTGAAAGTCCAAAAGGCGGGGTCGTTAATGTCGGTTTTTCTAGAGAACGGCTGAGTATATTTTGATAATGTAGCTTTTATTTTCTTCGTTAGAGCTTTTCGGAACTTCTGTTCGAGAGACTAATTTTTTTAATTACAGTAGTATTTTTAATTAAGCTCCGATTATAGCCTATGTTTGACTGGATTTCTCACTGGAAATTTCGGCTCGGGAATTTTTTTGATCTTATTAGAAGTGTAGAACACACATTCAGAAATCGAATGTGTTTCGGAGTTATAAGCGTTTTACCGCGACATGTTTTGATTATCACTGACCTGGCCGGCTTGTTTTTCTGAATTAGAGTTTTGACGAAATGTAGATGGGGCGACAAGTTTTTCCCAAAGACTAATTAACCAGGTGTAGAATGGGTTTCTGTAAGGGATAGACGACTTTAATAACGATAACTATCCAAGGATTTCTGACATATTTGCGCAAAGTGAGTAAGCGTAATCTTTCAATCGGGCCAAATAATACGGACATTTTCGGAAAGCCAATTAAGATTATTCCGCCATAAGAAGGTATCAGGATTTTTTTTTTATTTTTTTTTTTCATTTAGGATCAAAAAAAAATTCTCTTGCAATTTGTTTAAGGTCAAACCTCCTCTTGACTGAAATACAGCTAAGTCTTACGACAAACAATCACCCTTCTGTCGCCTAAAATTTCGCGCGGGAACTTACAAAAATACGAAATCGCCCAATTTCGCGAGTCATCGCGCGAACGCGTATAATTTTCCACGCGACGTCGCTGCCCTGACGCGCGAAATACCGTTTCGATGGCTGTGGGCATCCGCCTTTAAGGTTTATTTGACACATAACTGAAGATCGCTTATTTCAATTGTTTTCTTTTAATACTGAATTTCGGACTGGAATATTTTATTTTGAAATCAAAGTGGCTATATCAGATTTAGTTTTCCTAATTTTCTCAAGTTAATTTTTATTTCGCTTAAACAATTGCGTTACACCATACTGGTCTTTATGGTTGAAATGCTTGACCTCGTCCGTATGAACAGGTACAATTATCAATTTAAATGTTATAGGTAATGTTGGGTTAGGTTTAGTTTACGTCATGGGCGGGGAGGTAAATTTTGGTTTCCTAACTTGTTATCGAACGCGATTAAGGCACTAATTTAGCCCACCTGCCCCCAGGGGCGTAGGAACGTTTTTCAGATTGGAGGGGGCAAAATCCGTAAAATTTATATAATTTCTCTGCAGGAACCGAGGGTGACTATAACCTCAACCTCTTTTTCTTCAAAAACTGATATCTTGGGTCGTTTCATCGAGAAACTGATTGTAGAATAAATATCAGGAAACAATACTCTCAACAGATTTTTTTTGAAATTTCAAAAAGATCCGGGCCAAAATAGACGTGACACCGCGGACGATTTAAGCTAATGGGAATTTTAATCTTTGAAATTTTTTTGGTTTGGTTCCTATATTGAAATTTATTTTCAAATGCATACCTTTTTCAGATGGGACGGGGGGGGGAGCAAATATGATAATTTTTTTCTAACACTAAAAGGTATTTCAATTTTTCAAATAGCCCAAATCCTACCCACAAGTATTGCACAACCACAGAGATTGTATAATAATATTCAAATAATTCACTAGAGTCGAGACAGCTATACTGCATGGTTAAAAATAATCTATTAAATAAACGTTTTTAGGGGAGCTTTCGGACGTATATTTGTTATTTTTGTAAATTTTGTTACGTTCGAGTAGAAAAGGATTGAAAAGGGAGTCAGTACTCTAGTACGTCCGAAAGCTCTCATAAAACATATATTTAATAAACTGTTGCTTTTAACCATAGCTGACTAGCTCTTAAATTATTCTATTATTATTATTATACGTTATTCACCATGGTCAAGTTGGTCAACAAATTCTGTGTAAAAGCCCATGCATTGTATTTATCTTCATATTTGGATTTTATGTCCACAAAATAGTCCGTAAGCTTTCTTCTTTTAGACCTTACTTAAGTTAAAACGTTAAACGAAGGGAATTCTTACAACAGCCCAAAGGCGGGTTCATCCTAGTCAGGGCTAAGAACCGGGGGTTTATGTTCATCACTTTTAGTTTTGGGCTTTATGTTTTTGAAGTATACTTTTAATTTTAGTTAAAACGATTAAAGCGAAGTGTGGGAATATCAAGGTATTATGTTTTGACAGCTTTGAAAGCTAACCTTCGGTCTTAGGCGATGAGTAACCACCTCTTTACAGTAAGGTGGTTTTTTTTTATAGCAGTAAAATATTTCTATATGAATATAATGAACTAGGTCATTTAGAGCTTCAAGATTTTGATATAAAATATTTCTGCCAATATAAATATAATTATAAATATTTTTTAAATATTATTGGGTGTTTAGCAGGGAAAATGATTTCTTTCCACAATAGAGGCTACACTTTAAATATTTCGGAGGGGGCAATCTAAATGTTTTGGAGGGGGCAAGTTCGACATTGCAGCGGGCAAGATTAACATTGGAGGGGGCAATGCCCACTGTGCCCCCCCCTAGTTGTTACGCCCCTGCCTCCCCCTACTACTCTAAGCTCTTATATTATTACTCTGCAGGAACCGAGGGTGACTATAACCTCAACCTCTTTTTTCTTCAATAACTGATATCTTGGGTCGTTTCGTTTGCTAAAATCCATCGAGAAACTGATTGTAAAATAAATATCAGGAAACAATACTCTCAACAGATTTTGTTTGAAATTTCAAAAATATCCGGGCCAAAATAGACGTGACACCGCGGACGATTAAAGCTAATGGGAATTTTAATCTTTGAAAAAAACGTAGGCGCCTACCTCGGGATAAAGTACCGATACATTGAGTCGATTTTCCATGAGTATCGGTTACGGCGAATCAATAAAGAAGAGGCTGTTTGTTTCGGAGAAATAACATGCATCTATTCCAGCGTACCCAACTAATGTTACCTAAACACGGTTACGATCAATTCTCATTATGTATTGCATTTGCTAATAACGTCAACATTAACTCGGTTCGTGATCTCCGAGGAAATACAAGTCGGAACGTAGAAAATGGTATTAAGAATAATAACATCATTAACTCGAGGAAAAGTGAAATGGATTTTATGCGAGCGTTGCGCATTTTTCATCAACTCCAAACGCCACTCGAATAGCCTTAATTTAAGTACGTACAACAAAATTACTCCAGTAAAAAATACATATTTAAAGCCTCTTTTTCGTGGTCGCTTGTAAGCTAAATTTTTACACGCTACATTTTTTATCGTTAACTGAAAATTGCATTCACTGGGTACTAGAATCCGGTTCGCGTCAACTAGCTTTTGCATGAAAATTATCGTTAATTACGTTCCAGTAATAAACTACGTCAGATATCGGGAAAAAGTGACTAAGATATTTTTAAATTTTCATTTTGAACGTGGCGTTTTAATAGCGTTCTCTTTGTTTAATATTAACTTGGTATTTGAAATCTACAGAAAATTTGATATATACTACTCTTCACGTTTCGTTGAATTCAAAGGGCACTTTCATAATTTATAGAAAAAAAAAATAAAAGAAATGTTCCACGCAAACGCTTTGGGATATTTTGAATTTCGTTTCGGTTGTGATTTGTTTTAAATTGCCAAGATTGTTTCGACGAGTTTGACGGTGATTGCCACTGCCAATCCGTAGCCATAGAGTTGAAAGGATACGGAGAGATCAGCCATTTCGTACGCGATGAATAATTTATCCTCTTTATTTAATCGAAAAACAAATTCCCCTTTATCGTAGTTATTTCCAGTTGATCCCTCGTACAATCGTAGATCCCTAAATTGGAAATGACGAAGTATCCAAATTCAATATCGAATTAGTTTTTAAGTGTACGAACGAGCGCGGGTGGTTGTAAATTATTATAGGGCGTGGTGCACCACTGACCTAAAGCTCAGGGGGGCCCCTCACCCCTCGCAAGAGGGGCGGCAACGAGTTTTTAATGGCGACATTTGTAATAAATACTCGCTCTAGTATTAAGGTCTATCACTTTATTCATGAAAAAAAAAAACAACGCCCCCAGCATTATTAGGATAAAAACAACAGTGTTTATCCCATTATTTAAACTCGAATTTCATCAGAAACCGTAATTAGGATAAACACGTTTGTTTTAGAGAGACAGATGCCTGTATGGGTGACGAAAAGGGTAAAACATATAACTACCCGAGCTTTTTTAATTGGCTTTAAATATAAAAACATAAATTTAATTTATTAAACAGTAGATAAGCTTTTTTAATGGCATTTTTTATCGTTAACTGAAAATTGCATTCACTGGGTTCTTCTACTAGGGTAACCCTCTTTAGCCGTCAAATTTTGACTATTATATTATATCATGAGTATCCCATTAAATTTACTCTAATTCACCGTAATTAAAAATTTGGCCAGATTTTCTTATCATTTGATTTTTAACTTTAAAAATATATCTCTTCTCGGCTTATATAAGCGTGATTTACAGATTCGGTACTCATAGATGCACCGCACCAATGGGTGGTTTACGTTAGCGTTTAAAATTGTTACGAATCCTCTCGCTTGCCCGATGGTGTCGTCTTATATTGTTTCGGCAATCGTTTCTCACGTATATTTAGGTGATAAGTGACCTCCTTCTCCAGATCTTTTGGGTAGAGTACTCGAATAAACCGAGGTAACCTTCCTCTCTCATTGATGTTAATTTTAAATTCTATCAGTATCACTAATAAAATTAGCTAGAGATGGAGTTCCTTTAATGTATATATATTTATTATTAGTCCTAGGTCGTCTTTATCCGTTTTTGGAAAATATATAATAATAATAAAATCTTTGAAGTAGTAGACTAAATCTACTAACTATAATTTTAAAGATATGAAATTGCTCTTTCTCTAACAATTAATTTGTGTCCCTTCACTGGTTTGATTCGAGTTAGATAAAGAGCCCTTTTTAAGGGTGCGAAGCAACCTCTTTTTTGTATAATGTATTTTTCAATGGACCCGCGGCGCTTGATAACTGAAATCGTCGTTTCCCTCTTCCCACCGTCCACTGAATTCGAATTAATACAAACAAAGGTACTTTTGAAAAAAATTGATAAGACTTCGTTCGGGTACAAGAGTGTCACTAGTTAAACACAGATTTCAATAAAGAAATGTTGATAAAGTATATGAAGTAATAGAAAGTAACGTACCTGAATGGGTTACAAAAGGGTGAAATCATAAGCTTAGCCGAGCTTTATTAATTGCTTCAAAATGGTAAACAAAATTTTATATCTTAAACAGTAGAATGATAAGGAATAACCATTGAATTCGAGTTAATAGAGAGAAAGTATAGTTTATAGAGTTCGAGAGCTTCTCTTGGTTAAACAAAGATTTCTATAATGAAAGATTGATAAGGTATATGAAGTGTTGTATATGAACACAATAGGCTAAACGATAAAAAAACAAAATGTCTATTTACAAACATATAAAAGCTGATAACAGAGATAACGCGGGTCATAAATAAATCGGATACTGACACTGTAACATGGAAGTAATAATAAACTAATAGATAACCTTAAATGATAAGAGTATACTTAATGAACATCTACAACATGGTGCCAGAAGTGGGGTAATCACCAACGATCAAGAAAACTCCGACGTCGACCACCACGAACAGCAACTATGGCTACTTCATTTAAAAGTCCAGATCCTTTCGTACCAGGTTCTAACCCAGCCGAGGCGTGGGCCATGTTCAAGGAGCGTTTCCAACTGTATGCTGCAGCAAGTAAACTAACAGAAGAAGCAGACTCGCATCAACGCAACGTCTTCCTTCATGTACTGGGTACAGAGGGATATCGAATTTACAAAACCTTACCGTTTACGACAGTTGAAGCAACGCGTACGCTTCAAATAATATATGACGCATTCGATGCCTTTTACAAACCCTATCTCAGCGTCAACATGTCTCGCTACAACATGTTTACTTGCAAACAAGCTCCGCAACAAACCTTTGACGCCTATCTCACGCAAATACAGACCATAGCGGGAAATTGTGAATTTGGAACACTGAAAGACTCGCTCATTGCAACACAAATAATAATAGGAACGAATAATCCGGAAGTACGACGCCGCCTGCTGAAAGTATCGGACCTCAAGCTACCCGAAGCAGTCTCCATCGCCCAAGCAGAGGAAACGTCAATGATTCAATCTCAACAAATCAATCCGAACAAACCAGCCTTCACAAGTCAAGAAGCAAATGCTACGTCAGCCATCGATGCCTTATCAGAATATAGAGGAGCGCGACAATATCAAAATCAAAATCGCAATAGGACCACATCACGATATGCCGACACGACGCAACGCAGACGCTCTTCCAGTACGCAATATCAACAACCGCGCAACACCTCGAATCGACACAGGTCCAGATCCACTTCGTACGCAACATCTCGAAGCAACTCCAACGCGCAGTGCCAACGATGTGGACTGACACATAACCAACAACCATGTCCAGCCGCTGGTACCACGTGCCGTGTGTGTGGAGGAACGAATCATTGGGCTTCAGTTTGCCGAACCATTCATTCACTCAATACATACCTACCACAACACCCACTGCGACAGGACGAATCACAGGACAACACGTACGCCACCTACGCGCTAACGGCTGCTGATGAGGGAAGAGCTAATGACGACCAATATTTATATTTAAACTCGCTATCCATTAATGCAACAAGCCCTAACGACAATATCACCACGGAAGAGGATCAGACATGGCAAGCTCCGCTAATGATAGCAAACATGGAAGCCTCATTTAAAATTGACACGGGATCACAAGTTAACGTTATCCCGGCATCAATCTATGCACAACTTCAGAATGTACCACCGCTGCAACGGCCATCACACAGCATCAAAGCATATTCCGGACATACAGTCGATATAAAGGGGATGGTGAGACTCAAATGCGCTTCTACGATGGCAACAATACAGTCCACATTCTACGTCACCGTCAATGATCACATTCCTATTATCGGTGGAACCGCATCACAGCAACTAGGTCTTATAACACGTCTTCCGCACAACTGGCTCACCCCGAGAATCAATGCCCTAGGAACACACGCACAGCATAGCAATCCAACCGGGAAGTCACCTAGCGACCTACAATCGATGAATACACGCTTTACAACTCAAGGGGATCGAAACTTAAGACCACAAGATATAAACAAACTAACACCACGAGAGCTAATCGAATCCTATGCAGACGTTTTTGACTCAGTCGGCAAGCTACCTGGTCGCTACGAAATGCACCTGAAACCCGGCTACACACCTACAATAGCTTTACCACGAAAAATACCAATTCCACTACAACCCAGGGTTCAAGCCGAACTCCAACGAATGCTAGCTGCTGGGGTAATTGTGCCAGTAACGGGTCACGCGGAGTGGGTACATCCGATGGTAGTAGTTCTGAAACCCAGTAAAGATGGTCAGCCACCAAAAGAAGAAGATTCAATCAGGATCTGTCTAGATCCACGAAATCTGAACAAAGCCCTAAAAAGGGAAAACTATCCGATGCCCACATCACAGGAAATACTTGCAGAGCTAGCTGGAATGAAAATCTTCTCCGTACTGGACGCTAAAAGTGCATTTTGGCAAATAGAACTGACAACAGAAAGTTCACATTTATGCACATTTGCCACTCCATTTGGAAAATATCGATTTACCAGACTACCATACGGAATAGCCACAGCCTCGGAATATTGCCAAAGAGTAATGAACGAGACCTTCGTAGGGATTGAAAACAAACGTATATCCACGGACGACTTCCTAATATATGGAAAAGACAAAGAATCGCACTTAGAGACGCTATACCACCTATTGGAACGTGCGCGCCAAACCGGTTTGAAGTTCAACTCAAAGAAAATGCAACTAGCCGTGCAGAAAATAACATATTTGGGAAACATCATAACATCAAACGGAGTAAACACGGATCCTACCAAAGTGCGGGCGATCAATGAGCTGCCAACACCCCAAGACAAATCCGCACTTTTACGGTTCCTCGGAATGGTAAATTTTCTCTCAAGATTCATACCAGCGTATGCAGAACGATCCGCTCCACTAAGAGCTATTAAAGCTCGAGTGAATGTTTATTGGCCTGGAATGTCCTTGGATCTAACAGAATACATAAAAACATGCAGTACGTGCCGTGAACGAGACGTATCTAATACCAACACTCCACTACAACCACTCGAGATCCCGACTCTGCCATGGCACAAACTAGGAACGGACTTGTTTAAATGGAAGTCAAGGAATTATATCCTGCTGATCGACTATTACTCAAAATACGTGGAAGTAAAAGAACTTAAACAGACAAACGCAGAAGCAGTGATACGATTCATGACTGAGCAGTTCACACGCCATGGAATACCAAACAGCATTATATCTGACAATGGTCCACCATTCTCATCCTACATGTTCACAACATTTCTCCGAGAGTGGGGAGTAAAACAAATAACGGCAAGTCCTTATCACCCGCAAACCAATGGCCTGGCAGAACGAATGGTGCAAACATTAAAGAACCTGATGACAAAAGCGTATCTAGACGGAAAAGACATCAATGACGTACTACTGGAGTATAGAGTCACCCCAATAGAAAATCTTCTAACACCTTCGGAAATGCTAATGGGAAGAAAGCTGCGCACCGCAATAACAACAAACAACAAAAGCTTACAACCAAATTTTCCAACGAATGAAATAATGCGGGGATTAAAATTAAGGGAACAGAAGATGGTAGAAACAGCCAACAGGACATTTCGTAAACAACTCCCGAAGCTACACATTGATGAGCCCGTGTGGTATCAAGCAGACAAAAGAAGATGGTACCCGGCAAGAATTATCAACTATGCCTCTACACCAGATTCATATATAATAAAAACGGACACAGGCAAAACTTACAGGAGAACGAGAATTCATTTACGCCCACGTTACAAGAACGAGCAAGGGAAACTAAATACAAACGTCAAGTCAAGTACAAATGCCGAAACAACGTCTACAATCGACAAGCAGAGGAGATACCCATGGGACTCAGTCGAAGACAAGTTTACCAGACAGCGGCCAGCGAAAATCATAACGCGAGGAAATCTTGAACTCAAGACTAAAGCAAATAATGTTTCAGAATCTGACGCTCCTAGTCAACAACGAAAAGAACCGGGTTCGTTACACAGAGAAGAACCAGAAATAAACATAGCGAATAGTGAAGTAACTGAAAATGCATCTCCACGAACGCCGGAAGCACCAGTAAATTATCACGTGCAGACACAAGGTACACATCACAGGGAAGCGGCAACCAGAAGTCCAACAAATCCAGAAGCTATAGAAACCGCTCCACAAAGTTCATATTACAACACAACACTACAACCAAGATCCAGATATGGAAGGCCTCTACGCAAAACGCAAAGATACGACCAGCATGAAAATACTTATAAATATTTCTAATGTGGAAAAAAAAAAAAAAAAAAAAAAAAAAAAAAAAAGTTGTTGTATATGAACACAATAGGCTAAACGATAAAAAAACAAAATGTCTATTTACAAACATATAAAAGCTGATAACAGAGATAACGCGGGTCATAAATAAATCGGATACTGACACTGTAACATGGAAGTAATAATAAACTAATAGATAACCTTAAATGATAAGAGTATACTTAATGAACATCTACAACATGAAGTTATAGAGAGAAAGGTGGCTGAATGGGTTACGAAAAGGTTAAAAAATAAACCTACCCGAGCTTTATTAACTGGTTCGAAATTGATAAACAAAAAATTAATTTATTAAACAGTAGATAAGCTTTTTTAATGCTATTTTTTATCGATAACGGAAAATTACATTCACTGGGTTCTTCTACTCGGGTAGCCCTCTTCAGCCCTTTAATTCTGTCATGTTATATCATGTGTATCCCATTAAATTCACCTTGATTCACCGTAATTTAAAAAATAGGCTAGATGTTCTTATCATTTGATTTTTTAACTTTAATAATATATCTCTTCTCGGCCTATATAAACGAGATTTACAGATTCGGTACTCATAGATGCACCGCACCAATGGCTGGTTTACGTTAGCGTTTAGAATTGTGGTGAGCCATCTCGCTTGCGCGATAGTGTCGTCTTCGATCGTATCGGCAATCGTTTCTCACATTTATTTCGGTGATATGAGGCCTCTTAATTTCTCACGATCTTTCGGGTATAGTACTCGAATAAACCGAAGCGATTGAATTTAAATCGCATTACTTAGAAATGTGGCTAATTTAATCTATTATGTCTCTGTAAGAACATTACACAATGAAAGGCCTAGTGATTAAATATCACTTGTGTGTTAAATAACAGATTGAGTGTTCAGCACTTTTTTTGAATAAAAAAATGCGCATCTGATGTTGGAGAAAACAAATCTAAAAAATGGCGTCAGTTATCTCCACTATAAAGCCGGCAAACATTTCCCAAAAAAAAATCATTTCAAAAGCAGGCGTCTCCAGTGAAGTTCGTTAGAGAGCAGAGCAGAAGTAGTAAGAGAGCATTAAAGATTTAAGTCATGTTTTTATTGGATTAGAGATGTTGGCATTATAGAGATAGTTATTATGGTAATTGACTGTTGTTACCTTTGGACTTCGATTTGTTTGTGTATGTTACTATCGTTCAGATAAATTGTAGTTAAATATAAGTTGGAGGTTTAGGAGTACTGAATAGCAGTTAAACTTCGTGAAGACCTTGTCAATATAGATCAACCACCGCAGAATGTCATCACCACTTGAAGTCAACAGAGCAACTTCACTGGTGCCATTTCCATTCAACAGCAGGAAGAGACGGCTTGGCCACAAGAATTGGGACATAAAGCAGTGTTTTGAGACTCGACATGTTAGATGCCTACCATAGATATATGAAAAATAAGCTAGATCCACTACCCTCACGGCCAAATCGGGGGGTGGGAAACGTCGGGAGCCGAAGGCTGCCATTTGAGGGACATTATGTATTTAGCGCCATCTAGTAAACACTTTAAAAGGGCAAAACCACGGGAAATTTGAAGGGATCAATTCTCGTTTATGAAAGCGCGGGATACCTAAAGATGCTAATAAGCCATTTGAGTAAAAGCAAAAGCTCGGGAAATTACAAAATGATTAAGCAACTTTTTGAGGTTTGAGAGCTTGGGTAAAGGCGAAATAATAGAAGACTAAAATGGTTAAAAGTTGTGCTTTTTTGCATTGTAAACGCAATAAGAGAGTCGGGAAAGAACAAAAGTGTTCATTTCATAGGTATAATATAACTGAAAATTGCATTCATTGGGTTCTTCTACTAGGGTAGCCCTCTTTAGCCCTCAAATGTTGACTATTTTATTATATCACGAGTATCCCATTATATTCACCCTAATTCACCGTAATTAAAAAGTTGGCAAGATTTTCTTATCGTTTGGTTTTTTAACTTTAATAATATATCTCTTCTCGGCCTATATAAACGAGATTTACAGATTCGGTACTCACAGATGCACCATAGAGGATAGACAGTAGAGGAGTAGACACTTTAGCCTTTACCAATGCATAAAGGAATATCTCTCCAAAATTTTACTCTTTACTTCCGGTTTTTTCCATTGGCTGATAGCCTTTTATACAAGACACTTCCTTATTGGTTTCAACACGTCGTAGTTTGCCTTTTTTTGGCGGTATAATTTTGTTTGCCTTTTTGATTCTTTTGAATCGCCAAATGAGTAATGAATTGAAAGTAATTATCAGAGAGGTATGTCATTTTTTATTATTCTATATTGTTTTGTTCTCCAGGTTTTATTCTAAGTTTATTTCACTTAGTTTTTAAGGCATTCCACCTTCTCCAAGATATCAATGTTGTTTCGGAATATGTACCAGAAAAGGCGTTACTAATGGGAAAATGAGTAATTAATAGAAAGTAATTATCATAGAGGTATGTTATTTTTTGTTATTCTATATTGTTTTGTTCCCCATGTTTTCTAAGTTATTTTCCTCTTAGTTTTAAGAAATGCCGCCTTCTCCAAGATATCAATGTTGTTACGGAATATGTACCAGAAAAGGCGTTACTAATAGCAAAAAGACAACACCAACACGTTCAACTCCGAATTGTTTTACACGCTTTCCATCGCCTAAAACCGAAAGAGAAAAATGTGTTAGATGGGTGTCTGCATGTGGACGCTCCAACTTTTCAATCGCTGATGTAACTAAATCAAGTCAGATATGTAATCGTCACTTTGAAGGGTTCTTAGGGCCAACCGCAGAATATCCAGATCCAATCCCATTGATTAATGTTATGGATAGTAACTTAATTAACAATCTCGTTAATATAATGGGCGAAGATTCAACCACAATCCAGCAAAATGAATTTAATTTAAACAAAATATCACCTCAGATGGGATGGGCCACGGAGAATTTTCAAAACAGCGTAAATTGATGAAAAGATCGGCAGTTTTAGAGTGCACCATTTCAAGTAATAAGGAATTAATAATTGAAGCTATGGGTGAACCTATCAACCAAGAGAGCATCTGCCCCAACTTTCAGCTGAATAAAAATGAAGATATCTACTTCCTTTTATCTAAACTTAATAAGTTCAATGTTTGTGGTGGAAATTCAGATCCTGATTTTATTGAATTATTTAATAAACAATCTAGACGAAAACAATTAAAAAAAGGAATCTACCGTGAAAATGTCGGCGCTATTTTCAGTGAAAGCTGCCATCAATTAATACCAGCCAACAAAAAAAGATGTTACAATTGCACACGTTACCGAGGATGTCTTAGAAAAATTAGATCAGTTAAGATATGTTCATCACCATTATCATTAAAAAAGGGAAAAAAGAAGAGTAAATCAATACTTGAAAAACATAAAATGATGTCTGAGAACCGAGAAAAATCCAAAGCAGCTATTTCAATGCTTAGAAGTATTTTGAAAGATAAATTAAATGTGGAACCAACCGGGTCATTCTCTGCTGTATTTATTAAGCAACAATTACAGGATATGCACAGATCAAAATACGGGATGAGATGGGATAAAACCTTCCTAAAATGGTGCTGTTACTTAAAAAACAAATCAAAATCATTGTACGAAGCTTTAAGAAAATCAGGGTGCATACATTTGCCAAGTACTAGAACTTTTGTTTTGACTACAAAATCAGGGTTTCACAAAGAAAAGTTTGCCGAAATGGTAAAAACAACCAACATTGAGCACGCCCAAATTGGGATCGGTATTTTGTAATTTTATTGGATGAAATGAAAATCAAGGAAGAATTAAATTGCCACAAGAACACTGGATTTTTAACTGGTTTTAAAGATGTTAGCAAAGACCTAAATAGCTTAGATGACACCAAAAGAGAAGTCCTTGGGATTGAAACTCCCCCCTTAGCGACGCATGTTTTACAACTTATGTTGAGAGGAATTACAAGTAATATCAAAATTCCTTTCGCTCATTTTCCATCCACGGGTGTGACTAGCACTGAACTCTTCTTTATTATGCAAGAGGCAATAGAAAGACTGGAATGTCATGGTTTTCGTATTATTGGCATAGTAGGGGATGGTTGTTCATCAAACCGAAAATACTTTAAAATGTGTGCTGAAGAGGCGGGACAATTTAAAGACGGCTCTAAAATTACCTTCATGGTGCCAAATTTGTTTGCTAAAGACGAAGAGAGAAACATATTTTTCCTATCTGACGCTCCTCATCTAATTAAAACGACTAGAAATTGTTTTAGTAACAGTTTTAAAGATTTAAAAATTCGTCAGATGTGGAAAAATAATGAAATCATTTCCTGGAGTGTTATAATAAAGTTATATCATTATCAACTACGCCGAAAGGGAGAGTTTAAACACGTGAAAAACTTAAGCTATGGCCATGTATATTTGAACTCGTATGCAAAGATGAGAGTCAGCTTCGCTGTGCAGGTTATTAGTGACACTGTTGCCTCCGCCATTGAAAATTGCTTTGGTAGAGAATCATATCCAGAAACTAAAATTCATTCGGACTTTCAACAAGTTTTTTGACATTTGTAACGTGAAAAACTGCAGGGAAGGATTCCAGAAGAGAAAAAATGACAAGTTGCCTTTCAAATCAATTAATGATGAAAGATAAAATGTACATCTTTAGCATTTTATTTTTTATTTTTTGAAACAGAAATCATGATTTATTTCTAGTGGCTAGAAAACGAATTTGTTAATTATCTTAACGATTGGGAAACTGAAGTATTTTATCGCCCTGGAAAATATACCGCTTCAGAAAGAGCAAAAATGCTTTTAAGTAACGAGACAATTGATGGACTGAAAATGACTGGTAAAATCAAAATATAGTAAAGTTTTAAAGTTATTGAAATTCTAATAATTTGTATTTATATACATGTATTAGCTCATTCTACGGTCGTAATTGTGAAGTTCCTCTTAAAGGAGCACCATACGTTTTAACTCAACATTTAAATCAAGACCCATTAGAACAATACTTTGGACGTATGAGGTCAGCGGAAGGAAGAAATAATAATCCCTCGGTGTGGCTCTATCAATCAAATATTGATAAATTGGAATCCTTAAAAGGATTTGTTTTAGAAGCTATCGGTGGAAATACCAAAATACCACAATAAAAAGACATACATGTAGTTTCAAAAAATATCTTTGTATTTCAAAAAGCAATACTTATAAAAATTCAAGAAACAGATCTTTGTCTGGATCATTATCCAAAAAACTATAATCATCTTCATTTTTAATTACATTGGAGGAATTAATATCATCTACTATCACAGTAGTTGCCGTATTATGAATCACAGGGGTTGCTATAATAGGCAATTTTGTAATATTATTAGGAACTTTTTTACATATCACATTAATAGTGGCACTTTCACATAGTCCACTTTTAAATTTTTTTGTATTAAACAATTTTTTTCCTTCTAATCGGAATTGTCTATGAGAGTTATAGTGTTGAGATTTTGGGGGTGTTAAGCTATTGCATCCAGCTTCACCACGTAGTTCTACATTTGCGCAATTTGGCAAAGAACAACCCAAACTGCCCATAGGAATTTGGGTAACGTAATGTTAAAATTTTTTGTTTCGCCACTGGTAAAATTTTAATGTGATAGTAAACTAGGGTTGTGTCCTCACCTTTCTACCACAAAAATAATCCTTTAATCATTATAGTGTGCGAATACAAATCAATTGAAGTTTAGCTCGATAATGTTAAAGATAGGCCACGTCGTTGGATTCGACAATGGAGTAGACTGTCTTCCCCCACCTGAAATCAGTTGAAATTTTGAATATTAGTAGACACACGATAGATAAAGATTCTGGGAAAATTTCGTTTTGTAACTACCATGGTATTTTTCTCAACAACGATTTAAATTACCCAGAATTTTGACATAATTTGAGGTGCGGAAGCCCAAAATGCCTGTAAAAGTGTTCAACCTGCCGAACAACAATGTTTTGCAGGAAAGCAAATTCAAGGAGCGAGGCACGGACTATAGAGCTAACTCGTATAGTCTTTGTGTTCTGATAAAACAAAGAGAAATAACACCGAAAAAGTATACTGTAGTGGATTTTATTAAGAAACACATTATTAGTAATTCGACGAAAAATAACAATTTTAGTGGCATTATATTTCAAACAATGTTAGGTAAATCGTCCAAATCACCGGGATCGTCGCAGACTGCACGCAATTTATATTGATACCAGCTACTTCTATCTTCGTCTCGTTTATAGCCCAGGCACCAAATAAGGCTTCTAACGTGAGCACAAGTTCTGATGGTCAAGTTCCCTCCTTTACTGGTGCAATACCATGAAATAACTGAATCAATCACGATACCATTAGGAATGTATCGAATCAAAGCCTGATGCGTGGCTGAGGCTGAGAACTGACTCACTACGCGAACACGAATTAGGTCTTTTTCCACATTGTTTGAAATATAATGGCACTAAAATTGTTATTTTTCGTCGAATTACTAATAATGTGTTTCTTAATAAAAACCACTACAGTATACTTTTGCGGTGTTATTTCTCTTTGTTTTTTCAGAACACAAAGACTATACGAGTTAGCTGTATAGTCTGTACCTCGCTCCTTGAATATGCTTTGCTGCAAAACTTTGTTGTTCGGCAGGTTGAACACTTTTACAGGCATTTTGGGCTTCCGCACCTCAAATTATGTCAAAATTCCGGGTAATTTAAATCGTTGCTGAGAAAAATCCCATGGCAGTTACAAAACGATATTTTCCCAGAATCTTTATCCATCGGGTATCTACCAATATTCAATATTTCAACTGATTTCAGGTGGGGGAAGACAGTCTACTCCATCGTCGAATCCAACGTACGTGTACGTAAAATGGTAGCTTCACAGGCTATCGAACACCCGTTCAAACAAGTTCTCGAACGCGGACTTCTACGTAAACCCTCGCAATGTAAGAAACTTAACGAGATTGGATTAGAAGACTTCCCGGTACTTAGTGACGTAGAAGTAAGAGACATTGTAATGACCGACTTTAAAGCAAAGCGCGCGGAGTCTTACGTCGCTTTTACGATTGAAAAGTCCGGCTCTTTCAACGTTGAAGTTTGCCAAGTGGAAAAAGACCTAATTCGTGTTCGCGTAGGTAGTCAGTTCTCAGCCTCAGCCACGCATCAAGCTTTGATTTGATACGTTCCTAATGGTATCGGGATTGATTCGTGGTATTGAACTGTAAAGGTGGGAACTTGACCATCGGAACTTGTGCTCACGTTAGCAGTCTTATTTGGTACCTGGGCTATAAACGACACGAAGATAGCGGTAGCTGGTATCAATCTAAATTCAGGTGGGGGAAGACAGTCTACTCCATCGTCGAATCCAACGTACGTGTACGTAAAATGGTAGCTTCACAGGCCATCGAACACCCGCTTAAACAAGTTCTCGAACGCGGACTTCTACGTAAACCCTCGCAATGGAAGAAACTTAACGAGATTGGATTAGAAGACTTCCCGGTACTTAGTGACGTAGAAGTAAGAGACATTGTAATGAGCGACTTTAAAGCAAAGCGCGCGGAGTCTTACGTCGCTTTTACGATTGAAAAGTCCGGCTCTTTCAACGTTGAAGTTTGCCAAGTGGAAAAAGACCTAATTCGTGTTCGCGTAGGTAGTCAGTTCTCAGCCTCAGCCACGCATCAAGCTTTGATTCGATACGTTCCTAATGGTATCGGGATTGATTCGTTGTATTGCAACTGTAAAGGTGGGAACTTGACCATCGGAACTTGTGCTCACGTTAGCAGTCTTATTTGGTACCTGGGCTATAAACGACACGAAGATAGCGGTAGCTGGTATCAATCTAAATTGCGTGCAGTGTGCGACGATGCTGATGATTTAGACGATTTACCTAACATTGTTTGATATATAATGCCTTTAAATTGTTATTTTTCTTCGAATTACTCATAAAGTGTTTATAAATAAAAACCACTACAGTATACTTTTTCGGTGTTATTTCTCTTTGTTTTTTCAGAACACAAATACTATACGAGTTAGCTGTATAGTCTGTGCCTCGCTCCTTGAATTTGCTTTGCTGCAAAACTTTCTTGTTCGGCAGGTTGAACACTTTTACAGGCATTTTGGGCTTCCGCACCTCAAATTATGTCCAAATTCTGGGTAATATAAATCGTTGCTGAGAAAAATCCCATGGCAGTTACAAAACGATATTTTCCCAGAATCTTTATCTATCGTGTGTCTACTAATATTCAAAATTTCAACTGATTTCAGGTGGGGGAAGACAGTCTACTCCATTGTCGAATCCAACGATGTGGCATATCTTTAACATTATCGAGCTAAACTTCAATTGATTTGTATTCGCACACTATAATGGTTAAATGATTATTTTTGTGGTAGAAAGGTGAGGACACAACCCTAGTTTACTATCACAATAAAATTTTACCAGTGGCGAAACAAAAAATTTTAACATTACATTACCCAAATTCCTATGGGCAGTTTGGGTTGTTCTTTGATAAAGCAATAGGAGCGTGAAACAAAACATCACGCTGAATATTTGTAGGATCTGGGTTTTGGTTTTTTCTCTCATAGGGTTTACTTTTTTCGGAAGTGTTTTCTTTAATTTTTGGACTCTTCTTTGTATCTGGGCATGTGACCATACATTTTTCTTTTGTGGATTTCTTAATATTTTGAGACAGATCTTTTATTCTGGAAGCAGCAGCCTCACTTTTCTCTTTAATGGATTTTCTTAATGCCTTCTTCGCCTTAATAGATTCTTTGGTATTGTGCTGGTATTGCTGCATTATATCTCCGACGAGTACTTTTCCCCGAGTATTTAAAAAAGCATCGATGATGTGTTTTAACCATTTAAGATTTAATCTAATTTAGCCTTTTCATACCAGTCTTTTAGAAGAAGTTGATCCTTTAGAATCGCTTCCTTGGTGTTTTTCTTCAAATTTTGATTTCTAATTTCAGTGAAACCTCCTGAATAGTACCTGTCAGAGACTACCTTCATCCTAATCACAACGTTAAAAAACCAATCTTGAACACGAATTAGTCCCCTTCTATTAAGTATGGCGATCCATCGTTCCGATCTGTCTTCAGGTTCTTCTAATAACTCTTCCTTCTTTTCAATCAAGTCCATAATTTCATTGGGGCAGTTTTTCCTTTTCAATGATCTCCCCAAAAACCCTGCTACATAACGAAGAACATCTTCAGTTCTTGGAACATTTGGGTTTTTAATTTTTGGGTATAGCTCGTCAACATGAGGATTTAAAACCTGTTCTTTCATCTTCTTTTCTTCAGTCTTCTTTTTTAATTCTTTAATACCAATTTGCGCGAAATTCATCAGAGAAGAAAATAACCTTCTATACAACATCTGAATGAAAGATTTCTGAAAACATTGCGTGAGGGTAGCTAATGTCGTACATTTTGTACAAAGTATCAATCTTAGAATATTGTCCCTTCTTTCATTAAAACAAATTTTTAAGCTAGTTTCGACGTAGTGTGTTTCTGAGGTACTTTGGAGTAAACTTGACTGAACTATTTGCTTAATTACATGACTTAGAAATTGATTATTAAAAATTCCGTTTTCTTTTAACTCTTTAAAAAATGATTCAACATCAATTGATTGCCTTTCTGTGTAATAGAGATCTTTGTCATCTTCAATTTGGGCCAATGATTCAAATAGAATGATTCTTAGATAGACTAAAAATAAACAAATGTGATGTTTTAATTTAATATTTTAGGAGGAAATTGTACAGGAACAAGAAATATCCCAATGATGCCGTTTTTACGAACAACGCATCCTATATTTTATAAAATTAGTTGATTAATTCCATTTTGCTACGAACCTTCTAGCGCTTGCCCTTCGGCTTCGCGGCCTTCGCCTTCTAACTTCGGCATTTCCCCAAGGCTTAACTGTGAATTCATCAATTCATCGTTTTCATAAGACTAAATATGATTAAAATTAGTAAAACTTAGCTAATTTTAAAATGTAAATAGATTATTAGTTAACAATACCTTTAAATACGTGATTAACTAATCATTTCGGCAGTAATTTTAACCCTGAGTGATGATAAGGGAAAAGAACAAGGGGAGCGGAGGAGGAGAGGTCGATATAGGAAGCGGAAGTCGTTCCACAAAATTTAGCGAGATCTGAATAGAAGCACTGGCTACTCCTCTACTGTCTATCCTCTATGGATGCACCGTACCAATGGGTGGTTTACGTTAGCGTTTAAGGCCCATACTTAGTTGAAAAGTTACGAATTTTTTCGTTTGGTGGCGCAAAAAAGAAATAGTTAAAATTTCGCTTATTTTTCGACACAGTACTCGGGTTCAAGAACAGTTTGCATATGTTATTTTAGTCTCTATGAGGGTTGACAATGTGTAATAATCCCCCAAAGGTTTCGATAGTTTTGCTAACTGCTTGCGAAGTGAAGTGAAAACATTTCGAGAGGTAGAACCCGGTGGGCGGTCTTTTTAATTTTGTCAAGTCCCGCCGGCCTCTCTCTGACTCACAGGTGTTTGTTTTAAAAACCTTTTCTTTTCAAAACTAAAGATTTGACCTATTCTAAAGTATATTTCCTCCCTTTTTTTCCAAGGGAGTTACGATTTATAATGTATAAGCTAAATCTAATCAATTTCGATTGTTTAGACGCATCTTTCAAACATTTAGTATAGAATACTTATAGCTACTATGCTGTGGCACTATAGAAGTTTCTCTTTGACCCAGTTGGTACAAAGAAAATGGAAATCGTACAATAGTTGGTATTATAGAATAATCTTGGATCCAGCAATAAAACAGACACCTGTTTCTATTAAAGATGTCTTTTTTGCAAGGTTGGGTCGAAGATTATCTATCTATAAATTTGCCAGCCTTGAAACCAACCTTAAAGGGAGAATGCAACCTAATAACAAGTGATTTTTTTATCGATTCCTTATCGTTTAATTAGGCCTAATCCATCATTAAACAAATTAACAAACAAATATTAAACTAAAAATAAATTTAGAACTTGCCCGGAAAATAGGCTTAGCGGGATTCATGGAGATCCTGAATTTCCTCGGTGCAAGGTCTAGCGACCAAATGAGCGAAGACCGGTCGTTCACGCGACATCTCCACGCGTTCGATTTACACGTGAGGAAATCAGGATCTCCATGAATCCCGCTAAGCCTATTTTCTGAGTAAGTTATAAATTTATTTCTAGTTTAATATTTGTTTTGTAAACTTTTTACTGGTGGACTAGGCCTATTTAAACAATAAGGAATCGATTAAAAATCACTTATTAGGTTGCATTCTCCCTTTAAGAGCCGCTAAATAACTAGCCAACATTTTCCATGGGAACCATTAAGATGTTGGCTTTTTTCAAGGTTGGGACGAAGTAGCCACTTCGACGGTAGAAAGGGGGTAGGCATCCTTCGGTATCATACATATAAAGGGGGATGACACTGCATGAGAGCACGGGGTTCATACCCTTTTGTATGCCTGATACTGAAGGATGCCTACCCCCTTTTCTACCCGCGAAGTGGTCTATTCTCTTCTTTTTTTAGGCAAGGGGACTGACTGTTACCTCCGAAAGGGGGAGAGAGACTTTATTTTTTAATTTTGCTAATGGGTTATTGCGGAAACGGGATAAAAATTGGGTATATCACGTGCAACCCATCGTTCAGTTACCAAAGCCACCTATTAAGAAATGGCCAAACAAACATTCTATACCATATTCGAACCTAGTATGACTTGTCAGCGCTGTACAAAGGGTACACAATCTATAGACAATTGTTTCGTCGCCAAATCTCTAATTAAAATGAATTGCAAAATTCCAATAGCATCTTAATTGGGGAATAACCTCCATACACGAAACATATTATAGTTACAGAGTCCCTGGTTTATAATTCGCCGAGAAAAATTAAAATTAAAAACTGGAAATATAACTCATCAGATTTTAACATTAATTTAATTCGTGACTAATTAATAAAGAAATCTTAAATCATTACATGTTCTTACTCGACTATTCCTCTACAATTCTCAACCATAATTTTATAATTTGACACATTATTTCGATAGATTTGGCGACGAAACGAAGAACTTGGAAACCTAAAAAGCGACGTTTTTAAAATTAATTGTATTCCAAATTAACATAAACCAATTCTGTTACGTTAAATGGTAAAATTAACAAAAACCATTTTACCATAAAACTATTTAAAATATGACATATTCCAACCCCAAAACACTGAATAAAACAGGAAAAATTGAAGGAAGGGCCTTAAAATTGTGGCGAGCCCTCTCGCATGTGCAATGGTGACGACTTCCCCTCTCGCTTGTGCAATGGTGACGTCTTCCGCTCTCGCTTGTGCAATGGCGACGTCTTCCCCTCTCGCTTGCGCAATGGTGACGTCTTCGATTGTTTCGGCAATCGTTTCTCACCTATATTTAGGTGATAAGATACCTCTTTCTTACGATCTTTTGGGCAGAGTTCTCTAATAAACTGAGGCGATTGAATTTAAATCGCATTACCTAGAAATGTGGCTAATTTAATATATGTCTCTGTAAGAACATTTCACAATGAAAGCTCTTAGGATTAAATATCACTTGAGTTGGACTTCATATCCTGCCAAGTGCTAAATTACGCACGAAATTTAAAGTTTAACGTTCTCCATCTCTACTTTATTTTCTAAAATACTTGAGTTTTGCGTCTAGGAAGTGCTTTAGATCCAAAAGCACCGTCATTACTACTAAGTAATGACATTGCTATTAAGTAGTTGGCCAATTATTAAAGTCTCGATCTAAAGCACACCAAGCTTAAGTATGTTACATGTGATATTTGTATATATATACTCATGTACACCATCTGTAGTTACTCGAGCGATATAGACTCATGTAAACACAACGCGATAGATAATAGGGGCAAAGGTGAAGAGGCGATAAGATTCCTCAAGCATGGAAATATAGAAGGAGATCCCGTTGTTGCAAAACCTGTTTTACAAACCCTGTTTTACAAATGTTTCTTAACTTATGACAAGTCGCTAATAAAAGTCATGCTAATCTAAACGTAGTTTATTGCCTCATAACATGGTGTCAGAAGACCCACGCGCATCGCGATTATAAAAGTCGGTAAAGTACAACTCAACATGACATCCACGACGTTTAAAAGCCCAGAGCCCTTCAATCCAGGAAACAACAACCCAGCCTGCCTTTGGACGGAGTACAAGAACAGCTTCATTATATATGCTCGAGCGGCAAACTCGCGACTGAAGACAACGATACGCAAATCGCCACCTTTCTTCACATCCTCGGCGACCCAGGTAGACGAATATATGACACGCTAGAAATCATCGTTCCGCCGGATGAAGAGCTCACTCTCGAACGCATATACGCCGCATTCGACGCGTATTATGAACCATACAAAAATCTCGTAGCCTTCAGATGTTTTCTTCACCACATACCTAGGATCTCACCAACCATTCGCAGAATGCTTGACGGATTTAAAGACCAAGGCACAAAATTGCAAGTTTGGACAACTTCAACAATCGCTTATTTGCACACAAATCGTAGGCGGGATCAAAAAGGAAGTACTGCGGAAAGAACTACTGTCCAAGAGAAATCTCACACTGGACATTGCCGTCGCACTTTGCCAAGCAGACGAAGCATCCACACATCACGCTTCTGCCATAACCATACCAAACGACACACCGTCCGACACTACAACAGATTCATGCAGCCCATCCAAAAATCACAGCTGCATCGCGAGAGCCAAGCCACAAGTATACTGGCCTCAAACGACGACAGAGATCACGGAATTCGTCAAACAATGCACCATGTGCCAGATGAGAGAGCGAGGCAATACATCAATGCCTCTACAACCGCACATCATACCAGAAAGACCATGGCAAACAATAGGCTCTGACCTATTCCATGTAGGGAATAAGAACTTCATCATGATTGTAGATTACTTGTCGAAATACGTGGAAGCAAAGGAATTGCGGACAACCAACGCAGAGGCAGTGATCCAGTTCCTGAACCCTCAATTCGCACGCCAAGCGCTCCGCAAAAGCTAATGTCGGACAATGGCCCTCCATATAACTCAAATCTCTTCTACCAATTCCTGCAACAATGGGGAGTCCAACATGTGACTTCGAGCCCCCACTATCCGCAATCAAATGTCTTAACAGAACGCACAATTCAAACAATAAATAACATGATGATAAAGTCAACGACAGATGGAAGCGATTTACAGCACTTATTAATGGAATATCGCTCCATTCCCATAGGAAACTTACCATCTCCGGCAGAAATGCTAATGGGCCGTCAGATCCGAACACCTCTCACAACCTCAAAGGAATCTCTACGCCCAAACTTTCTTACAGAACATATACGCGAAACATTGCAGAAGCGACAAAACACGATGCTCAACAACTATCGTCCATCACATACAATAAAACCATTGATTCTAAAAGTGGGCACACCAATATACAATTATATCGCCCCAAGAACTTGGGGCAAAGGGGTAGTAATTGCACTGGCGGCGGAACCACAATCGTACTTCATAAGAGCAGAAAATGGTAGAAATATTCGACGAACACGACACCACCTAAGGATGGCCAACCAACCAACAGAGGCTCAAACTCAAACATCACCCCCACGAAGACAGCTTTCACAGATGTACGCGCAGAAGCCGAGCCAAGATCCTCCGAAACCAACCACATCCCGTCTTGTATCAAATCAGCGGAAAACCCAAACCGTTCAACAAGGTTCATCAGGCCGGCAAG
The DNA here is from genome assembly GCA_963920705.1 of Odiellus spinosus. Lineage (NCBI taxonomy): Eukaryota > Metazoa > Arthropoda > Arachnida > Opiliones > Phalangiidae > Odiellus > Odiellus spinosus. The sequence continues at coordinate 11,576,856 of OY987225.1, read as the reverse complement.
CGGAAGTCGGACTAAATACACCAGACCGGAAGCACCCGCTACACAACTTCCCAAGCACCATACCTCCATCGCCATTTCGGGATATCATACCTCACTTCACATCAAGACCGCACCGAACAAAGAAACCTCCGCAACGATACGGGATTGATTAAAAATAAAATAAGAACAATTTTAATTTAATCAGAAAAGAAAGATGTTACATGTGCTAGATGTATATATATACTCATGTATACCTTCTGTAGTTACTCGAGCGATATAGACTCATGTAAACACAACGCGATAGATAATAGGGGCAAAGGTGAAGAGGCAATAAGATTCCCCCAAGCATGGAAATAAAAAAGGAGATCGCGTTGTTACAAAACATGTTGTATAAATGTTTCTTAACTTATGACACGTCGCTAATAAAAGTCATGCTAATCTAAACGTAGTTTGTTGCCTCATGACAAAGTATATTAAAAAATAAAGATTTAGAATGTTAAATAGGATAGGCGAAACGGAAATTGATGTCGGCGAGTTAAACAAACGGCCACATACTTTTGGTCTCCTGAATTATGTTCTCTTGCATTAAAGAGATATTTCGCCTTCCCTGTCCATTTTTTGTCGGTGCGATTCAATATTATAAATTTAATCCATAGCTCGGTTTATCCCGTCCCTCTTGTAATATTTTAGGTAAGGCTAGGGTAGATAATCCCTCTAATTAGCCAATCCTTCCAACTAGTTAATTCTTAGCTCCGGCTATTTGTAATATTTTTGGTTAGGCTAGGTTAGTTTATTCCTCGAATTAACCCATGCTTCCAATTAGTTAATCCCTCTCGCTACCCATTCCATCATGTAATCTTTAAGGTAAGGTAAATTAGGTTAATTAATCCCTGGAAATAGCTCATCCCTCCAACTAGGTAATGCCAAGCTCGGGCGAACCCGTTCCTCTTGTAATATTTTAGGTAAGATTAGGTTAGGTTAGTTAATCAATTGAATTAGCTCATAAATTGAAATTAATACATTTACTACTTTTGGTAAGTTTAGGTTAGTTGATATCTTTCTTTCTAGATTTGTACCACGGTCTCAGTTACGAATAGATTTAAAACCTCAATTAAACGCAATAATTTTTATTCAGCATTAGTAAGAATTAAGGTTCAATAGACCTATAAAGCAAAATAGTGAAATGTGGAAAAGTCGTATATTTTTGGTGAAAAAGGGACAGAAATTATACAAAAAAGAGGTTACTTCGCACAATTAAAAAAGCTATTTATTTAACTCGAATCAAACCCGTGAAGGGACACAAATTAATTGTTAGAGAAAGAGCAATTTCATATCTTTAAAATTATAGTTAGTAGATTTAGTCTACTACTTCAAAGATTTTTTTATTATTATATATTTTCCAAAAAACGGATAAAGACGACCTAGGACTAATGATAAATATATATACATTAAGGCCCCTTCAGAGAAAAATTCCGAAAAATTGGATTTTAACTAACATTTGAAAGCCCATTTAGGAATCGAAGGAGATTATACAGACACATGAAATTATTTATCAAAGAACGACTAGTTTCTGTCAATAATTTGACATATTTTTTATGTTCCTAGTTTAATAAAGTGCTGGTTAATTTTACATTAAAAATTACAATATTACGGCTGGTGGGGTCGAAGTCGCGGGAGTTGCATTTCTTCCAGAATGGGAATTTATCTAAATCTTTAGTGTCTAAATTTTCAGCATAAGCTAGGCCATCCAAAGATCTATGTAAAAACTTAATCCGCGTTTCCATTAAATAAATATTGAGATTTAATTCATTTTCCGAAAAACTGCGGTTTCCTATTTTGAAGTGTGGAGCTGGAGTTTTTATCACACGTCTTTATAAAATAGTTTACAGTGTAAAGCACGTTTTTCCGCTTGTTTTGAAAATTATTCTGTATTTTTTTGATAAATATTCTGAGAAATTAACTCCATTTTAGATTTTCCCCCGTACATTTACATGCTTTGAATTCTGACTATTTTGGTTAGATGGTTCTGTTTTTTCCCGCTGATGGCGCGCAATAAGTAGTTGCCATTTCAGGGGGATGACTCACAGAAATGAGCACCGAAAGCAAAGAATAGAGCCCATAAATAAAAATATATTGACAAGCGACACAAGGAAACCCTATAATGCGGGGTATTTCAAAGTATGAAATGCCGCTTCCTTATCTTATGGGCCCTAAAATAACACGTGTTCGGATCACCAGGCTGAATTTGCTTAACGGTTAATTAGAGGCGTTACTCTAACCCGGGAATAAGCGCAGAAGGCTGGGAAGTCAAGATAGTACAAAAGCGTCATGAATTTTAAGAATAACTTAAACTTTAGTATTATTACTAAAGCCGCGTTCGCAAAGAAGCGGGAAGCTGGAGATTTATGCTGGCGTGAATGCGCCACAAGACAGATTTCTGATGCCTTGCAAACCCGCTTTCCTTTCGAAGAAACAAGCTAACAGAATGCATTTAGAGATTCATTATTGGCGATAAATCTCGAAAGTAAAATCCAATTTTTGGAGAAAAGACATGAATTTTGATGCGGTGACCAAATATTTAATTGATCCTCAAAGGTGTGCCTGACGCGACAAAATTTTAAGTCGTCAAATAAAACTGTCAATGCGCCACAAGACAGATTTCTGATGCCTTGCAAACCCGCTTTCCTTTCGAAGAAACAAGCTAACAGAATGCATTTAGAGATTCATTATTGGCGATAAATCTCGAAAGTAAAATCCAATTTTTGGAGAAAAGACATGAATTTTGATGCGGTGACCAAATATTTAATTGATCCTCAAAGGTGTGCCTGACGCGACAAAATTTTAAGTCGTCAAATAAAACTGTCAACGCGATTATCATATAGAAATAGGAAAGATTTAAACGCAATATTTATAGGATTTTTTTAAGATTTTCAAGTGCTCCCTTTTTAATTTGCAGAATTTTTAAAATTTGAGGAAATATAACATTTCAATTTTCAACAGCAATCGGAGATCAGTTTGAAATTACAACATGTTCATTACTACGATTCCTTTTTCCTGTACGCTTTACTTTAAAAGAGATAAGAAATAATTCCTTTTGTACGTGATGAAAGTTTAACCTGATTCCGACTGCGTTAGTTGGTTTTGCAAGAACACTTTAGTCATAAATTTCTTTCCTATTCCACCCTGACCTGGGGGGTCGTAGGGGAAGAGAGACTCAAATATGTCGTGAAGTGACGGGAAGGGATAGAGACCGAGGCTGGTCATGTGGTTTAGAATATATCCCGCCGTCCCAGCGTCCATTGTTACTAATTACGGGGCTGGGTAATAGGTCTTTCAATATATTCCCCTCCAAAAAACTTTGTTGCAGTCGAATCCCGAATTCCCGATGCCCTTTGCTTCAAGAAAAAAGAAACCCCTTGGGGAAAGAGTAGTTTCCTTTGAGGGGTATAAGACGTTAAAGTTTTACGATACTAATTCCTATCCAAACCATGTTAACGAAAAAAGTGCCGCAGTCCAAGTTTCGAAAAGGCAAAAACTTGGAAAAAAAACACTATTGCAATTTTGCGCCTCTATCGGAGAAATTTCAAAACTTTATACTCTGGAGCAGCCTTAAAGGAACTCCATCTTATCTAATTTTATTTGTGATACTGATAGAATTTAACAATAACATCAATAAGAGAGGTATGTTTCCTAGGTCGTCTTTATCCGTTTAGGTTTGAAATTTTCAATTAAATAAATTAAATTATGATTTCTCAGCATATCAGGGAATTTTAATATTGTCTGAAATGTTAGGGAATCTGCTATTTGTTCGTTAGACACCGTTCCATATTTTATTTTTAGCTGGGTGGAACTTTTTTAAAATTTGGGGATCACCTTTTAGATGTTTCTATCTAAAACCACCCATCTATTTAAGTCCGTTACGAGTCCGGCTACACAATTCCCCAATTTTGCGTCGTCTGCTTGTTTTTGAAAGTACTTCACATTCAGTCCGCGGATGTAGAGTCCGGTTTTCAAAGCATTTCTCGTGGTCTTAAGGGAAGAAGAGCCTTAACGCGTTTGTTCTCGTGACGGAGATATAAGTGTTATGAAGTTTTGAATATCAACCTATGTCCCAGGCCAATTTGGTAAGTGAATTTTAATTTAAACATTTACGTTCTATTTTCGAATAACTAGCGTGCCCTAGTATAAATTTCAATTGTTTAAATTACTCGGAAAGTAGGCGTAACAAGGATACGTTTATGTTAATTTTGGTTCGTGAAAACTCGATTAGAATATACGTTAAATATTTGAAGTTTCAAATCGTTGAATCAAATTATTAAGAAAATCTGGGGTGTTAACGATATTAATTTCAAGTAAAATTGTTTACTTAATCGTTGCACTATCTACTACTAGTTCTGATTTGATAATTAAATAAATATCAAAATAAAATAGTAATGTTTAATAGTGCCACTCTTGAATATATAATATATTTCCTATAAAGCTCCACTTTTTCGTTATTTTAAACGTGTTAAACTAATATAAGATAATTTTAGACGTATAAATCATTTTTGAACCCATAAATATCCTCTAAATTTGCCATCCTACATAACCTATTATATTTTGTGGACTTTGCTTCATTCATATCGCAATTTTCATTTTGAAAAACTAGAATTTGTAAATTCTGATTTATTATCGTCTTTATGATAATTTATATCTTTGAAATTTTCATAAAAATATTATCATAATATAAATAGGGCGATAATATATGGAAGTCGAATATACGCTTACGTCAATTTTATCGCGCATTACTAAAGAAACATCCGGAACTGTAAATGGCTTGTACTTTAATTTTGTCAATTGCGTAAATTGCGTAAAAAGGATCATAAACTATTAAAGATAGCAAAATAGTTTTTCCGCTTTCGAAATGAATTTGTCAATTTTCGGTCGTCTCATCGCGGAAAAATCTTAATCACAGTTTTACTTACTATAGCCAGAAGAAAATAGAGGAAGTATGTTACTGTACCTTTGAGCCATACAAGTCGTCCCTTACCCCAGCGTAACAATAGTCATATCACCCTCCACCCCTAGAATTTGAATCTAGCCAATCGGGACAAAGCTTAAAAAAATCCTCTCTCGGAATATTTTTAAGGGAAGGCGCCACCATGTAGCGTGTTGTGGAAACAATCTTTAACCTTTGACCGGCAGTTATAGTTCTGTCGTCTGCTCTTTAGGTCTTATGTTGCTTTGTAATCTTCCCTATCAGGGTTCAAAATCTCTGACAAATTCATTTTCAAAGTAGAAATTCATAGTAAGTTTTTATTTAATAATGAAACCGAATAAAATAATAAGATTAATTAATCATTACTTGCCAGCCGATTTACACCTCAACAGAGTCGAAGATTGGAAGACGCGAAGCGGCGTAGCCCCTTATATGTTACGTCACTCGCGTGTTAATGCGCGATAAATTTCCAGTCTGTCTCTACCCCCAGGGGTAGCAAATGGCGCGAAAAAAACGAAACGGGACGCCTCGCGATTAAGGCCAAGCAATCCACTTCCTCTATTTTCTTCTGCTATAGCTCAAATATGATTTCCCATATGTAGTCTGAAAAATAAAAAGACCAATTAAACTCGCTGTCCCACTAATTTGTCGCCATGAACGTGGCTACGCGTTGAAACGTCGCCTAACTGTCAATGACCCCGTTACGAAGACGTCCCGATGTGGCGAGTACCGCCGCGCTACCACCGGAAAAGATTGGAAATTGTTTTCGAATAATTTCATCCTATCTTTACCTTCATCGATTATAAATACGAATGAATAGTTTTGGATAACCTCTTTTAACCGCGAGGTTGGTCAAGTCGAAAAGTGAATAATCGGTTTTATTTGGGAAATGACACACAGAATTGTTAAAATGGAAAATATTTACGAGGAAAGTTTACTCTAGCGATCATATTGAGAAGAAATGAAAGATTCGTTTCCATTTCATGGAAGTCTCGTAAAACGATCGAGAAGCGACCTTAGTCGCCATTGTCCAGTTAGGAGTGTTCCAGATAATGGAATTAATTCGACAAAAATATTCACCAACAAAATTTCACATTGTGCTAGAGGTTATATTAGTACGGATAATCTACTAGTTGATAAAAGTGGACGAATAACTCCGGCGAATAAAACCCGCGGTTCAGTTTAGACTTTATACTTAAATAAAATACTCCGGTATTTTACTTACCCATAAAGTTCGCTTAATTTTCTAAAATAAACGCTTCTGCCTCACTTATCCAACAGTTCAAATTGATCGTAATGCCGATCTCCAAATTGAGTAGCCCCCTTTTTTTTTGCCTACCTCATTTTTCAATATGAACTCGAGCGCGTCCAAGTCTTCTTCAGTCTCGACGACGGCGTATTCTTTGATATATAGCGTCCCCTTGAAGACGCCATTAACTTCGTTGCAGAATAGGGTGATGCCCAACAACCAAAAAGACAGGACGAGACGAATCGACAATACTCTCGAAATCAAGAAGGCTGAAACTAGACGAAACGATCAGTGTCGAGGCTAGTAGGGCTACGTGGAGTAGCTATATAACAATATCGGGCTTCATCCGAGAGATGTTGAAAAAATATATTCCTCAATTAACTACTCATTTGACAAATATCTAAAGAATAAGAGCGGCCCCCTTTGCTTAAAGACCGAGGCGAGAGAAAATTTCAGTCCCCTTTCACAACATCCAAGCCGAGTGACCACCCCTGCAGCGCGTGTACGGTCGCTCTTTTGTTATGTTCGAAGGAGGTTCCCCTATCATCGTAGTGGTGTCCACTTTCTTTGATTTTCTTATATATTTATGCGTTTGTAAACAGCGAAAATCTGCAGCAGTACCGCTGTTGGGTCGGATTTTCCAAACTTTTTCTTTTTTTTTTTATTCTTTTCTGAAAATGCACCTGTTTTGCTTATCGTCAGGGGACACTTATAAAATAACCGACTTTGACAAACGCTGTCAATATTTTATAGAAAATTATAAAATTAGTCAGATTGTAGCTTTTGACTGATAAGTAAACAGGTGAATAGAAAAAAAGGAAGAGTTCGGAAAATCCGACCCAGCAGCGGTACTGCTGCCGGTCTTCGCTGACTACAAACGCATAAATATATAAGAAAATGAGTGAAAGTGGTCACTACTACGATGACAGGGGACCCTTCGTCGAACCTTACAAAAGAGTGACCGTGCAGGGGTGGTCAATCGGCTTAGATGTTGAAAAAGGGGGGGGGGCGGAAATTCGCGCATGAGAATAATTTTCTCTCGCCTCGGTCTTTAAGGCGGAATGGTTTTGAGCCGGGATTAACTATCAGCTTCCCTAACTATGGTGGGCAGAAAAAACTGATTTAGACCCAACGTAACATAGCGGTCACAATTTGTAATACCATAAGAAAAATAATTACTATAATAATAATTATTTTTCTTATGGTAATACGGATTTAAGACCGATGTTTGCTGGGTCGAATTGAATACAAAAACTATCCTCGTAAAAATTTGTCGAATTTCCCTGGTTCGTCTTCGAGCGGAATTTCCAACGACTTAAATATCGAGTTTATCAAACCGCCTCTTCTTTTACTAATATTGAAACTTCGCTCGATATCCTTTTCAATTTAGCGTTAGATGATCCGTGTTTTGAGAAATCGCGATTGTCTTACGCTCGTAGAAAAATGAAGCGACGATGTCCCAGAGAATTGTCCGAAACGCTCTCGTACTACGAAATGGTCGGCCAAGACATCTGGTCGAACAATAAACCGTGGTGGCGGACAGATACATCATCACTAAGAAACACAAGGCGGACTACGGGTTTGAGATGAGAAACAAAGAAGGTCGTTAGAATTATGGGACCAAATCTTTCGGCATCAACGAAGCTACCGAATTTCTTTTATCTATTTGAAGCGTAGAAAAGGAGAAATTCGAATCTCAATTTTGGCAACTAATTAAATTTTTAGACTTCCTTAAATTACTCTACGTCACCCTTCAACTTCTCTTGTTGAACATCGTGTTAGACGCGACTCGGAATTGAGATAGGAGCTCCCAAATATAATTGGAAACCTCGAAGCCTGATTACTTCTAAATATTAATTCGGTTTACGGGAATGTCAATTTGAACGACTGAACCGGAATATTTCCACACCAGCGGGGGATCCTTAGTGAAATAATACGACGGTTGCCACTCGTGAATCGGCGCCAGTAGGTTAAAGTTCAAACCAATTTTTTGACCGAATTTTCTCATCAGATATATTTCTTCAAAGTTACAGGGATAGAAATCTTAGCCACCCATCTGAAAAATGTAATTTGCAATGACTCGTCACTGCCTTCTCTAATACTAGGCCTGGAAATACCAGCTGCAAAGTTTTTATTTTGGTCCTTTTCAATTTGCAAGTTGTCCGAGATAGATGTTACTTTTTTGAGGAATTTGTCCGAGGATTACGCAATGAATTACCAATCACGACTCTCGCGTCGCCAAGAGCCAATTAGATAAGGCTCTACTGAAGTAAGAGCTTAGATCCCATAGCGACATCTAGGTGATAATATAGTGATCTCGAGTTAAATTTATATGATTTAGATATTGTTAATTTTAAATCACTGTTTAGTTATTTGACACTCGGTTATTAACCTATATAAATTTACCGCCAACATTTGAATTTAATGCCTTTTTTATCCTCAAGAAAGCGACATCTAACGATATTTTTGAAATCGGTACCTCCGTCCCCATTTTTTTCCTACGGATAGGCCTAATATTAGAGAAGGCAGTGGACTCGTTCTTATTTTCATTCTTCTAAAGGTATAGGCGCCGCGGGCAAAAGCGTTGGCCTAATTGAAACTGCGTAAATCTGAAACGCCGCTTATCGGGCGCAGGTGAGAACTTAGATTACTTTTCCCCTCTTTGTGACGTAGCTTGGGCCGGGGAATTATTTCAGGTCGCGTATCCCCAGAAATTAATAATTATAACAAGAAGTGTACTACTTCATTGAATTTTCAACTTTCACCATGTATTCCATCAAATTTCTTGTGCAGACGAAATCAGTTTTTGCATTGACCAATGAGAGAGAGGAAATGTTGAAAATAGTTCTTTAAGATCACGTTGGGCACCCGTCATAGTCGCGCGTCACAGTCTCACAGATGCGATAGTAAACAAGTAAAATGGCGCCCGCGCGTCGCCCGAGAATGAAGGTTTTACGATTACCGGATATAAACAATTATATTTTTGTAATCCTACATAAATAATCGAATTTTAGTCGCAAATTGCATTTTAACCTTTCTCAGTTTCACATTATAAGTTTTAAATTCAATTTAATACCACGTATTTGTTAGTCCAAAGTCTTTAAGCTCGAATTTGTCTAAGCCTTGGTTAGTTCAGTTGGTGGAAACTTGGATATTAAACTATCGCTCTAGACTACGACGCCGCCCATTACGCCCGGCTCCCGGCCCGGCGCTACGTTCAACAATATTTTTGGCGCGGCCGCCGGTATGGAATAATCTCGGCGAGCCGCAGCCGAAACATGGTCATGTCGCTGCCGGGTTTTTTTTTTTTTTTTTTTTTTCACGGCGTCTGAGTCTATATCGCTCACAACTTGATCCATTAACGGTTACTTAAATAAACCGAGCTCAATTTTAAAATGTGGCTCACCTTCTGTCTCTGCCAAAACAACAGTGTGATCTTTATTTAAAACCTTCAGTAACAAAACAAATTCAGCGTGACAACTGTGATTTTATGTTTAACGCATCGACTCGAACAAATGCGGTAATTATTAAAAATATAATTGACACTAATGATTCATATACGGATTTTATTTTTGCAAAAATAATCTACTTAATTAAATAAATTTATCGAAAATATTATGCCTATGCCTAGTTTTGATTTGACATCCTCCATAATCTCCATAAAACAAGTTTTAGAGGAACTGTTTTTATGGCGCAGTGCCACTCTTTCTCTATGTACCAAGTGAAGCGGCCGTCCAAATCACGTGGGCTTCAAAACCGCGTTACATTAATATTCGCCTCCGCGCCTAGGGGGGGAGAGCAATGAAAATTTGATGGAGCGGGAAAATTCAAAGCAATACACTTCTTGTTATAATTATTAATTTCTGGTATCACTCGTTAAGAGAGTGGATTCGCAAAGCCGCGTTTTCATTATTGAACGGGCGTGGTTGCCTTATTTGGCACGGCCTCACTAGGCGGAGACGCTCACATCGCATCTCGCGCGAAAAATAACAGGAATTTACCTCTAATTTAGTACCGTCTGTAGTACTTATTTTAGGGTCCTTTGGACTTTTAATCAGTGATCCTTTAATTTCAAGGTCCCATTTCCTTTATCGTATCAAGTTAAAAATAGTCCAGTTGAAGTTCACTCTGAATTTCGAGTTACTTTTATTTTTTTTTTTGTCATAAAGTTAATTATAGGTTCAGGCATGGGAGCAATTTCGGCAAAGGGTAAAAATATACAGTGAAGGCTATATCTGGGTTAGAAAACATTTTCCCAAATAAAATAAGTAACAAAAGGCAGGAAAGGATTTAAAGCCGTAACCCGCGCGCTGGTCGCACGGGACGGTAGATCCTGATGGCCTCCAATAGATCACATTTAACAGGTAGGGGATTTCGGGGAGCCGTGGCCACGACGCCTTTGATGTCCTTCACTTAAAATACCTTTCCTTTTAAAACGATTCATTGATAGTTTTATTACCCATAATTATATTCCCATTTTCAACTTACTCCCAAAAATCGAAGTTTACCAAATGCCGCGAAGCTTAATTGTGAAAGCTTTGAAAATAATTTTATCTGTATTTTGTTATCTCGGAACTTCCTAAGAAAAGGGTTCCTTTACTTTTATGTATTGTATGAATAGAATTTTAGGATGTTGGTATCTGGCGATACCTGTGCAAAATAATTAAGTGATACAATCAATCACATATTTTATGAGATCTGGCGATGCCTAAGTGATACAATCAATCACATATTTTATGAGATCTGGCGATGCCTGGGTTTTTCATCCTGTAATGGGAAAATTGGTAAAGCGACCAGGAGAAAGTACAACCAAAAATGGAAGGAACAAACGCTGGGGATTGGTTGGACGAAAACACGTCATAAACGTCCAAGCCAATCAGGTCGAACAGGGTTACCTGACAGCCACTTGGGTGACCCTTAAAAAGAGAAACTTTAAAGTTAAAGAGGGATATACCTGACTTGAACACTAAGAGTCAAGGTTCACGAAGTTTTGGAGACCGCGAAAGGAGGAGATGCATTGACTTAGACAATAGTTTTAAAAACGAAGTCCGAGACTCTGCGGATGGCGAAGATCGGGAGTGAAAGAATGCGTACGCTTAAAAGACAGTACGACACAGCGACTAATTGAAAAGACAGCTGAAACTGCACTTAAGACTGATAGCGCGAGCACGGTTCGTCAAAAATAAAACGGCGGTCGGTCGGTATTCGTAGTAAACAACAAACTATGCGAATTATCAAAAACCAGGGTCGCCAGATCACAGATAAGTTTTGTAATTAAGGATGCATGTATATATTATTTTGGGGTTTATGGGGTTTATTTATTTAGTGTATTTGTTTTAGATTATTATTATTAAGGTATGTTTTAACCACAGCTTCGTAAAAGCTGCAAGATTGAGTTGTTAAAAGATTTATGTTATTATTACGTTAACAAGTTAATTATGAACCTTATGTTCAAAGTATTAAAGATGAGCATTGGTAAACTTCCGTCTATTTCCTATTAACCTAAGCCACATGTTTCGCTCGCTATCTCCTAATAGTGAAAAAGGTACGCGAGGTGATACCCGGTTAAAGCTTAGCAAAGACTAAGGAGTTTGATGTGTCGTAACAGTAACTAAGACGAAAGGTTTTTATGATTTCTCTTTCAAGTTTGAAACAAGGGCCCGCGCGGTTGAGCACCTTAAGGTTTATTTTAAAGGTTTAAGTTTGTAAAGATTGAGAAGGAAGAGAGTCCTAAGGCTAAAAGTCTAGTTAAAAACGCTGTTAAGCTTAGTTCCCACTTGACCGAAAACACGACCGAAACACTGCGTTAACACCTCTGCGGTAAAAAGGTTTCTGCACAAGATGACCGAAAACGATTTCGGTCTGACAGAATCTGTGTTCTATTTTTACCGCACAAGTCGACCGAAAGATAATTCTCTTGAAATCCTTGAGCACGCCTTCTTTTAAAAATATCTCTCATCCAAAACCGTCTTCGTTTAATATTGGAATTTTTTTTGTACATAAGATACGAAAGCATTGTATAATTAAATAAGCATAGTGTATTAATTATTTCAACAGAAAAACTCGTATCTGACAGGTCTTCCATCAGAGATGGCGCTGCAGCCTAGTTTTTTAAAAAATATTTGGCACTAAATTCAAAAACAGACTTTAAGCAGACGACGTGTCAAGAACTCTAGTGTCTCGTTATTTTCGCGATTATACGAGACACTTACGTCACACCACGTGATTACTCGAATCTCCTTTCGGTCGCGGTTTTCGGTCGTATGTGTGAACCAATGGAAAATTATACCGTCGGGGCTCTGCGTTAATAGACATTTTTTGCCGCAGCGACAACTTTTTCGGTCGTTATTTTCGGTCAAGTGGGAACCTAGCTTTACACGTCTTCTTTCGTGAATCTGATTTGAAGGATAAGTATTTTATTGGCAATCTGGGAATGAAGTGTATGTAAAAAAGCAATCCTCAAAATAGCGGTTGTCAATTCAGCGGTGACTAAAACTGCAGTTTGGCATAAGAGCAACTCCTAATACGGCGGATTGTCAGTTAAGAAGTTTTTTTCTCTCAGTGGTTCCCAATTCAATGTGTCTGTAAAACAGCAATCCTCGAAATAGGGACGGGAATTTGAGGGCGTGGTTTTACTCTGGCAACGTCATACATTGGCGATGTCACTGCCATCTAACGAGAGTATTTATCGTTTTATTTGAATTTGGCTGCAACTATTTAACCGCCATTTTAGGGGAATAGTTTTGGGGATACTTTCAATTTCAAATGGCCGAAAACGAGGTGGCAAATTATTTTGAAACGTTACAGCCTGATGTCAAAAGAAGATATAAAGAAAAACTCGTTTTTATTGAGAATGCAGACCCTTATACTTTTAAGAAAAGTGATTTTAAATTTATTGGTAATAAAAATGGGGAATATAGCAATGAAGCAGTCAAATTATTGCCACCTTTGGGCTTTCCTGATGTTTTTACGTACCTTATTTCGGGTATATCTCCATACACTCAACAAATGTTGAAGAATTACAAAAGTTTAGAAGCATTTGATCAATTTACTAGTGGTTTTGTCCGGGATGTTGGAATAACTAAGTTCAAATCATCCGAAAATGTTTTGGCAAAATGCAAAGTAAGTCTTATGAATAACTTTGTTTCAATGAAATATTTAACGTTGCTAATTAGTAATTAATATGTAAACAAAGGTAATGCATTCTCAGAGATTAAGGGAAAAAAACCTTGAGCCATGGGTTATACTCGATGCGACTGGTTCGGTGAAGTCTGCCCACTGTACATGTATGGCTGGACTAGTTGAGTGTTGCACTCATGTAGCAGCACTCCTTTTTTACTTGGAATATGCAGTGCGGTTTAGGGAATCAACAACAGTAACCGGTTAAAAGGCCTATTGTGTTGTACCTGTGACGAAGGAACCAGCTTATTCACCCATCAGCGATATGAATTTGACTTCTGCTAAATCAAAAAAAAAAAAAAGGTGCTGGACGCATTAGCTGCAGGCGAAACACCCAAGAAACCAAAGTCAAATGTTCGAATTCCAAAAAACCATATCAGAGAATTTACTAAAGAAGAATTAGAAGAAACTAAAGAAGAATTAGAAGAATTCCATGAGGATGTTTTTGCAGAGTCCCCTAACTTAGCAATATTCAGGGTCCTTCCAAAATTTTTCAAACACTCGATCCCCAAATGTATAAATAACGAAACCTATCCAATTATACTAACGGAACTCTTTCAATAAGATTTAATGAAACTGTCGTTTAGCGAACTCCTTGCCCATTCAGAGTTGGTGAACATAAATTTTTCACAGGAACAAGCTAAAAGGGTAGAGTTGCAGACAAAAAACCAATCAAGAAGTCAAATGTGGCATAGGTTTAGATCCGGCCGTGTTACTGCGTCAAATCTTCGAAAGGTTTGCCATTCGGATCCAGCAATGCCGTCCAAGTCATTAATTCAAACAGTTTGTTATCCAGGGGTTAAAGTTTTTGAGAATGAATCAACAAGATGGGGATTGAAGCACGAAGAAACTATGAGAGACGAATACCACAAATTAATGAAAACAAAACATAGAAATTTCATATTAAAATCTAGTGGATTAATTCTCAACCCATGTTAAGACCTTGGCGCGTCACCTGATGGGATTGTTAGTTGTGATTGTTGCGGAGATGGGGTATTAGAAATTAAATGTCCCTTTTCTTTCAAATTAACTTCTGTGAATGAAATAACTCCAAAGTCCTGTTCAGAAATGACAACAAATGGACCAAGATTAAAAAGAGGACATGAATACTATTATCAAGTCCAGTCACAAATATTCTTGTCAGGAACTAAATACGCTGATTTCTGTGTCTGGACAACAGTTGACTTCCACAGTGAGCGCATAGTGCCAGATGAATGCTTATGGGAATCTGCCAATTTGAAAGCGGAAAGGTTTTTCCGAAACGCTTTACTTCCTGAGCTAACAGCAAAATGTTTTACATCTGAAATTAGCTTGAAAAATAAAATAAAAAAAAATGATGAAACCAAAGACAATGCCAACATTAATCAAATTACTACAGTTCTTTCGCCGTCCAAGAAGAGAGAGAAGGACTCGAATGTCGATCCAGTTGAACTATGGTGCTATTGTAGAAATGGAGAATCTGGTCAAATGATACTTTGCGAAAACGAAAATTGCACGATACAATGGTTTCATACCACCTGCCTAAAAATTACTTAAGTTCCTAAAGGCAAATGGCACTGCCCTGATTGTAAAAAAATTATTCTTGCTGAAAAGAAAATTAAACGAAAACCTACCAAGAGCAAATAATATTATTTAGAATAATAATTGTGATAAAATGTGATTTGACCTCGAAAATAATATTATTTAGAATAATAATTGTGATAAAATGTGATTTGAACGCGAAAATAATATTATTTAGAATAATAATTGTGATAAAATGTGATTTGACCTCGAAAATAATATTATTTAGAATAATAATTGTGATAAAATGTGATTTGAACTCGAAAATAATATTATTTAGAATAATAATTGTGATAAAATGTGATTTGAACTCGAAAATAAAACAAAAATATTTAAGTTCCTTTAACATTCATTTATTCATTCCATTGGAATCACAGGGGACATTAGATTAACTAGCCCACAAGCAACAGTTACAATTTTATCAATCGTTGCAATCTTTTCTTTTTCCGATTCTGAAGCCGCATGCAAAAGTTCTATGGGAAGGCTCGATGACAAAATTTTATACTTTTGCCGTAACAAACCAATCACACGTTCAACATGAACATTTGCAATTTTTCTAGTGCTTTCAATATCTTGGGGTGATAATTGCTTTACTCCTCTAGTAAATGACGGGAGTTTAATAGTTGCATAGAACATACTGAATCCGCAATGTCAAATCCACGATCTGCCAAAACAACATCACCAGGCAATAGGTTTTTTAAGAGGCCACAGTTTTCTGTTAACATTTTGTCACTAACCATACCACCCCAACCAGTGGAAATGAAACTAACTGTGCCCTGGGGAGTGATACTGATTAAATACTTTATAGTATTATGGTGCTTATAGTTCGACCATGTTTCTGCCTTGCTTAAAATGTTTGATGGCTTTTCAATAAATATTTCGAAACAGTCAATGATGGTGGCGACGCTCTTCCCAAAATTTTCGCGGAAACACATAGGCATTGTAGCATGAAGAATTTCTCTTTCTGGCCAAACTATGTTATGTTTCATAAGTTTGTACAAAACAAAAAGTGTGTTGTAAAATATATTGCTGGCAGTTTTGGCTGAAATATTAAATCTATACCCTAAATCTCTATTTGTCAAAGCTAAAATCAACTTCATGAGTGTTAAAATTACTTGCTGAAAGCCATCAAGCTTAGAATTAGTGGCATTAAATAAGAATGGCTTTATTCTTTTCAATATTTGTTTAACTACCCCCAGGCTTTCCAGCCCTGTAAAATATTTAACTTTGTCATTATTCCCTATGAAATAATCTGCACCATAATTTATTCCCTTTTCTAAGATCTTGACCTTGGAACGCAAACTTTGTAATTCTAATTCTTTTTTATTTAACTGCTCATTAGCTTCCTTTAAATTTGCAGCCAATTCCGAACTAGCTTTGCTACGAATTCCAGATCAAATGTTTCAATTGTTCTAAATAACGTTTGCGTACTAGAATTTGCACTGTCAACGACAACTTGCGTACTAGAATCTGTACTGTCAACGACAACTTGCGTACTAGAATCTGTACTGTCAACGACAACTTGCGTACTAGAATCTGTACTGTCAACGACAACTAGAATCAATACTCTCTTCCATAGCTTGCAATGTCTGGGTATATTTGTCAATGGTAGAATTGAATATGCTTTTTTCACGCAGCTCTTTTGAGTGCTGGCTAAAGTTATTAATTGCTGGATCATTTTCAGCTTCATCACCAACCTAAATTACGAAATATAAGTTAGTTTCTAGCTTAGCTACAAATATTACAAAGAAAAAATTAGTATTGAACTGTAACTTACTAACGCTAGCGTAAGATACATTTTCTGTAACGGGATTATTAGACTGAAGTTCTTCAGTTCCATTAAAGGAATTTGTAAACTCAGGTAATGGCAAATTAGGAACATTAGTGACTGGTTTTAACGGTGAACGATTTTTTCTCCTCTCATATCTCTTAAATGCCTTTTCAACCACCGTAGCTACAGTTGGGCTTGGAATCCAGTCTGGGTTACTTTGATCAAACAAGGTTGCAGGAGCACCTATTAAATGTTAATTGTTAATTTAATATAACCTAGATTATTAGTAAAATTTCGTATTAGCATAAAGCATTCTTACTTACATGAGAAAAAATGTTTCGAACGGATTCTGGTATGTTCTGTTATCAAAGCTGCTCCAAGGCTTAACTTTCTCATCCAAAGATTCCGCCTCTCAATAGATAATTTATGTGTAGCTTCGCCTTGGTTTTTTAAAATAGCCGGTATTCGGAAAAATCGCAATTTTTCCTTTTTACTAGAGCTTCTACAAGTCTTCAAACAACAAACTCTAACCATTTTACTTAACCGAGCAGACCGTCTATCTATTTCCCCCAAAATGGCACCGGTGACCGATAGTAGAAATTTTTGTCTTGGTTCAGTGGCCCCGAAACTGAACTGAAGTGAGCTGAGGATGATTGTGACGTAGACATTGTCTCTTTTTCCACTCCCTATAGCGGTTGTCAATTTAGCGGTGACCCAAAACCGCAATTTCGCATAAACGCAATTCCGGATTGGACTTTTCCTAATACGGCAGGTTATCAGATAAGCAGTTTTTTTACTTCAGCCGTTTCCAAGTTGGGAGGGTATGTAAAAGAGCAAATCCCAAAATAGAGGTCGCAAGAACCGCAGTTCCCAATTGGGCTTTTTCTTATACGACGGAGAGTCAGTTCAGCGGTTTCTTAATCGGCAGTCCCTCTAATTAAAATATAAATCGCGTATATTGTGTTACCAAGAATAGATTCAACACAAGAATATCAAACCGTACGCTATACCTCTGGTGTAACGCTAGTTTCGAGCGGGTGGAGCTTACTAGATTTGACGTTATATGCGTTTTTATTTTCACCCTATCACGAGCTTTCGAGGTCCGCGACAGAGTGCTAGCTCTGCCGGCAGCGCCTATCCCCGTAGCCTGATATCCTCCCCCCGCACTTATCGTAGAAAACCGCCAACCGCTTCCTGTGCACGTGACATGAGGCGTGGCGTTAGACTCCGTAGGCTCCATCCGCTTGAGACTAGCGCGCGGACAAGGGTATAGCTATTCCATATTCTTGTGTTGAATCTATTCTTGGTGTTACGAATGCCAAGTGGCTGCAGCACCGCCTTAACGATAGAGATTGGCTCTTGTCAAAAGTAAGAGGTACATATAACATCAAACGATGCGGTTACCACCAGACTCATGGCAAACGCTACAGAGGGATCGACTTCGTATCAGAAGATTGCAGGTTCAAATCCACACAAAGGTAAATTTAGATGAAGTCAAATTTAAATACATGTTTAATACTCTATTGAAATCGGTAAAAATCAACAATAATTTAAGGAAAATTAAAAAATTGTGGACATACTTTTATTATTTTTGTAATTAGTCTTTCTTATTCCCTTCCGCGATTGATTTTTAATAAAGTGAACTCACTTCATTAGTCAGTTCCTATAAAATATTTACCGTTAGATAAATTTATGCTTGTCTACCGTTCGACCGAATCCCTATCGACCGAAACTCATTCAACCGAAGCGATTTTATCTTTTCCCATTCGACCGAAATGCACTCTGAAATAGAGTAGATCCCGAGTGGGGTAATTTGATATTCCTCGTTGATTCTGGCTTACTTATAGAATGTTATCTCACGTAACTTAACTAACCTAATACAAAAACATGTAATTTTGAAAATTTTCAAAAATTAAAAAATTATTGGTGACCCAAAAACATGCAATTTTGAAACTTTCCAAAAAAATTAAAAAATATTTTTGACCCAAAAACATGCTATTTTGGAATTTTTGAAGGTTTCCGATTACCGACCCCCCACCATATAACGATGGTTTTGAACTAATTAGGACCTGGGGAGTTCAGAAAAAATACTTAAAAAATCTTCAACCATCGGAAGTTTGAGAAAAACGCATTTCAAATTGTGAGGTTTGCATGTAAAGTCCCATAGATTATAACCCAACCAATGGTGCATTCTATGGGATATTAGCATGGGAATTTCAAATTTTCAAATACGTTTTTCTCAAACTTCCGGTGGAGGGAGATTTTTTACCTCTCCGAGTGAACTTTAGATCACGGAGATGTTCTGTCCTGATCGTGTGTGTGTGTGTGGGTATGAGTGTGTGTCCGTCGTTCGCGGTGTTTTCAATTACGTCATCGCAAGAAAATTCTATTTTAGTTCACTAATCCTCTCATAGGTGGCGGTACAATTTGTAAATTTTGAAATTTAGTATTTAAATAAGACATCTCGCAGGTTGTCTCCCTCCCAGTTACTATCCGCGCGCCACGCTGCTCGCTTTTGAGATAGCCATGCGAACGCACTAACGACTTTGCTGTAAGCACTTGTAAGAATCTTAGATAAAAACCTCTTAAATCTGGAAGGGGTGCACTACGGAAGCCTGGCCGTGTTATAGTAGCGCCGCCTATAATGTTTATATGTACCCAATTAAATAAAAAAAAAATACAAGTTGGGAAACCAAAATTAACCTCCCCGACCCCGACGTTAAGGTCACATAACCTAACCCTACCTAAAATAAAAGATGAAAAGAAATGTAGAGTATTGGAAGCGTAGAAGAAAAAGCGTGCATTTCAATCACACTTCTCTATTTGCCATCTAGGTTACGGAGTAAAAGTATTTCCCTTAACCTCAAGGATTAGAGAATGCAAAAGAGTGTCCTGCGTTACCCATAATTATATGGGGCAGGTCGTAGACTTCTTAATATACACACCAAATGAAATGTCCTGCGTTACCCATAATTATATGCGGCACGGCGTAGATTTCTTAATAGACACACCAAATGAAATGTTTATTTTCAAAGTAAATATGTAAAATACAAGTTCATTTAATATTAATTAACACTTGTACTGTGTGAATATCTTTGATAATCCGTTGATTTGATAAAGACGAAGGATTTAGTCTGGGATGGCAAGGAAGACATGGAATTAAAACGACGAAGATATGGTAACAAGTTCCTCTCGGACAAACCAAGAAATATTTTAGATTGAATGTTCCATTTACAACCCATTGTCGGTAGATGATTGGCAATTACTTCCGGTACATAGTTTTCGTCTGAAATTCTTGTTTTGACGTGCTAATAGTGGACCATTACTGATATTTTCATCATATGAGAGATTCCAGTCATTGGAAGAATCAAAGGATGTAGCTGGTCGTGAGGTAATTTCCAAACCGGCTGACAAGACTTTAGTTTCCACTCCTATGATAAAAAAATATCTTTAAGATTGAAAGTAGACTAATTTCCATACCGTTAATATTTACACTTGAATAGCTCCTTTTATGTTTAGAATAGCGAGGCCGTATGAAGAACTGTCGAGCTTTTACTGACTGTAGGTATCTTATATGTCGAGTCCGAAAACATTCACTGCTTGCATGTTTCAATTCTTCGTAGCTATGCCGTATCTTTTTGGTGATAAATGAAAGGCCTGTCACGGACCTGTTTACTTCAAATGGTGATGGCATTCTGAGCTGGTTGATTTTCTCACTTAAGTCATTATAGCTATCTTTCGTCTGGTCTTGTCTCGTCTTGTCGCCTGGTCTGCCAACGAAATTCACTGTTCACGGCTCCTTTGGATTTTGAAAATAATCGGATTTGTTTCTTGGTTTTATAGTGGAGAAAAATGAAGCCTATTTTTTTCCAACATCAGATGTCCATTTTTTATTCAAAATTGTTGTTTTTAAACACGGGAATTCTACTGTACTTCTGTCCAAGGAGAGTTTTCACAACTATAATTTTTCTTAAGAGGTTTAACATTTTTTATTAATCCGCCTCAGCTTTAAATCTTATGTCGTTTCTATCTTGGATGCCCGTGTAAACGTACCTTTATTTAGATTCTTCAATCCATCCCAAGTTTGCAGCAAGCCTTAGCCTATACTGCCCGTTATACCTTTTAGATTGCTATAACAGTTACAGCTACGAGTTATTCTATTCCTTCTGAGTAACTTCGTTCTATTTATATATAGCTATCTCACAGATAAGGTTTATAGTTTGATCTTTGGACTTTGTTATTGATAAGCGTATTGTAGTTTTTTATACGATTATACATCACATAGTTATACACATTTCATAGTAATCTGATCCATCTTGATTTCCTTAATCGTTTTCTTTAAAGGCATTGTGACAACCAATTCCGTTACATTCACTCCACATGGCCGAACAATTCATGCCATACTTACGACATGTACATGATTTCTCAAAATTACTCACTTTGCATCCACAGAATACTAGATTCAAAATCCTCAAAAGAGCAGGCGCTTTTTCACAACGAATGGGTTTCAAAATTTGTCCGCTCCTTTTCCAGAACCACAACTCGTGTTCTAAGTGGTTTCCTAGCCAATCTTGAGTTTGTTTGTATACCCTTTCAATATGACGTTTTGAGGCTTGCGATGTAGGAAGAAGTGAAGCTAGTTCAAATGAGTTTTTCAGAAGTTTTTTCGAAGCAAAGTTGCTGTACATAAAATATCGGCGCGCGTTAAAAGTTTTGGTTCGTGTATTTGCATCATAAAGTTTAAGTGTAATTCTTTCCCCAGCTTTAATAAGCCCTTGACGATCATCTTTACTTTCGTCGAATATCATTGCTGTTCCAATCAAATCAGGATGATCAATGAAAAGCTTCAAGGCGGTGTTCTTCCCTTTCTTGAAGAAAGATGACGTAGTGTCACAACCCGAAAAGGCGTGGATAAAAAGCAATATTTTAGCCCGATCCCTTTTTTTCTCCAAACAAGATATATCTTTGATTTTGTCATACGAGAAACCTTTCCCGGGTCGAACCACGAAGATGCCTTCTTGTTTACAATGGTAAATTAGCAAAACAATTATGTTGGTATCATCAGCAACGACAAATACGAAGTTTTTCTTTCGTTTAATTTTGAAACTAGTGCTCACTAGTCAGAGGACGCATGGACAACACGTATACTGCCCATCTTCCATACTTCAGAGAGTTCCATCACGAGTGACATTTTGTTTTTTAAATTAGATAGAAAATCGCTTTGAGAATAATCCTGGTTGTACAACTATATCTGTAATATTTTTAGCTCTCTTAAAATGCTCTTCCGACTTAGTACTTGTGTATTCTTGATCGTATCCGTCCAATACATCAATGATGATCGTATTCGATCCATAGTGATATTTCAGGTGTTGAACATATTGATCAAAATTTATGAGTATTTGAGAAGATGACGTCATCACTCCACGTAAAAATAAAGACGGTGCTACGCTCTTAATAAGCGAATTTAGTCGGTTTTGCTTTTAATCAACGGAGTCGTATATTAATTTCAAGACTTTAAAAATGAACTTTTCAAGTTAAAATAATAAGGACTTAACGTAACTCCGTGAAAATGTGGTCAAGATCGTACAACAGGTAATACGTAAATTTAACCATTTGCTTTGAAATGTTTACGTAATTTGTTTTGGGGTTGTGAAAGGCTTAGCTTCCTTGGTTACAGGCATTCAGCTTGGCTCCTTCCGGATTTGTTCTATAGTTTTTTGGTTTGACTGATCTATGTTATTTTTATTTCTGGATTATTGTCTAAATATTTAAAAATAATTCCTCGACTCGTGTGAAATAATGATTAAATTGAGTAGCTTATAAATAGGGAAAATATAATCATAAGAAATGTTTAAAAACAAAATGTTATTTTGAATATATTTAGAACTATTAATATACGTATACGTAAAAACTGTATTAAAAATAACTCGGAAAAAACTTAATCGATATTTTTAAAGTAATAAGTAAGGTTGCGATTTGGTTGACGCGAGTGAAATGTATTGAAAGGGAAGGTGAAAAGAAAATGAAGGTGATTTTTTATTAATTATAGTTAGTTTAAAAATATCTAATTTTGGCATTAAATTAAAGGAAACCTCCAATAAATCAGAAGACATGTACCTTCGCCTTAATTGAATTCACTTGATACGTTAACTCTTTGAATCGAAAGCCAAATTACTTTCATGATTATTTTCACTCGCGCACAATCGTGCGTACAACAGTGCGTGTCGAGGATATATTATGAAGCCAAAAATAGGGAGTGTTTTGATTAGTTCTCCTTTTAACTGAATCCTATATTTTCAAACATTTCCTATATTATCCCGTATTTCCTTGAAATGTCCTATAAGGTCCTATAATTTTCAGTTAAGACATTTTGGGGATCAATCTACGCCCCATCAAAAGCTATTACATAGATAAGATTTGGTTCTCACAATTTGAACCGAAGGTACCTAAAGGGTAGGGCGCTCAAATATGTTCTGAACGGTTTCAGATTCAACCAAAAAGTAGTTCCTGTAAAACTGGAAAAGAAAATATCATTTTTGAATGTTATTTTTCCTGGAATTTGCCCTATAAATTATAAAATCCTTTCTTAAGCTCATTTTAGTCCTATATTATACTATAAAACTAATTGTGTGTATGTATAAGCCTATATTTTGAAAAATAATCCTATAATTCCTATAAGTAGTTGAAATTTATGGCCGGGCTCGCTGTGAATCTGAATCTTTCCGATTTTTTATTTATCACAATTAGATAACTACATTTCCCGTTTGTTATATTACGAGAAAATTAATTATTCTTAAAGGGAGAATTGAATCTAATTAAATGTTATTATTTAAATAGGTCCAATCGATCAGTAAAAAAATTACAAACAAATATTAAACTAGAAATAAATTTAAAAGTTACCCGGAAAATAGGCTTAGCTGAATTCATGGAGATCCTGAATGTCTTCGCATTGATGGGTCTGCGGCTAATAGAATGTTATCGGACGTCTCACGGAGATCTCGCCTTAACGACAGGTCTTTTCTTATTAATCACTCACCCATCAATGCGATGATGATTTCGATGAATCCAACTAAACCTATTTTCAGTTTAAGTTTTAAATTTATTCAAGTTTGATGAACGTTAAATGTAGGCCTAATTAAACTCTTTAATGATTCAATTAAATCACTTGTTGTAAGGTTGGATTCTCCCTTTAATAGTCGGAACGATAAAATCACTCCATTTTGCTCTTCACCCTGCTACCTTTATAAGGGCTCTTTAGCCGCGTTCATACTAGGCCTTGAAATTGATTTAACCGGTTTGAAAAGGATTCGCTGGAGTCGTGTGAACGGGAAACCGTCTTTTCTCGAATCGATTTGATTATATTTCTTGAATATGATCGGGAACCTATTTCATACCGATTCGGTTTCAACAACCGATCGATGAAGCAACAATAAATCGATTGTGAACTCGTGACGCTTAATACGATTCCTGGCTATTCTAATATTTGTTTGATATAACCGTTTCAAATCGATTAAGAAATGCTAGTGTGACCGTATCTTTTAATTGGTCGGTTTTTTTTATTACGAGTGTACGGGTACCCATTTTCAAGTTGACATCGATACCTACCCCGATCCCTTAAGATGGGCTTTTTTTGGAAAATAGCCTAATCTCCTCGGGAAATAAAGATATTTTTATCCTGTGTGAAACTAGTTAGTACCCGTTAGTTATTTCAATTGCCACCACCTGTGAAGAAGATGTTGGGTCGCGGGCGGGATTTGAACCCACAACCTTCGCTTACAGGGCGGCCGCGCTACCATTTAACTGGGTCACTATAACCGATAATAGACTACTTTACACAGTAATTGTATTCGGTAATCGATCATTTACAAGTAATCGTATTCGCCTAGCATTGTGAGAAACAAATTAATATTTACATTTAAATGATAAAATGGTTCCAAATACATTAATAAATATGTAAGAAGATTATCTGGAAGAATTAAAAGGTATTACAGCAATTACACACGAAGTTTTTGCTAAATTAAACATGGAAACAGTGGGCAATGTTGTATGATTTGTCTTCGTAGACGGAGATAGAAAGTTCTTAAATATTGATAAGGCTTTACCGTCTCTTGAATAAATAAAGTCTTGCAATACGAATTACGCCATCTTTAACACTGTTAGGTTTCTTTCCTTTTAATTATGGGCATTTTAGTCTAATTAAAAATAGTACCAACCGCAAGCTTGGTTTTTAAAATAAAAATAAAAAATAACAAAGAGAAAGACTAAATTTTAAATACCATATGGCGACAACTTAGAGATACTTTAACTTCAAGTTTTTATACTCGAGTGAGCCAACCATATCAATATTATACAAATTGGGAAACAAAATTTACCTCTCCAAGTACTACCGCTAACCAAATTTTTCGGATAAATGGTTTATTCATTGAGTCCATTATTTTAAGCTAGAATTAAAAGTGAAATTTTTCATTTTTTCACAAAAACTGAAAATTTTCCAATTGGTCCATTTTTGTCCAATCTAGAAAACCTTTTTCCATTTGGTTCATTAAAAACTTAAAAAGTTTTGTTGTAATTTAATCTCCGAAACTTTTAAATTGAATCTTTGTATAGATAACTTCGCGTAGCCGGCACGTTCTCCCGCTATGGAAAAAACACAAGTAGAAATAATTATTTTATAATTTTATATTTACCGTAGATTTTCGAAATAGATTGTAAAATAACCATAAAAAAAATATCTATTTTCAAAAGCTCACCCCAAATGTTCAAATACTACTATAAATTCTAGGTTGAGGAAAAGCCTCCAATTATTTCAAATATAGGATAATAATACTCGTACCTCTGAAAGAGAAAATTGTATTCCCCAACACAGGCTGCGCGATTCGACTTCGGCTACCTCGGCCGTGCCAAAATAGACAGACAGTAGACAGCGCCATCATATGATAGGTGGAAGAAGTTCAAAATATATATTTTGGCTATAAAATTCGTCCGCTAAATAGTATTTCAAATTCAAATGGGAAGATATATTCCTGTTTCGATAAATGTCGTAGCGATTCTTGCTGCCAGAACTTCTCATCCAGTTCTAAAGGCGAAAAGCTGAAGCGTATGCGTTCAGCGGATGCAAAAAGGGGGAATCGTATTTCGCGCGTTCGGCGAAAGCCTAAGCTTTCAACTCTTTTTCCAACTATGGTTTTTTTCTTTAAATCTTCGTTAAATAGTTCAAACGTTAATTATAATTTTAATCGAGGGGATTCTACAAACGTACGGAAAACGCGACAAGTTCTTTTCACAAAGAATGGCGTGGAAATGATGGTTCTTCTCAGTTAACTTTAATTTAGCCCTTTAACAATATTCTATTAAACACCTTGGATCACTTTTATATAGAGGGGACTTTTCAATACTACTCATGACAATGATAACGGGGGGGGGGGGGGGGGGTTCATGAAATACCTTCACTTTCTCTGTGAATTTCAACACTTTTAACTATCTAGACCTTTTCCAAAGGGTTAAGGGTACGTTATTTTCTTACTCTCGGATTTTATACTTTTCTCAACTATAACCCGACATTCAATCTGGCTTAAACACGAGGGGAGGGGGGCAAAATCCAAATGTACTCATCACAACACCACCGTCAATCTGGCAGAATACGCCCTAACCTAGCGTATCGTATCTGGGTGGATTATTCCACCAGATCCGCGACGGATGATTTAGCTATAACCAATTTCAGACTACAGTAAATATTAACGGTTTCAAGCATTTTGCGACCGAAAACGTAATAAAATTATAGAAAAAAAACGGAAAAAACATTAAAAATAGGGTTAAGATATGTTAGACTTTTAATAAAATTTTATCATGAAAATATTTAGTTGCCAAATTCAGACTATAACAGGGAAAAATTAACCAATATAAAGCGACCTAAACATATTAGTATAGCTTGTACGAAGGGGGACACTTTGACTTACAATCAGACACATAGGATCGATATCAAATTTAAATATGCTATTAACTATTTAATTATCTATCGAATGAAATTAGACTCATATCTGGACCTCGCCTAGTTTAAAACTTAGAGTAAATTAAAATTAAGAAAATGTCATTGGTATGTAGCCATAAGCGCAGTTGCCAAAAGATCAGTTCCCATTTGCGCACTCCCACAAGAGCGGTTTCTCAAAAGCGCAGTTTTGCCAAAAGAGCAGTTTCCCAAAAGCGCGGTTGCCAAAAGAGCAGTTCTCATTTGCGCATTTCCAAAAGGGTTTTTTCGTATAAACTCATTTTCTTATAATTGCGGGATCAGTTTTTGGACGTCTAATGCTGAAAATTTACAAAAATATTTTAGGTTAGGTTAAATAGCATAGGTAAGGATCGATATCAAATTTAAATATGCTATTAACTATTTAATTATCTATCGAATGAAATTAGACTCATATCTGGACCTCGCCTAGTTTAAAACTTAGAGTAAATTATAATAAAGAAAATGTCATTGGTATGTAGCCATAAGCGCAGTTACCATTTGCGCACTCCCACAAGAGCGGTTTCTCAAAAGCGCAGTTTTGCAAAAAGAGCAGTTTCCCAAAAGCGCGGTTGCCAAAAGAGCAGTTCTCATTTGCGCATTTCCAAAAGGGTTTTTTCGTATAAACTCATTTTCTTATAATTGCGGGCTCAGTTTTTGGACGTCTAATGCTGAAAATTTACAAAAATATTTTAGGTAAGGTTAAATAGCATAGGTAAGGTTAGGTTAGATTACGGTAGTGTAGGTTAGGCTATTTAATCTGTCATTCGTATAAACTCATTTTCTTATAATTGAGGGCTCAGTTTTTGGACGTGTAATGCTAAAAATTTACAAAAATATTTTAGGTAAGGTTAAATAGCATAGGTAAGGTTAGGTTAGATTACGGTAGTGTATGTTAGGCTATTTAATCTGTCTTTCGTATAAACTCATTTTCTTATAATTGGGGGCTCAGTTTTTGGACGTCTAATGCTGAAAATTTACAAAAATATTTTAGGTAAGGTTAAATAACATAGGTTAGGTTAGGTTAGATTACGGTAGTGTATGTTAGGCTATTTAATCTGTCATTCGTATAAACTCATTTTCTTATAATTGCGGGCTCCGTTTTTGGACGTCTAATGCTGAAAATTTACAAAAATATTTTAGGTAAGGTTAAATAGCATAGGTAAGGTTAGGTTAGATTACGGTAGTGTAGGTTAGGCTATTTAATCTGTCATTCGAGATTATGATTTTCGACATTATGTACCGAACTCTTTTAAAAAGAGATTTAAAATTAACTTAAAAATTAACAATGAAAGATTTTGTCTTATGTTCAAGGTATTAGGGTCAAGTGGACGTCTCCGGTTTAGAAATAATTTGGAGAACTGCGCTTTTGGGAACTGGGATTTTTGGGACATGCGCTTTCGGGAAACTGCGCTACTGGCTATAAACCATGTCATTAGCTAATTTTTGCCAATTTAGTGGGGGGGATACTTTGTGTTATATCTCCCCTCAAACACATAGGATCGATATAAATTTAAATATGTTATTAAGAATTTAATTATCTATCGAATGAAACTAGTCTCATATCTGGACCTCGCCTAGTTTAAAACCTAGAGTAAATTAAAATTAAGAAAATGTCATTAGCTAATGTTTCCCAATTTAGTGGGGGGGGATACTTTGTGTTATATCACCCTCACACACATAGATCGATATCAAATTTAAATATGTTATTAAGTATTTAATTATCTATCGAATTAAACTAGTCTCATATCTGGACCTAGCCTAGTTTAAAACTTAGAGATAATTAAAATTAAGAAAATATCATCTCCATTTTTTTCCCAAGTTCTGCGGGGGAGGATAATTTGTTTTATAACTCCCCTCGCACAAATAGGATCGATATCAAATTTAAATATGTATAGAACATTTAATTATCTATAAAATGAGATTAGTCTCATATCTGGACCTCGCCTAGTTTAATAGGTTTATAGCCAGTAGCGCATTTCCCAAAAGCGCAGTTCCTAAAAGCGCAATTTCAAAAGCGAAGTATAGAATTTATACTTTAAATTCGTTGTGAAATAAACAAAAAATCATATTTGCATTGTTAAAGTTTAATTAATATTTTAGTTAAAGTTTTATTATAAAATTAATGACGACCGACATCTTCATTTTCTAGGGAACAACTAATCTATACAAGGAGTGTTGATCTTAACTTAGACCTCTGACGTCATATCCGTCTATTAGTACCATAAGTAAATGTATATGTAATAAGTATACATATAACAAACTCCCCATACTTATACATTATTATTATTTTGTTAATAAAATTATTTTATATTTTGTTATTATTATTATTTTCATATTTTAACATAATTATTTTAAATTCATTAATAAACAAAATTCAACAAATTTTCTTTTAGGGAGAATTTTAGTAAAAATATCAGCTATATTATCATCCGTTTTAACATATTCAATATCGAATTCGTTACGCTCAATACATTCGCGTATGAAATGATATTTAATATCCACATGTTTAGAGCGATTATTCTCAATTCGATTTTCAGAGAAGAATATAGCTGCTTGATTATCACAGTAAATTTTGGGTTTTCTTAAATCTTTTTGATCACAAAGTTTACAAAGTTCTTTGATTATTCTCGTAATCCAAGTTATTTCTCGCGCCGCTTCTGCTAGAGCCATGTACTCGGACTCCATAGTTGATAAAGCTATGTTGGTCTGTTTTATAGCCCTCCAGTGGATAGGGTTTTTCCCAATATTTACAATATATCCGGTAGTCGATTTTCTGTTATCAATGTCTGATGCCCAAGATGCATCAGAATACGCGTTTATATTAATGTTCGATGAGGAATTATAATTTAGTCCATAGTCAGCTGTTGTACAAACATATTGTAATACGCGAGTGAGATAATTACAATGTTTTATTCCTGGGTTTGATGAGAATCTAGCTAGACTTGAAACTACGAACATAATATCCGGACGGGTACGTTGAGCTAAATATAGTAATACTCCTATTATTTGTCTATATGGGTAATTTACGGGATGTTCTTTATCGGAGCAATCATTTGCGGTTAAAACTATTCCAGTTGGTAATGGTGTTTCGTATTCTTTCTTTGTTTCTACGTTAAAGTATTGTTTTATCTTGTTAATATAACTGTTCTGATTTATATTTACACCACCAGATGAGAAATTAAATTCAATACCGAGAAAATATGAGAGTTCTCCTAGATCTGTAATCTCAAATGTACTTTTAAGAATATCGCTTAATTTCTTCATTACTTCCGTGTTTGGTGCAAGTATTATAATATCATCGATGTAGACGATAAGAATTCCGGTTAATTTATACCGATAGATGCAATTACAACCTGGTATTCGGGTATACCCAAGATCTATTAAAGTTTTATCGAGCTCACTAAACCACTGACGACCGCTCTGTTTTAACCCGTATAACGCCTTTTTCAACTTCCAAACATAGTCTTCTTTGCCTCGTATGATGAAGCCTAAAGGTTGATTTACATAAATCTCTTCGTCCAATAAACCGTACAAATAAGCCCCTTTTACATCTAAATGTCTATGTAACCATCCAAAACATATGACAAAGATTAATATACACGCTCTTATTAGAGAAAAATTAACTACAGGTGCGTAAGTTTGATTATAATCCATACCGAAGACTTGCTTAAAACCTTGGGCCAGTAATCGAGCTCTATATCGTACTATTTCTCCATTTGGTTTGCTCTTAACATCATACACCCATTTTGTTCCAATTATTTTCTATCTTCTGGTTTCTTTATTACTTCATACACGTCTCTTTCTTTTATTTTATTTAATTCAAATTCCATCGCTTCATTCCAGTTTTCTGATAAAGGACTTTGAACAGCCTCTTCGTATGATAATGGTATTTCAATACAGCGAACACTTATATTGCTTACTTTACTCGTAGATTTAAAATTAAATTCGTTAGGATCATATTTTTCTCCTCTTTGTTTCAAATAAGCTTTCATGCTCTTTTCCGAATTCGTTTGTTTGTTAAATTATCATAATGATACACATCAATACGTCCTTTATATTTTCCTTTTGAACGAACTGTTTCAGTTCTTTTCCATCGTTCAGGTACTTCTTCCATATCATCACCTTTAGGAGAGTTTTCTTTCTGAATTTTTATTTCTTCTGTTTTATTAGGTTCTTCTTTTTCTTCTTCAGTCCCTTCAGTCGACTCTATCGATTAATATTCTGATTCGACATCTATTTCATTTTCGGATTTATCTTCTTTTCCATTTTCAGATTGATCTTCTTTTTCATCACCAGGTTGATCTTCTTTTTCATTATTTCGGAAATTTTCATAATCAGTCCAATTTTCATGAAATACTAGTTGATAATCTTCATTTCGAGTTTCTCTCAAGGTTTGGATTCCTAACTGTTTTTCATCAAAAGTCACGTGTTTAGTTTCGTATACTCTGTTCTCTTTAGTATACCATATACGATATCCACGTGTTTGTATGGCGTACCCCACCATAATTCCTAATTTAGCTTTTCGTTCCAATTTATTTCGGTATACTTTTGGGATATAAGTAAACGACAAAGATCCATATTTCTTAAGGTGTTTAATTGAAGGTTTTCTTCCGTTCCAGAGTTCATTTGGTACTTTGTGTGGAAGTTTCGCATGAGGCAGTCGGTTAGTTATGTGCACAAAAGCATTTAACGTTTCTGCCCACAAAATTTGAGGTAATTGAGCTTCTTCAATTAATGCTCTTACTCCTTCTAAAGCTGTACGATTAAAGCGTTCGGCTACACCATTCATTTCTGGTGTGTAAACATTGGTTCGTTCTAATTGCACTCCATCCTTTAGACAACTTTCTTCAAAATACTTGGCACAATATTCAAGACCGTTATCCGTCCTTAATCGTTTTAATTTCTTTCCAGTATGTCTTTCAGCCCAATCTTTATATTCTTTATATCGGGAAAAAGCTTCGCTTTTCTTTTTCATTAAATATACTGTTGCTTTTCTTGAATAATCATCGACGAAACTTATGAAATAACGTGCTCCTCCTAGTGATACTACAGGTGACGGTCCCCATATATCGCTATATACTAATTGTAACGGGTCTTTCGTAGAAACTTCAGTTAACGGTTTTGAAGAACTTCTATGAGATTTTGTTAACTTGCAAATTGTACAAATATCCATTTCTTTACTAAGTTTTGGTATGCCTTGAACCATGTTATGTTTCACAAGTTCTTGCATTCTCTTAAAACTTGGATGTCCCAATCTCTGGTGCCATAATACTGTTTCATTTTTAATACTACAAGATAAACTCGTTATTCTTCGATTATTGCTTTCAGGAACTTTTGCGTCTACGTTATATAAATTATTAGCACCTAGCATTGCTCTCATAAGTATAATATTATTTTTATCATATACAGTTACTTTGCCATTAACTATTATTGTTTTACATCCTTTTGCATCTAATTGCCTTGTTGATAGAAGATTAAGGTTATAATTCGGTGCATAGCAAACATCCTTTAAATCTATCTCTTCTTCACCATTTGGTGTTCTTACTATTATTGGAACGGTATCCATTCCTAGTGCCTTAGCTTCTCCTTGTGCTATGTCTACAGGGTTTGACATCTCTGTATATTCGGTAAACCATTCTAATTTGTGGCAAAAATGATGCGTTGCTCCACAATCGAAAACCCATGTATATTTCTTTACGGCTGTTACTGCTGCCACCATAATTGACGAAGTAAAGGCTCTTTTATTACTATTATAATTACTTTCTTTCTGTTCCTTATGTTCTTGATTAAATCTCCCTCGATTTTTGTTTCTTCCATCTTTTATATCAGTTTTACAGAATGCTGCTATATGTCCAAACTTATGGCAACGATAACATTCTACCTCCTTACCCCGAGTCTTTTGTTTTGTATTATCTCTATCGTGTTTATTTTTATTAACTGATAAAAGTCCCATTTGATTCTTTAAATTATTTCCTTCGTTTTCAATTACAACTCTTTTCTGTCTATCGTATTCCGAAATTAACAGTAACGTACTTTATCTGGCTTAAAATCTGTATCGCTTAGCGAATAGGCACTGTTTACGATATATTGAAATTCCGGTGGTAATCTTGTGATCATCTGATATGAAACTTCATCGTCCGAAAGTTTCTTCCCAGCGAGTTCTAATTGTTCGGTAGTTGCTGTAATCCTAGCTAAATAAGCTGCCATTGATTCGGGTGGTGCATATTTAATGCTTAAAAATTCGGTTCTTATAGCGTGAATGCGAGCCCTAGACTTCGGTTCATGAATCTCTTCTAAAGCTTTCCACGCTTCTTGCGCTGTTTTATAAGGTGCTAAAATACTTTTATGAGAATTATCCACTGCCAACGCTATTTTAGACAAAGCCCGTTGTTTCCTTAATAAATATCTTTCCTTTTCATAAGCCTTAGCTTCTGATGTCGGTTCAGAATCAGTTCCATCTATTATGCCCCACAGGCCACAATCGAGAAGGGCCATTTTCATATCGAATTTCCACTGGACATAATTTTCATCATTAAGTTTCTTAAAAGCAAATGCTGGCGATGCCATTAAACTGGAATCCATATCTCTTTCTAAATCGTATCCAGTCGCCATAGAAAATCGTTTTCCACTTACTTATTTAAACGTTCGATTTAAGAAATTGTTAAGCCTTTGTCAATCCTCGGTTGAAACTTGAATGAGTTAACCACGCTTCTGCTACCATGTAGAATTTATACTTTAAATTCGTTGTGAAATAAACAAAAAATCATATTTGCATTGTTAAAGTTTAATTAATATTTTAGTTAAAGTTTTATTATAAAATTAATGACGACCGACATCTTCATTTTCTAGGGAACAACTAATCTATACAAGTAGTGTTGATCTTAACTTAGACATCTGACGTCATATCCGTCTATTAGTACCATAAGTAAATGTATATGTAATAAGTATACATATAACACGAAGTTTCCCAAAAGCGCAGTTCTCAACCAGAGACGTCCACTTGACCCTAATACCTTGAACATAAGACAAAATCTTTCATTGTTAATTTTAAGTTAATTTTAAATCTCTTTTTAAAAGAGTTCGGTACATAATGTCGAAAATCATAATCTCGAATGACAGATTAAATAGCCTAACCTACACTACCGTAATCTAACCTAACCTTACCTATGCTATTTAACCTTACCTAAAATATTTTTGTAAATTTTCAGAATTAGACGTCCAAAAACTGAGCCCGCAATTATAAGAAAATGAGTTTATACGAATGACAGATTAAATAGCCTAACCTACACTACCGTAATGTAACCTAATCTTACCTATGCTGTTTAACCTTACCTAAAATATTTTTGTAAATTTTCAGCATAAGACGTCCAAAAACTGAGCCCACAATTATAAGAAAATGAGTTTATACGAATGACAGATTAAATTGCCTAACCTACACTACCGTAATCTAACCTAACCTTACCTATGCTATTTAACCTTACCTATGCTATTTAACCTTACCTAAAATATTTTTGTAATTTTTTAGCATTAGACGTCCAAAAACTGAGCCCGCAATTATAAGATAATGAGTTTATACGAATGACAGATTAAATAGCCTAACCTACACTACCGTAATCTAACCTAACCTTACCTATGCTATTTAACCTTACCTAAAATATTTTTGTAAATTTTCAGCATTAGACGTCCAAAAACTGAGCCCGCTATTATAAGAAAATGAGTTTATACGAATGACAGATTAAATAGCCTAACCTACACTACCGTAATCTAACGTAGTCTTACCTATGCTATTTAACCTTACCTAAAATATTTTTGTAAATTTCCAGCATAAGACGTCCAAAAACTGAGCCCGCAATTATAAGAAAATGAGTTTATACGAATGACAGATTAAATTGCCTAACCTACACTACCGTAATCTAACCTAACCTTACCTATGCTATTTAACCTTACCTAAAATATTTTTGTAATTTTTTAGCATTAGACGTCCAAAAACTGAGCCCGCAATTATAAGATTATGAGTTTATACGAATGAAAGATTAAATAGCCTAACCTACACTACCGTAATCTAACCTAACCTTACCTATGCTAATTAACCTTACCTAAAATATTTTTGTAAATTTTCAGCATTAGACGTCCAAAAACTGAGCCCGCTATTATAAGAAAATGAGTTTATACGAATGACAGATTAAATAGCCTAACCTACACTACCGTAATCTAACCTAATCTTACCTATGCTATTTAACCTTACCTAAAATATTTTTGTAAATTTCCAGCATAAGACGTCCAAAAACTGAGCCCGCAATTATAAGAAAATGAGTTTATACGAATGACAGATTAAATTGCCTAACCTACACTACCGTAATCTAACCTAACCTTACCTATGCTATTTAACCTTACCTAAAATATTTTTGTAATTTTTCAGCATTAGACGTCCAAAAACTGAGCCCGCTATTATAAGAAAATGAGTTTATACGAATGACAGATTAAATAGCCTAACCTACACTACCGTAATCTAACCTAATCTTACCTATGCTATTTAACCTTACCTAAAATATTTTTGTAAATTTCCAGCATAAGACGTCCAAAAACTGAGCCCGCAATTATAAGAAAATGAGTTTATACGAATGACAGATTAAATTGCCTAACCTACACTACCGTAATCTAACCTAACCTTACCTATGCTATTTAACCTTACCTAAAATATTTTTGTAATTTTTCAGCATTAGACGTCCAAAAACTGAGCCCGCTATTATAAGAAAATGAGTTTATACGAATGACAGATTAAATAGCCTAACCTACACTACCGTAATCTAACCTAATCTTACCTATGCTATTTAACCTTACCTAAAATATTTTTGTAAATTTCCAGCATAAGACGTCCAAAAACTGAGCCCGCAATTATAAGAAAATGAGTTTATACGAATGACAGATTAAATTGCCTAACCTACACTACCGTAATCTAACCTAACCTTACCTATGCTATTTAACCTTACCTATGCTATTTAACCTTACCTATGCTATTTAACCTTACCTAAAATATTTTTGTAATTTTTTAGCATTAGACGTCCAAAAACTGAGCCCGCAATTATAAGATAATGAGTTTATACGAATGACAGATTAAATAGCCTAACCTACACTACCGTAATCTAACCTAACCTTACCTATGCTATTTAACCTTACCTAAAATATTTTTGTAAATTTTCAGCATTAGACGTCCAAAAACTGAGCCCGCTATTATAAGAAAATGAGTTTATACGAATGACAGATTAAATAGCCTAACCTACACTACCGTAATCTAACGTAGTCTTACCTATGCTATTTAACCTTACCTAAAATATTTTTGTAAATTTCCAGCATAAGACGTCCAAAAACTGAGCCCGCAATTATAAGAAAATGAGTTTATACGAATGACAGATTAAATTGCCTAACCTACACTACCGTAATCTAACCTAACCTTACCTATGCTATTTAACCTTACCTAAAATATTTTTGTAATTTTTTAGCATTAGACGTCCAAAAACTGAGCCCGCAATTATAAGATTATGAGTTTATACGAATGAAAGATTAAATAGCCTAACCTACACTACCGTAATCTAACCTAACCTTACCTATGCTATTTAACCTTACCTAAAATATTTTTGTAAATTTTCAGCATTAGACGTCCAAAAACTGAGCCCGCTATTATAAGAAAATGAGTTTATACGAATGACAGATTAAATAGCCTAACCTACACTACCGTAATCTAACCTAATCTTACCTATGCTATTTAACCTTACCTAAAATATTTTTGTAAATTTCCAGCATAAGACGTCCAAAAACTGAGCCCGCAATTATAAGAAAATGAGTTTATACGAATGACAGATTAAATTGCCTAACCTACACTACCGTAATCTAACCTTACCTATGCTATTTAACCTTACCTAAAATATTTTTGTAAATTTTCAGCATTAGACGTCCAAAAACTGAGCCCGCAATTATAAGAAAATGAGTTTATACGAATGACAGATTAAATAGCCTAACCTACAGTACCGTAATCTAACCTAACCTTACCTATGCTATTTAACCTTACCTATAATATTTTTGTAATTTTTTAGCATTAGACGTCCAAAAACTGAGCCCGCAATTATAAGATAATGAGTTTATATGAATTAAAGATTAAATAGCCTAACCTACACTACCGTAATCTAACCTAACCTTACCTATGCTATTTAACCTTACCTAAAATATTTTTGTAAATTTTCAGCATTAGACGTCCTAAAACTGATCCCGCAATTATAAGAAAATGAGTTTATACGAAAATACCCTTTTGGAAATGAGCAAATGAGAACTGCTCTTTTGGCAACCGCGCTTTTGGGAAACTGCTCTTTTTGCAAAACTGCGCTTTTGAGAAACCGCTCTTATGGGAGTGCGCAAATGGGAACTGCTCTTTTGGCAACTGCGCTTATGGCTACATACCGTTTATTAATCATCTTATAAGAGGAGGACTTTAATTCATCTATACAGGGTGTTTCAGAAAGGTCTGGAAAAAATGAAGGGGGTTCTTCGTGGGGTCAGACTGAGTGAAAAAGGTTTATGAACCTTTAGTCTCACGCGCTGCGTTGCGTAGTTATGAGCCCTTGAAAATAGTCCTCAAAAATACGAAAAACGACCGAAACGTGTAGGTAAGATTGTGCCTTTGACCATTATTGTTTTTCTATTTAATTGTGCATAAGCTAATTATCGAGAGATAAGTGAAACAAGGTGTTTATTAACTAAAAAAAGCGTTTCAACATGTTTAGGAGTGGGCAATCATTAACTTTGGTCAGAAGAACTTGAACTCAAACTGTGGTTTCGGGTGTTGAAAAGGGAATTTTACAAGACACCATTATTAATTACCATATTTATCAATTGTTAAATAATCGGAATCAGAAGTATTTACAAAAATTGTTCGAAATGCATTCCGTCAGCGTTGATACACACTTGAGCCCGTCTAATAAATGATTGTCTAACTCGTGCGTTGCGTATGGTTTCGCAGGCATCAATAATCCTTTGACGTAGATCTTCCACGTCACGCACTTCACTAACATAACAAAAGTCCTTAAGGTGGCCCCAAAGAAAGAAATAACAAGGGTTTAGGTCCGGAGATCTGGCTGGTCACGCAACCGTTCCGCCACGACCAATCCACCTCAAAGGGAATGTTTCATTTAGGAGAGAAAAATGAGGTGGTGTACCGTCGTGCATAGACCACATGTATCGTCTCAAGGCCAATGGTTCGTCTTCAAGAAGCTCGAATAGATTGTCTTGAAGAAACGGGAGATATGCCTCACCATTAAGCCTTGGCTGCAAAAAGAATGGTCCAATTAAATGGTCACCAACAATTCCGCACCAGACGTTAAAGCTGAATTGAACTTGGTGCGCCTTAACACTTGTAGCGTGGGGTTTTGTTGCGCCCACTGATGCCTGTTGTGCATG
Organism: Odiellus spinosus; assembly: GCA_963920705.1. Classification (NCBI taxonomy): domain Eukaryota; kingdom Metazoa; phylum Arthropoda; class Arachnida; order Opiliones; family Phalangiidae; genus Odiellus; species Odiellus spinosus. The sequence goes on along the minus strand of OY987225.1, from coordinate 11,538,686 downwards.
TTCAATATGCCATCACGGGAAAAATTGGCCTCATCCGTAACTAAAAGGTTTTGGGGTAAGTTGATGTCTTGATGTTGAGCGATAAACCACTGACAAAAGTCCAGTCTGCTCGGGTAATCCGTTTCGTTAAGGGCTTGGACCTTCTGTAGATGGTAAGGGTGAAACTGATGTCCTCGGAGTGTTCACCAGATAAGAACGTGACTTACTCCCAATTGGCGTCCAACTCGCCTAGTGCTTGTTCCTGGATCTTCGTCGAAAATGGTGAGTTCCTCCACCTCTTCAGGAACGTCTGGAGCTACAGCACCTCGTCCCGCCGGTTGGATATGTTCACCTTCGCTCAAACGTCTGTCGACAGTTTGGATAGTTTGTTGATTACGGAGAAGACTGGACTTTTGTCGGTGGTTTATCGCTCAACATCAAGACATCAACTTACCCCAAAATCTTTTAGTTACGGATGAGGCCATTTTTCTCGTGACGGCATATTGAACATGCAAAACAGGCATCAATGGGCGAAACAAAACCCCCACGCTACAAGTGTTAGGGCTCACCAAGTTCAATTCAGCTTAAAGGTCTGGTGCGGAATTGTTGGTGACCATTTAATTGGACCATTCATTTTGCAGCCAAGGCTTAATGGTGAGGCATACCTCCCGTTTCTTCAAGACAATCTGTTAGAGCTTCTTGAAGACGTACCATTGGCCTTGAGACGAGACACCACCTTATGTTTCTCTTATAGTCAGGGCCTTCCTTAATGAAACATTCAATTTGAGGTGGATTGGTTGTGGCGGAACGGTTGAGTGGCCAGCCAGATCTCCGAACCTAAACCCTTGTGATTTCTTTCTTTGGGGCCACCTTAAGGACTTCGTTTATGTTAGTGAAGTGCGTGACGTGGAAGATCTACGTCAAATGATTATTAATGCCTGCGAAACCATACGCAACACACAAGGGATCTTCGAACGAGTTAGATAATCATTTATTAGACGGGCTCAAGTGTGTATCAACGCTGACGGAATGCATTTCGAACAATTTTTGTAAATACTTCTTATTCCGATTATTTAACAATTGATAAATATGGTAATTAATAATGGTGTCTTGTAAAATTCCCTTTTCAACACCCGAAACCACAGTTTGAGTTCAAGTTCTTCTGACCAAAGTTAATGATTGCCCACTCCTAAACATGTTGAAACGCTTTTTTTAGTTAATAAACACCTTGTTTCACTTATCTCTCGATAATTAGCTTATGCACAATTAAATAGAAAAACAATAATGGTCAAAGGCACAATCTTACCTACACCTTTCGGTCGTTTTTCGTATTTTTGAGGACTATTTTCAAGGGCTCATAACTACGCAACGCAGCGCGTGAGACTAAAGGTTCATAAACCTTTTTCACTCAGTCTGACCCCACGAAGAACCCCCTTCATTTTTTCCAGACCTTTCTGAAACACCCTGTATAATTAATATCGTTTTATCTATTGATCTTAACCATAAATATGTTCATTGCCTTTTAAGTTTAGTTTAATAGCATCAAACCAATTGGTTTCCCTTTTTTATATTTAGATATGGTACTCCCAGCTCTCTCCACGGGAAGGCTAGTTTGACACACTTGGACTTATATCCTTGAGAGAGCCTCTAGGGAGCCCGATTAATTAGATATTAACGGATACTTCCTCTGCCTCCCAAGGGACGATTGGTTAACTAAGAACCTTATCGGCGTATTTATACTTCTTTAATATTCCTACATAGTATGAAAAATGTTCAAAGACGTAGAAATATTTCCCTTATCGTCCAAGAGATATCGAGGCCCTTTTTATAATTGCCGATTTTCAGTGAAATGGCTGTCTCGTTCAAGAGCAATCGAGGCTCATATTCTGGATATCCGGCTCACAAGGAGCCGTTGATGTCTCGTTCAAGAGTAATCGAGGCTCATATTCTGGATATCCGGCTCACGAGGAACTAGTGTTGTCTCGTACCTGAAAGGTTTTTCTTTGGATCTCAAGTTTATAAATGTATTGGCAATGAAGAATGTCTTGTTGCGCCGTCTCATGTCCTGGATATTCTAGTGCAATCCATTTAGCGTACATGCATGTAATTGGTCCACAGTCGTAACCATTGTTTTGCTTTGGAAAGTTATCTGAAGAACTCTCTATCACCCAGCTTGGTTGTGGATCTTGACGATTAAGATTGAAAACCTCTTTAATATTAAGAACATCTTCAAGATGCTTGCCATTGTATTCTCCCTTATGCTCATGAATTAGTGATTCTGCACGATTTACTTCCAAAACAGAATCGTAAACAGTAAATAGAAAGGTGTTCAAGTCTCTGGCTGAAAGTCGTTTAACTGTGCAGATGAAAATGATTTTCTATCAACATGACAATAAAGTTTAATTTACAGAGGTTTAGATTTTCATATACCTTCCTGATCTTAAACACCGAATAACGTGTGTGTAGAAAAGTGTATCCTGGAATGAAATTTCGGGACACCGCTTTTCTAGCATTTCGAAATAACTTCTAATCATGTCATCGTGAAACCATTGATTATTATTAATTATATCGAATTCTCGTTGCCCTAACTGACATCTTCGATCAGCTTTAGAATGATTTTCAATGTTATCATCTGAGGATAAAACTACGACCATCGGTACAGATGCTGAGCATTTAGGCTTAATGTTTACATCATCAACTTCACTAACTCTCGTATTAACATCTTGAAATATAGAGTTGTCTTTTTCACCAAGAAGAGATATTTCGCCTGAAACTCTCTTTTGGGCGTCTCCACATTCCAAATCAATTATTTTCCTTTTTAATTACCCTCTAATATTTATTCTTGGCTCAGAAATAAATCCTCCAGTTTTCGTATCGTCGAAGCAATGAATAACCTGGGCTTTGTTGGTATACTTCCCTGGATCTTTCAGAAGCATCTTTCTTTATTCGAGGTCTGGTTTTTTTAAATGTTTCCTTGATTTCGTCGTACTTCCTTTTGCTTCTGTTTTGATTCGGTAGAGGAATTCTGGAATTGATCAATGCACGCAAATGCTGTTGCCGGTTGTATATTTAAAGCTTTTGTACAACTAAGTCAGCGCGTAATAAGTACTCTCGAAGGAGGCAAATCACTTTCAGAAGTTTGTTGTATCCTTCAACGTGACCTTGGGTATACATTAGGTTATCTATGTAGTTAACTTAGCCCTTTTTTAATTTATCTCTTAGCTTATAGGTTTCAGGTATTGACTTTGAGTGTTGCTCAAAATGCCAGGATAAATCACCAGAAAGCAACCTGTTCCACAAAGGAAAAGTCGGTAAATAGTTCTTTTGAATGTATGCCAATAAATCTGGCCCGTAGTAGTGATTTATTTCTCTTGACTGATCCAAATTTTCGTGTTTTGCAATTTCAATCCTCGCTTGGTCGATTAGAGAATCTGATAAGTTTTTAAAATACTTATTACCGGACAATAAATCCTCTTCTTCGTATATGGGTGAATGAACGGTGCAGTCTTCGTTCTCTTCGTCCGCTTTTTGTTCAGCTGGCTCCAATAAAGTTTGGTCTATTGGATTTTCACCAGATTTTCCCAAAGAATCCGCAAAATTAGACATAATTTGGACAATTTTATTTGTGAAGTCATTTTTGTACTTAGACAAGAGAATGACTGCCATGCAAACTATTTTGTTTTACTTCCCTCAAAAACAGAGAATTTATTATGACGCTCAACATAAACAATCCAAATCTACGCTCAGAACCATAGCATTTCCTCATCAGTCTACTTCCATCATTCATCATATGAGAAAGGCCGCATTGACGTTTCCCTCCAGAATATTTCTGCATACGTCCAAATACTCGTGGAATTCCATGGAGTGGAATTCTTTCAAAGCGGCGCAGATTAGTACTAAGCTTCTGTCACTAGAAATAACTGCGGGCTTAATGATATCTCTAGGCCCAGAATAGTTTTTTGAGCTTTTAGAAATCCATGGTAATGGAGTTAAACTATCTTCCCCCTTTTCAGTTATTTTTGAACTGATGTTTGCCAACTTTCTGTGCTACCGTCCCAGTTGCTTCCCAAGAAAAAATCAGTTCGTTTGCAGTTCTCCCGGAAAGTTCTGACTGAAGCTTTAGTGTACATAAGAACGGTACATGGATTTAAGCCAACGCGTCGAACGTAATGGCCTTGGGTTTCCGCAAGTTGGTTTAAACTCACGAAAACATCTATGGCTAATCTTTGCTTTTTCCACATTTCGGCTTTTATCTGTCTCATTGTTACTTTTCTAAGCGTTGAATTTGTTAAAGCTCCCCTCACTATATCGTACGCTTTGGTTTTTCCGTCCATTTCCATCAGGGCTTCAGAAGGTTTTGATTTTTAACGAATGTCTTTCGCAGTTTTTGTCGGGGTTTGCCACAAAATTGGGGACAAGCAATCATACTGGGAGGATGAGGAGGGAATACCGTTGTTTTCAATAACGAAGGTATAGTCGTCAAAAATTTTGCTTTCACATTTCGCTTTGCATTTATATTGTTTTGACTTTCGTCGCGAACAATAAAGGTTGCACTGGAACCAAAACCCGGAAGCTACTGAATCATAGGGATCATAGTGATTTTCTATACACCACATGCAGTGAGAATTTTTATCGTTTAATACAGGGTGGTAAAGATCAGACCTACACCTATCTTTGTGGACGTCCCCCAATAATGCCGTTGGATGACGTCACTATACTACAGTGTAGACCTCGTATACAGGGTGTAAGTAAATACGTGTCATTGCAATCAAATGAGATCTTTTTATGGGTTTAATAGGGTAAATGACAGATGGCTAGAAACATTGCAGAGGCACAGATCTGAACCTCGTAATTCAATAGATGACTTAACTCCAAGACATTTTATTTAACAACTTTAATAATTAGATAGTGATTGAATTGAATCGCCGCGAGGCCAAAACTGAATCCGTACGGTTACGGTAAGCACATCAGCGTAAATGTTCGATGTGTCTACCATCGTGGTACAGGCACTCTTTGCCAGCATTTGAGGAGTGATTCCATTGATAGCGGCTCGAATTCGGTCCTTTAAGTCTTCTGCGCCCATCGGTTTTGTTTCGTAAACGACTCCCTTATCATATATCCATAATAAGAAATGAAGCGGGGTAAGGTCAGGAGACCGTGCTGGCCACGGAATTGGTCCACCTCTATCTATCCAAAGGTTGGGAAAGTGGTCGTTCAGCCATTGACGAACATTGACTACCCAATGTCGTGGGGCTCCATCCTGTTGGAACCACATGTTGCGAATCACTGCTAATGGCAGCGTCACTAAATCGTCCCGCAGGAAGTCCAAGTACAATTCTCCAGCCAGTAATGTTAGCATCGAAGAAAAAGGGACCGATAATTCGGTTCCCAAGAATGTCTACCCAGACATTTACCTTCCATCGAATTTGATGGTAATGGTGTCTTAACCAATAGGGATTGTGATGGGTCCAGTAATGCATGTTATAATGTAACTGATTAAAATAAATTTACAAAGAAATTTTAGTGCACTATTCATTTTTATTTAAAAAATTATAAATAAAACATTGTCTCTACTAGTTTCGGCGTTGCGATTTTCGCTGCCATCATCAGGAGTAATGATAAAGTAAAATTAATTTGGGTGCGAGATAAGCTCGGCTACGTTGGATTTTGACCCGACAGTAAAACATTCCTTCCAAGGGGGGACAAGTTCTGAACCTGGGCCCAGATCGCGATTCATGTTGTTTTTGTTTTTGTGGATCTCCAATGATTCTAAAAAATCTAGTGCTGTGTTTTTTCTCGTGTTGAGTAGTAGTTTAGTTTGATCTAGTTGAATAATGTGAGGCTCTTGTTGTTTTTTGGTATTCGTTGAGATGTGTTCGGTTAGTGCTGAACATAAATCTTTGGTTTTTATGGCTCGTGTGTGTTCTTTATGTCTTGTTTCTAACTTCCGCCTAGTTTGTCCTATATATATATTGTGCCACAGGAACAGGGTATGGAATAAACTCCACATTTTTGATTTTGTTCTAGGTGTGTTTTTATACTAATTAAATTTTGTGAAATTTTGTTAAGTGGACAGAAAGCTGTTTGCTTTTGTGTGTTTTGAAATTAGTTGAGCTAATTTAGTTGTTATTTGCGGATAAAATGGTAGGGGTAGGTATGTTGGTTTATCTAATTTTTCTACAGAGGATAGGTTAGATGAGGGGTAAAGAAGTTTTTTTAATTTATTTATTGCATTGTTTTCTGTTTTTAATTCAAAGCCTCTGTCCTGGGCTATGTCTTTTATGTTTTGTAGTTCGATTTCTTACAATCTAGCTGTGTTGCATATTTTGTACGCACGATAGACAAATTTGTAAAAAGAGCTGACATTTTGTGATTTAGGGTGTGCTGATTTGAAGTGTGGGATTGTACATACTGAAAAAGGTTTTCTGTATCATTACTCCTGATGATGGCAGCGAAAATCGCAACGCCGAAACTAGTAGAGACAATGTTTTATTTATAATTTTTTAAATAAAAATGAATAGTGCACTAAAATTTCTTTGTAAATTTATTTAAATCAGTTAAATTCTGCGCTAGTAGAAGGGTCAACAATAACCTTTTATGCTATAATGTCTTACCGTACCATCCCTGTGAAATGTAGCCTTGTCCGAAAACAGAACCTTTTGCAAAAATAGTGGATCGGCTGCAATTTGGTCACGCATGGTAAGACAAAGGTCTTGCCGTCTTAGGTAATCATCGTCTGTTAAGACTTGATGGTGGTGGATATGATAGGGCCGGTAGTGGTGGCGATGTTTAATGGCAAGAACAGCTTAGTCCAACCTCGTGTGTGACCGATCTACTACTGGTATGAGGATTGGCTTCAAAACGTGCTACAATATCCACTTCTCGGTCTTCTTAACCGAGTATACGGTCTCGCCTACGTTCATGGTCCTCGATAAGGTTGTCTCTAATGTCGATGAAGCTGCTTCGAACCAGATGGCGTCGGTGGGGGCAATGTTCTACATAAAGCAATGCCGCTCGACGTACGTTACCTAGACATTCACCCAGATTAAACATCATGTCCAATTTTCTCTGGTTAGAATAGGCTGGCATTCGACTACAACACGAGTCTTACTACGGTAACGCGAGCTTAGATGGTACCTTAGGGCGCACACGTTTCATTAAACAAAGTTCTTTTTTTCTCCGCGTCAAAGGGAACTTTGGCCTTCTACTTCAAAAATCTTTCTAACTTTCCTTAACTTCACCAAACGTGTTTATTATTGGTCATTCATTATTGCTACAGTATGTTTTTACAACATTTGATTTAGCAGGCGTGTTTTTACAAACATCACTACACAAAAAACATAGTCCAATAACGAGTGGCCGATAATAAAACACGTTTGGTGAAGATAAGGAATCCAGACGATGTTTCGTAAGAAAGATTTTTGAAGTAGAAGGCCAAAGTACCCTTAGACACGGAGAAAAAATAACTTTGTTTAATCAAACGTGTGCGTCCTAAGGTACCATCTCAGTTCGTCTTAAACCAGATCAGACGAAAGAGCGCTATAATAACTTTAGTGAGATAATCAACCAGCGAAGAATGTCATCACCATTTGAAGTCAACAGAACAACGATGCGTCTTTCATTTATCACCAGAAAGAGACGACCTGGCTACGAAGAATTGAAACATGCAAGCAGTGAGTGCTAGGAAGATGTATGAAAGGAATGGCCACCTCATGTTATAACTTGCGTTTCAAAGGTGTTATCCCATTGGATCGAATCCCATTCGACCGAATTGATAAGATAAGAGATTCCGCCAAAATATAAAGTTTTTATAGCCATATTGGCGATTTCTGACTAAAATCAATCGTCTATTATAAAAATAGTTACCAGGTTAAAATAAGATAAGAGCAATATATTTATCCGAAAATTTCGAGTATTATAGTACATCAGGAGCAACCATTTAAATTGAGGTTAAACCTTAGACAAACTAGTATTAGTATAAGAATTAGTTCAGAAATATGAATGGTTTAAGAGTCATAGTGTAAGAATTAAAATGAATTTAAAGGATTAGATCTCAGAGTTAGGATATCATAATTGACGACTAAGCCTCTGCGGGATATATAATCGACTAAAATGCAAGCTCTATTAACTTGTACAGGAGGCACGTTATTTCAGCCTTATCAATAATTTTTAAAATCTGCTATCTCTATAAATAATAAAGGGATACCAGACTCTTCTAACAAGTTATTTTTGAAGCATTCAAACTGTTGTAAAATACGTAAAAAATATCAAAACTCACCAAAGGTTTCACGGTAATTTTCAATAAATTATCAAAGCTGCAAACTATAGTCTCGCTTAGCCTAAATCTGTCTCTATGAAATTTTAGAATGGAACATTCACGAGGAAAGTTAGTTGCTGATGCCATTATTATATCATATAAAAATGGCCCGTGAATAGAACCAACTCTTGTGGGCGCGTTATTTCGGGATAATGAACCATCACTAAATAACAATGGATATGGACTAATTAGGAACCGAGGAATTTAAACGGTTTGTTCCCCTTTAGTCCAAAAACGTTGGCCCAATGGGGGCTTCATTGGCCAAATATGATGGATTCCCAATTCGCCCAGACCAAAAATTCCACTTCCCATTTCACCCAAAACGTATGCCCCGTTGAACCAAAATATTCCTACTGCATTTTTTAATTCTAAATAGATTAAATTAAACGATAATTTAAGCGTTTTAAAATTTTATTCATTTGAAAATGGAACTCTAATGGATTCAATCGTCTAGAGGACAAAAAGTTCTGGTAGTTCGCGGGAAAATTAGGTTCGGTCAAGGAAGGTTGGGTTAGGTTAGTTAAGGTTGGGTTCGGTTAGTTAAGGTTGGGTTCGGTTAGTTAAGGTTGGGTTCGGTTAGTTAAGGTTGGGTTCGGTTAGTTAAGGTTGGGTTCGGTTAGTTAAGGTTGGGTTCGGTTAGTTAAGGTTGGGTTCGGTTAGTTAAGGTTGGGTTCGGTTAGTTAAGGTTGGGTTCGGTTAGGTTAGGTTAGATGAGGTTTAGTTGAATTCGGTTAAGTAAGGTTTGTTTGTGTTAGATTCGGTTTAGTGGGGTTCGGATAGGTTTGGCTGGGTTGGGTTCGGTTAGGTTGGGCTTTGTTTGGTAAGTGTTATGATAGTTAAATAATACTTAAATAAAAATATATATTTTACGAAACTGAATATAAAATGAGCGTTGAAAATGCCTTTCATTTGAAAAAATTATCAAATTGGTACAATTGGGTGTGGGCTAAAAGAATAAGGCTAAGTGGGAATTGGGTCAGTTTGGAATGGGATAGTTTGGGCAAAATGGTAATTGGCCATATCGTGGTACAACCGTTTAAATCTACGACCAGCAGAAGAAACTTTCAAATCTCATAGGCTTGTAATAGGCTAGGACGGTTTTGTTTTGGTTAGGTTACGTTTGGGTTGGGCTAAGTTGGGTTGTGTTAAGTTAGGTAAGGTTGGGTTGGAACTCTATGGGATTTTAATATAGAGTTTTGATAATTTCACATATCTGCTTGTCGTAAATTATTTTAAGTATTTTTCGGAACTCCTACGGTACTAGTTAGTCAACCACTATTGTTATTTAGTGGGGATTTGAATATCGTCATCTATTTCTTACAAACATCTCTTTCGGTTCATACGCTCCTTAAGAAATTGACTCGTTTTAAAAAATATTCTCAATTTTCTTTGAGACTAATTTCGTAATTTCAATAATTAGCCTCAAATATCTTTTAAGACTTTGGGAAATTTAATATTTTTAGTCTTGTTTTACCAGTCCAAATTGCTTAAAATAAATTGTTTCCAGAGCCTAGTATCCCTTTTTTAAATTAAATCTAACAAATACCTTAAAATGCAGCCGCAACATGGTAACGTAATGAATATGACTTAAAAATACAATTAAAAATCGGCAATTCGCTTTATAAAGTTAAATTTCGGTGATTGAAAATTATTTGTTTTTTAAACAGCAAGTTTTCGTAAATATTTCACAAAATAATTCATGGCTAGTGCTCATTTTACTTGGTCATTAAATTATTAAAAGACAATCAGATCTTTTGCTTGCAAAGATAGAATCTTTGCGTTTCTGGGAATTTAATTTAAATTCCATCGGTTATATTTAAGCAAAGATTCTTGTCCCATTGGACCGAATCCTAGTGGTGGTTTTTCGGTCGAATGGGATTTCCCATTGGACCGAATCCGCCAAAGTGCGGGTTTTTCGGTCGAATGGGAATTTTTTCGGTCGAATGGGATTCGGTCCAATGGGACAGGAGCGTTTCAAAGTCAGCTTCTGCTTTCAATTCCCCCTTTGTTTCCCCCCTTGGCTGATACCATATTTTATAATGCGCATCCTTTTTCGCGCACGCTACGTGTAACACTCGTGACTCCTTGCTAGAGAAGGAGCGAGCTATGGATTTTCTCAGCAGGGGTGCCAATTTACAATAAGGTTTCGATTCCACCACAGTTTGCACCGCGTAAATATTTACCTTATCCGTTATCCTTACGAATAGTTTATTTATTGGGATATTGAGCGCCTCGCTTTACGCGCGCTGATCATCACGTTTGGTGACCATTCGCCCGCAGCTGGTTCACTATCTGTGGTTCACCTTAATTTGGCAGCGCGTATAAACCTACTCTTTCCTTTATTTCTAAGAATTGTTTACTTAGAAATGTAAGGAGGGTTATTGAAAGAGGGTCCCCAACTTCATGTTGTACGAAATTTGTCACCCGCGATTAAAAGGATGACCTTGTACCATTACAATCCGTGAGAGAGCGGACTAAAACACTCCCCAAGCCCACTCTTCCAGGGAAATCCGAAATTATTCAGGCGCAGCTAAGGGGCCTAGGATATATCCTGCTGTAATTTGATGCGAGATGATGTAGGTATGTCACGTGAGTGCGCACCAAAAAAGCGCAGTTAGTTTCTTTGGACACAGAGAAGCGAGAGGAAAACTACGTCATCTAAACATTTCACGGACGGGTTGTGCTATACTAGTGGCCGTTCCTTTCATACATCTTCCTAGGTGAGTGTTTTCGGACTCGACATATGAGATACCTACATTCAGTAAAAGCTCGACAGTTCTTAATACGGCCTCGTTATTCTAAACATAAAAGGAGCTATTCAAGTATGGAAAATAGTCTACTTTGAATCTTTAAGATATTTTTTTACCATAGGAGTGGGAACTAACGTCTTGTCAGCCGGTTTGGAAAATAACCTCTCGAACAGCTCCATCCTTGGATTCTTCCAATGACTGGGATCACTTGTATGATGAAAATATCAGTAATGGTCCTCTATTAGCACGTCAAAACAAGAATTTCAGACAAAACTGTACCGTAAGGAATAGCCAATCATCAACCGACAATGGGTTGTAAATGGAACATTCAGTCTAGAATATTTCTTGGTTTGTCCAAGAGGAACTTGCTACCATATCTTTGACCTTTTAATTCCTTGTCTTCCTTGCCATCCCAGACTAAATCATTCGTCTTTATCAAATCAGTGGATTATCACAGTACAGCCTATGCCCATGTGTTAACTTATATTACAAGAATTTGTATTTTACATATTTACTTTAAAAATAAACATTTCATTGGGTGTGTCTATTAAAAAGTCTACGACCTTCCGCATATAATTAAGGGTGAAGCAGGACACTCTTTTGCATTCTCTGATTCATTGAGAATCCAAAACCTGCCGAAGTGCGGGTTTTTCAGTCGAATGGTATTCGACGGTTGAATGAGAAATCGTTCGATGGGATTTGACTAATTGAAAAACGACCTTATGATGCAGGAGCAATTTCACTGTACCAATTAATGGAAACCCGCGTGCTTCGGTTTACGGGTTTGGTTTCGTTCCAATGGGACTCGGCGCAAAGAAACGCAGCTCGAATGGGAAACTGCGCAAAATGGAAAACTGCACAAGCGGACGCAAACCCTTGTAGACAATCATGACGACATGCTTCAAAGAATGCTTTAACCAGCAACTACTTTCTAAGATTGAAAATGTGACCATCTTCATGAACTGGTCATATTACTCAGTTATTGTGGACAAAGCATCCAGCACAGCAACCCGTAAAGGCGACATGCCGAAATGGCTTGATGAGCCATACCATGGTCAATTTAACTAAATTGACTTGATATGGGCACTATCGACGGTCAAACATTCCACAGTAAATGACATTGCACATGTTAGACCAGAAAATTGCCTCCACGCTATTAAGCATTTGAAGAGTACTTGAAAAAATACAATTATTGAAACTGCAATTGAACCCCATATTATCTGTATATAAAACGACAGCGTAGATAAATGTTCGAATTAGATATGCGATTAGTGCTTAAAGACAAATATGCAAGGAGAATTTAATTTACAATTAATGCTTGCTTATATTGCAATGTTTTGTTCTATAAAGATAATACCGGTGTTTCTCCTGGTTAATTATACGGTATTTTTATAATCATTTAATGATTCATTGTAAAATAATAAAGCTAATATGGTGACCTCTCTATTGTTTAATCGTTATCCCAGTAAATACTTCATGGTTGGACAGAGTATAGTATATTAATATTAAGCATTCGTCAATTGTTTTTTCTTTAAGTCCGTCATTTTTGACAGGTAATAAATATGCCTAGTATATAATATTTTTTGGAAAATTAGGGTAAGTAGTAAATTTAACAAAACCTGGAGTTCATAATCAGGTCCTCTGCAGTGTGGGCAAGAGTAAGAGCTAAGAATATCTCGCACGTGACTGCTCTGGATAAAGTCAAAAGTTTATCACTTTATTCCATAAAAGTAAACAATTCCCCGTTAGTTAATACTATCAGCAAAGGGCCAGGTAAATGTGCTGGCAGATTCTGATTCGAGACACTACCGGTTCCAGTCGGTGTAAATAGTGAAATCGGAATTTCATCTAGTTGGGGAGAAGACAATATAGCTAAGGGAGGACGCCTAAATTCCGTTCCTCTTAAAATATCGAGGAAGAGTCCATATAACACGAGCTAGACACGGGTGATGACCTTTTTGGCTAGTACGTTTACCTGGCCCTTTGCTGATAGTATTAAGCTTCGGGACGTTGTTTACTTTTATTGAATAAATTGAAAGACTTTCGATAAAGTATATGTAGACGCGCAATTGCCTTTTGCTAGTTACTTCTTTTTCCCGCACAGTTATATATATTTTTTAAAATATAAACCATCTAACGTAGTGATATCAAATCAATTTTTATTAAATTAATTTCTTAAATGAATACAAAACATCCGGTCTAAGCCTCAATGGCGAAAAACTTCATAAAAAAATTGTTATTCCCTCTTTCCAATACTAACAGACTAAGCAGGAAACTGAGTAATGGCTGTCTATTAGTTGATTAAAAGGAGGTAGGATTAATGAATGGTTAGAACTATTAGAATTTTAATTTTTGTCTCTTCATGTTTTTATAAAACGCTTAAAATTACTTCAAACTATAACTTAGCGATGATTATTAAGTTCTGTTTCTAACTGATAATATAACTTCCTTGGGCTGCAACAGACCCGTTCTTTTTTTGTACTCCATTGGAATCTTTGATAAAAAAAATAAAAATTGGCGAAACTCATTTTCATAGAATCATTTCCTCTTATTACCTTTGTTTCGGAACATGTTGTGAATTTCATGTGCCTCAAGACGTGCAAAAGGCAAATCTTTACTTCTAAGTGAGCTAGCCTCATAGCAACGCAATTTCTTGGGCCAGAGCCGAATGGGATGTAAGTGTACGGTGTAACTTCGTTGTTATCTTTAGGAAGAAACCTGTAATATATACTTTACTGTTAGTTTTTAGTCACTTTAGCGTTCTTTGTCCTGTCCGCCCCGGCACTGCTAAAGAAAGGAATGCTTACGCGAAAATATCATAGGCACTGGCACGTTCTTATGACAGAATAAAGAGGTTGTTCGCGCCAAAACTCATGGAGTAGTAATTAAGGGAAAGCGAGACGAAAAGGCATGTATGATTAATAATGGGAGAGTCGGACGTAAAATCACTGAATAATATCTACCGTGGGCCTACTAGCCATATTGTTTTTTTATCAACTAAGGCGAAAAGTTTCCCTTTTATTTGCAAATGAGCCACAGCCAATTGTAACTCGACTAGTTTTGGATATCTGTATCAAACATTTAAAAAATATAGCCGAAGCTGCTTTAAATATTTTAATACCCTTTCCCACCAGGTATTTGGGTGAACTATACATTTTCAACATTAAACAAGATTGTCAACCCCCTTAGAATAAGCTACACCCCTGACCCTTCATTTTTCGTCTTCCCTTTTATCTCAGTCCTTTTCACATACCCTTTCCAGTTTTCAAAATTAAGGGGTATTCGCATTTTTCTAGTTATCATAAGTGACTACTTGGTTTTCTTTGCCAACGTCAACGGAGGCGGTGGCAGCGGGTTTGAACCATCGAATGAAATACTTACACCCCACCCTAGAGAGGGTGTTGTAGCTAAAAACAAGAAGAGGGATAGGCTATTATCTGTGGAAAAAAATGAGTGTGTTGCCTGTCCATAATACGACCTCGTTTGGATGTATAGTGTAGCAAACATGAAACTCATGTATCAAACTGATCACGCCTAAAATTATTCCCGTGAAATTTAAAGCCAAATATAGAAATCTAACAAAATACAGTTTTCTGAAATAATAAAATATATGGATATATATGGGAAGGTGTGTCACAAATTTAACATTTAATATTGCATTTTCGGTTAGTGCCATTGAAGTCATAGTGAACTAAGGTCTATTTAAAGTTATAGTGAACTTTGAAAACAAGTTATTTTTAATCGATTTGAACTGTCAAACTAAGCGTTAGAACATCAAAACTCGCCAAAATTTACCATCAAAATAGGCCTCATGGAGATAACCTTAACTCCCCGTATAAGGAGTAGCGACCCTTGATATTGATCATGGAGATCCTGCATTCAGCATATAAGAGCCATCGATCAATGACATTGGTCGCTATTACTTTGGGAGTTCAGGTAAACTCCGTGAATCCAGCTTAGCCTATTTTCCGGGTAAGTTTTAAATTTACTTCTAGTTCAATATTTGTTTTAAATTTTTTTACTGGTAGACTAGGCCTATTTTAACGATAAGGAATCAATAAAAAATCACTTGTTTTTAGGTTGCATTCTCCTTTTTAAGGCTTTATTTATTTGTAATACGCGTAAATTAACAACTAGCCTTTCTGGTCTGAAAGTTTCAGCATCGGGAAAGTTTTCCTGGTCATGATGCATGGCGTAAACGGGTATTTCGACCACCATCCCTTTAGGGATTGTAATTCCGGTATCGGCTAGTTCGTAATCCTTCTCGGCAGTTCGTTCAAGTCTGAAACAGTTTCGCGTTGGAAATAGGTTTTAAAAAAATCAATCTTCAATTTTCTACACGAAGAAATTTGTACCTTATAGCGGGAGGAGACAACCGAAGCGTTTCCTCAATCGTGGCTTCAATATATTTAGATTCGTAGATTGCTTCCGCGTCAAGAGTGTCCTATATTATAATTCAATTGAACTTTAGCTGCGTTTTCAATCAAGATTTTTTAGCCAAGAATAGTGCTCAGAGTTTCTGTAACTTTCATTAATTGGATAGATCTACTCAATTATATTAAGATGTTAATTTAATGATGGGCATGCTTCACGGAGCCAAGTACAGTGGTAGGCTTGCGAAGCGCTGCACACGAAGTGCTTCGCTAGCCTTCCGTGGCACTTCGCTCCGCGAAGCATGCCCTTCGCTCGTTAAGCATGCCCTTCAATGGATATTATCCGTTTGCTTAAAAATATACTTATTATCATTCCAGTTAATTTATCAGAATATGAAATCAAAAATAATACTCTTTCCTTTTATTCCGAAAACGCAACGTACTGATTATCCGAGATATTCGTTCGGGTAAGAAAATTTGAACTATAATTTCGTCAAAAATAATATATAAAATTTAGCCTAATAGCTTGGTTTTATTTTATTTATTTTCTTCGAATTGTAAGTAAATATGAATTATATTTCTTTTATTTTACACGAATTCTAAGAATTGTGAATTTTTTATTCAATGTTATACATTTGAATACGAGTAACTCGTTAATAGATAAATCTTGAAACATGACGCTTATTATTAGTTTAGCCCACGTTAACAGGCTTCGAGTCTCAGAGAAGCAGATATATAAACGAATTTGATATAAGCTCTCGGAAAAGCGAAAGCAAAAGCTTGATTCACGTTGAAAAAAAACGGGGCTTCAACTTTAAATTATGATAATTACATCACATTTATTTTACCCTGTTTTTCCAAATACGATCTACTTCTTCCAGAACTTTCGTTTGCTTCTCGGGATTGCACGCCAAGTAATATGACGCCATTGTCAGTGTTGTAGCCGTAGTATCGTACGCGGCGAAGAAGAATATTATACATTGTGCCATAACCTCGGTCTTTGTTAACGCTAAATCACATTAATACCAAATTATATAACTAAATAATTTAAGGATGAAGGACAATACATACGTTTGCGTTTGATTTGTTCAACTTTCTGTATTGGTGCGCTTTTCTGGGGTGCGTAATTTTCTTCTTTAGGGTTTTGCGCGGTTTCCGATTCTTCTTTCATACTTTCCATCATTAGTTGAAGGAAATCGTGCCGAACCTTCGATACATATGATCATTAAAATTGGATCAATTGTCAAGATTTGAGAAGGACAATATTGTATATTGGTCAATGGCTAATTTTCAATCATTTTCAGCTTGTTAAATTCCATGGACTTCCAGCTTTAAAGGGAACGTGAAGTTACGAAAGATGTTTTTATATCGTATGCCAAGAGCAGTTAAAATGCATCAATAAATTTGCTATTTGTTTGCAGCAGCTTCCCTAACATTTATATCCACCATTAATTATGAATATTCAGAGAGCGCGAGAGCTATATTATGGGCCGATGATCAACTGTAATACTATTTCAATTTCCTTAAAAAAAACAAATAAAAAAAAAACTATCCCGTGAAATAACATTAAAATCGAGTTTTTCGAGGATATGTCCAGTGACGGGCAAAACTAAAAGAAAATTCAATTTTTAAAGTTGAAACCAATTTTAAATGGTATAGCAAGATTCCAATGTTCTACTTTTCAAGTTTCCTTAAAAATATTAAGTCTAAGTATTTTAAAGTTGATCCTTTCTTTGGCTCTTAGCTAGTTTCGTCATGGCCAATTGGTTTTTTGAAAGTGGCTTACCTTTCAGATTTATATTCTAATACTTTCAGATATTTTTAAAACTTAGATTTTCCGTGTGGTATGAATGAAGTTTCAAGCTTTATTTCAAGACTAATTTCATAATTTTACACCAATTAGTTGGCCCCCGAAAACCTTCGACAATTACCCACGAGACGTCACGACGTGATGCCAGATACAAATTTAAAATATATACTTGTATTTAATATATATTGTTTTTAGGTGGTCTTCCTCCCGCGATCGCGTAGCGCTCGATCCGGCATAACTTTCCGATTGAGTTTCGGGCGCTTTCCCACGTTACCACAGTTCTTAGTAAAACGAGAGAAAAATCCCTTGTATCTTCAGAGGAATACAATACAGAAAAAAACGTGATTATTAAGGGATTGTCGCGAATGAGATAAAAAGGTAGATTATGAATGTTTTGGTTCTAGTCTGTCAGTAATGATGACTAGAAAAACAACGAACGAGTCGCGAACGAGATAATAATGGAGCTTATGCGTGTTCAGTTCGAGCCTGTCAGTAATAAAAAAACATGTTTTTCAAAACATATCTTTTATTACTGACAGACATGTATTAAAAACCATGTTTTGCTATGAGCATGTGGTAACGTGGTAAAGCGTCCGACACTCGATCGGAAAGGGGTGCCGGATCGAGAGCTACGCAAACGCGGGAGGGAGACCACCTAAATAACATATTAGACAAATAAGAGGTTGCTTCGCACCCTTAAAAAAAGCTCTTTATCTAACTCGAATCAAACCCGTGAAGGGACACAAATTAATTGTTAGAGAAAGAGCAATTTCATATCTTTAAAATTATAGTTAGTGGATTTAGTCAACTACTTTAAAGATTTTATTATTATTATATATTTTCCAAAACACGGATAAAGACGACCTAGGAAAATTTCCTCTCTTATTAATGTTAATTTTAAATTCTATCAGTAATAAAATTAGCTAAAGATTGAGTTCCTTTAATGTATTTATATATATATATACCTATCATTAGTCCTAGGTCGTCTTTGAGGGATTAACTAACCTAGCCTTACCTTAAATATTACAAGAGGGACGGGTTAGACCGAGCTAGGGATTAAATTTATAATATTGAATCGCATCGACAAAAAATGGGCATGGAAAGCGAAACAATTCTTTAAAGCAAGAGAACATAATTCAGGAGACCAGAAGTATGTGGCCGCTTATTTAACTCGCCGACATCAATTTCCGTTTCGCCTATCCTATTTAACATTCTAAATCTTAATTTTTTAATATACTTAAGTTAGATGTGCTTTAGATACAGACTTTAATAATTGCCCAACTACTTAATAGCAACGTTATTACGTAGTAGTAATGACGAAGCTATTGGATCTAAAGCACATCCTAGTCGCCAAACTCAAGTATTTTAAACAAGATGGTCAAGCCCATAGAAATAGCTAGACCCACGACATCGTAAAAGAGGACGAAAGGAATGATCTAATATAAAAGTTTAAAATTTTTCATATAAAAGTTTAAAATTTTTCATATAAAAGTTTAAAATTTTTCATATAAAAGTTTAAAATTTTTCATATAAAAGTTTAAAATTTTTCTAATAAAAGTTTAAAATTTTTCATATAAAAGTTTAAAATTTTTCATATAAAAGTTTAAAATTTTTCATATAAAAGTTTATTTTTATATTTTGTTTGGACATCACTTCGTGACGTCTGGTGGTAAAGAAACGAATGTTTTTTCGATACGATGACGTTTTTCGTCCTTTCTGGGACACCGACTTCAGACTACCAGCACGACTCAAAACACTAGCTAGACAAGTACTTGGGTCTAGCTAAAAATAAAGTAGATTGAGAACGTTAAACTATAAATTCCATGTGTAATTGAGCAGGTTATGAAGTCCAACTCAAGAGATATTTAATCCCTAGAACTTTCATTGTGAAATGTTCTTTCAGTGACTTAATATATTAAATTAGCCTTATTTCTAGGTAATGCGATTTAAATTCAATCGCCTCGATTTATTCGAGTCGTGAGAAAGAAGTCTCTTATCACCGAAATATAGGTGAGAAACGATTGCCGAAACAATCGAAGACGACACCATCGCGCAAGCGAGAGGGTTTGTAACAATTTTAAACGCTAAGGTAAACCACCCTTTGGTGCGGTGCATCTATGAGTAGCGGTGCATCTATGAGTAGCGGTGCATCTATGAGTCGTGACGTCTGGTGGGTAAGAGTTGAAGTTTTTTTCGAGGCCTTTAGTTAATCTTATTTTAGCGCGGTTGAGTATTCGCGGCAACTCGACATAGTCCCGTAGGCGACGGGCTAAGATGACCGTTTGAAAAGAGAGACGGTACTACCTTCTCTTTTCAAACGGTCTCTCTCGAGCTCTTGCTAGAACGACTGGTACCTCAAGGTACCAGTCGTTCCAGCAAGAGATTGAGAGAGAGAGTCGTAATTTTAACTCTTCGCTAAAAACCAACAACGGCAACGTGCTCATTGACGCCACTACTTATTTCGGGGCAGGGCCCATTGTTAATCTAAAGTAAGGGAAAGTACCAGAGTGTAGATAACCAGTTAGAGCCAGAATACCACAACCAGAGTTCTATTTCTATACAATGGGTTTTCTTCGCGATGGAATTGTGAGTTCTGGGGAAATTGAAAAGACCTTGAACATTTAATAATGTATAGAGTATGATTTTTTTTGTTAAATTCCAATGTATAATATTTTGTTATTATGATTTCGGATGGCTCAAAAGACAGATATTAAATTTTATTTTTAAACGTAAAATTTAGAGTTTCAAACAACTGATTTTATTCACTCGCAAACATTTCAGAAAAAAACATAACAGACGATTTTCTCCCATTTCATTAAACTTTGCTTCATTATTTTTCAGGGAAAACGTGTAACTCAACTAAAATTTTAAGTACAACGCGAGTTCACTTTTGGTTTTCTTAAAGCCAGAATTGGCATGATTCATATTTCAACAGATCGTTCAAAATACTCGCCGTTTTATAGGAATGGGGATTTTATATGGACTATCCCGCGTTTTTTAAAGCCAGTTTATAGTCACCTTGTTTTCTAACTTAGCAGACGACGTTGACCGTAACAAATTGAACAGTCAAAGATAGGGTGAACGCAGAAGGGAAGAGGATTTCAAACTGCCAAATTTCAGAGTAGATGGGGCTTTTAAGTAATTTGAAGCACTTTTTTTTTTTCGAGGAAAGCCTTTTGAATTTTATTCATTCTTAAGAGGCCACTCACTAGCGCTAAAATTCTTAAATACAGAAGTACTGGTTTTGGCCATTCGCAACCTAAATTTGGACTAAAATACGAAGAATTTTTATTCTGTATAAACTCCTTATTTCAGCGCGTATAATCTAATATGAACGAATTACCTTGACTAGAGAAGGAGGCAAACATTATTTAAACATTATTTAAGTAGTTTTCTATGATCTTAAAGGTCATTTAAAAATTTAAGAAAATCAATTATCCGCTCTCTCGCATCAAGATACCTATTAATCCAAATACATATAGTTAAAGGAAATATCCGTGATAAGCGTATAGCCCCTTTAAAGTCAATAATCTCTCACCACTTTCTTTACATATCGAGGACATAAATCATGAGATTTTTAAAAAGTACTTGTTCTAGAGCAGATGTGGCCTTCAAAGAAACGACGTTGAGTAATGCCTGATTTCGGGATAGCGGGGGTCTTTTATTAATTGTAATTCAAAGTAAGGATAACAAGATGGTCAAGCCCATAGGAAAGCCACACCGCATATGGTATAATGCTAACGTAGGAAATTGCCTTTATGAAAATTTAGATTTTTTGTGCACCCATGTTTTAATTTTTCAATTGAACCTTTTTCATTTTTCAATTGAACCTTTTTCATTTTTCAATTGAACCTTTTTCATTTTTCAATTGAACCTTTTTCATTTTTCAATTTAACCTTTTTCATTTTTCAATTGAACCTTTTTCATTTTTCAATTGAACCTTTTTCATTTTTCAATTGAACCTTTTTCATTTTTCAATTGAACCTTTTTCATTTTTCAATTGAACCTTTTTCATTTTTCAATTGAACCTTTTTCATTTTTCAATTGAACCTTTTTCATTTTTCAATTGAACCTTTTTCATTTTTCAATTGAACCTTTTTCATTTTTCAATTGAACCTTTTTCATTTTTCAATTGAACCTTTTTCATTTTTCAATTGAACCTTTTTCATTTTTCAATTGAACCTTTTTCATTTTTCAATTGAACCTTTTTCATTTTTCAATTGAACCTTTTTCATTTTTCAATTGAACCTGTTTCATTTTTCAATTGAACCTTTTTCATTTTTCAATTGAACCTTTTTCATTTTTCAATTGAACCTTTTTCATTTTTTAATTGAACCTTTTTCATTTTTTAATTGAACCTTTTTCATTTTTCAATTGAACCTTTTTCATTTTTTAGTGTTTGGAATCCTCCATGCTTTTAAAGTTTTTTAGGAATTGCTTGGCTTAGTCATACGCGACTTCTTGTTTCTTGGTTTAAAAAAAATGTAATATATATAGATGTTCTGGCAATATTGAGGCATAGTGCCGTGGCCGAGCGGTTAAAGCCGTCAAATATATACCATTATTATAAATTATAATAATCCAGGTTCGATAATAATCCAGGTTCGATTCCTGGCGGGGGCCGAAAAAAATGTAAATGGTTGGATGGATAGCAAATGAGTATACGAAGGACTTTCACTACTTTGCTTAATTGTATTAATGTAATTAACATATAATTTAAAGCTATTTGCATTATTTGTGGTTTAAACCTACGCAATTACTCATTTTTCTACTCGATGACGTTTTTCGTCATTTCTGGGGACATCTGACATCTGACTTCAGACAGCCCGGTACATAGTAAAATGTGTCTGAAATATTACACACAAATCTCTGTGAATGAATTTAAGAATTTTGGTTGAACACGCAATCCCTAAAAAATAATTAAGCCAAATTTAATGTTGATGAGAAAATCATCTGTAATGTTATTTCTTAAATATTTGCCAGTGTATAAAACCAGTTGTTTTGAAATTAGTAACTCTAAATCCTGTCAGATTGCGATTATAATAAAATTTTACGTTTAAAAGAAAATTTAATATCTTTCACTAGAGCTGTCCGAGATCATATTGGGTCTTTCTGGGTCTTTGTTCACAAAGACATTTTGATATAATTTTTTATGAAACCATGACTATATTTCTTTAAACCAGACCTAATATTTTTACCCTCGCTTCGATTCCTATTAAAATGGCGTAAGGATAAGTAGTTTAAAATGCAACTATCTCAATTAATTGTTAATTATAAAGAAAAATGTTTTGATGAGTTTTAATAATGTTTTTGATAATATTTTAAAGTCTTACTCAATTAAAAACATCTATAACGCGTTATTCGTCTTCATCATCATTTTAAGAAAATCTATCCAATGGCTTAATCTAATGTCAACACCATTGAATATCAAAATAATTTAAAACAAGCTACCTCATTAGTTTTCAGTCTTCTTTCCATAATAGTCTCAGTTGTGGCTTTGAAAAAATCAATAGCTACCTGAGGAAAGAATTCCACCTTAAGGTACTTTGCGAGTTGAGGAAAAGCGACTGTTGAATAAAGCGTTTATTAATTCACTTAATTAAAGCAACTATAAACAGACCTGGTCAAAATTTTAATTGGATCGAAAACACTCATTCTGCGCAGCAACATGAAAATGTATGGTTTCTTCTCAGAATATTATAGAAGTGAACGACAAAGATCTTGAGAAATTGAAACGATAAATTACCTGGTTAATGATAATTTATGTTTTGGTAAAATGACCATTTTTAATTTTTTTTTTTTTTTGGATTAATAGTGAACAAATTGCTAAAAGAAGTCAAATTTTACGTTTGAAATTGTCTACGAGTCTGCTGTTTAAAAATATTCGTGTTGGGCGTCGATTAAGGTATGTTAATGTAATTTTTCATGTCTGAGACACTTTGCTCTATTAATAAAAACAACCGTTGGGCGTAGTTTGTTTATACAAAGTCACGATTTCATCAGAAAATTTTCATTATTTTCCCTATACGAGACAGCTTTTTTTTTCGATGATAGCTGAAATCATCTTTTTCGTCCGACCGACCACTGTTTATCCCATAGAAAAGAGTTAATAGAGCAAAAGGCTGCGAGGGAAACATACAGTGAGTAATAAAGACCCTGGCAAATACATTTTCATGTTGAATAGTTTTTGTCCCGTGGAAATGAGTTCACGGAGAAAAAGGCGGTAAAATAAACAAGCGGTGAGAAATAAAGACCGTGGCAAATATATTTTCATGTTGAATATATATATATGTCTTCGCACAAACAAGTAAGCTTGCATTGGGAGACTAGATAGGATATATATAATTCGTAATTAGAAAACCAATGCTAAGAGATAGATGGGTTTGTGGCTTCGTACGTGCTGCAAAAGAATTTTGAACAATTGTAATAAAATGTTGATAAGGCTAAAGCGCAGCTAAGAAGGCATTTGGCTACTAGATTGGATTCCCTTTATTTATAATATATCTTAACCAACCAAGTCAATGATACGAGGTAGATGGGTTTGTGGGTTCGTACGTGCTGCAAAAGAAGGTTGAACAATCGTAATAAAATGTTGATAAGGCTTAAACGCAGGTAAGAAGGCACTGGGCGACTAAATTGGATTCCCTCTATCTATAATATATCTTAACCAAGCAATGATAAGAGATAGATGGTTTTGTGGCTTCGTAAGTGGTGCAAAACAAAGTTGAACAATCGTAAAAAATATGTCTTAATAAATAGAGGCAATAGAGAGATAAGCAGAAATTGAACAAACAGCGAACACTGTTTAATTAGATATTAGAAGTAATAGAGCGAATCGTAAGAAATACACACGGACTATGCTATTGTTTTAAGAAGATAAGAAAGCGTATAGCATTCTACGAATTGTTTTCAATACAATAGGGAAAATAAGTGTGTTGAATGTTTTATATAAATGTTTATGATGGGTAAATAATTTCGGGTATTTGACTGTTTGGAGCTGAAGAAATATTTTTCTACCTTCTCCTCCTGTGCCAACCCAAGTTAATGGACCCTGATTCTGTTCTTTTTTTTAAACAAGCATTTATTATTCGTTTACTTTGACTGACCATTTCGTTTCGTATCACAAAACAAGTAGGATAAAGTATTTAAGTTAACTATATTAATAGTACCAGAATTTATTGATAATTTCTAGGAATTTTATATTTTACTAAACCCGCGAATATCTTAACTGTGCTTTTTGGAAACCGGATTTTAATATCACAATTCCACCAAAATGGTATGTTTCAGATATTACCGAGTTCGGTTGAGTATTTTACAGAGAGGATGTGTAGGAAAAAGTACTGTGTTTATCCTGGGTGCCGAAGCAGCACACTACAAAGCAACGAAAGTGTGAAATATTTTCCTTTCCCAAAGAAAAGCGATAAAATGTCTCAAATGGTTACAAATTTGAATGCTGTAAAGGAACACTGGTTTGTTGGTTCAAAGCAAGGAAAATAATATTGTATTGTTTAAAAGAGATAAGCGAATGCATAGCTTTCTACTAATGGTTCTAATGCAAGACGGAAAATAAGTAAAGTATTAGTTCAATATTATTATCAATTTTTATGAAGGGTACAAAATCTCGGGTATTTGACTGTTTTGGAACTGAAGAACTAAAGATTTTTTTCTAGCTTCTCCTCCTGTGCCAACCCTAGATTTATTTTAAACAAGCGTTTTTATTCGTTTCTTTATTTCTTTCATTTCATATTGCGATGGATACCCCCTTGTATTAACCCGAAGTAGGGTTCACGTATTTAAGTTCACAGCTTCAATTAACAAAAAGCAAACAGAAATTATACAAAAACGTAGCTTTGCTTCGCACTTCTAAAAAAGTGCATTTATACCCAACGGTGGTCGACATAAGCCATAAAGGTACAGAAATAAAAATTAACGATTAAAGAAATAAGAAAGCCACAGTCTAAGAAATTAGGAAGCTATGCTTCTAGATATTAATATGAATAAAAATTAGACAAAAAAAAAAGACATAAATTCGGCCTCTGGAAAGTTTTAATAGTAGATTCACCCTTAAAAAAGGAAACTTTTACATAAATACATTTACCCGTTCCAAGGGTGGATTCTGCCATAGAAAGTCAGCAAGGGAGACATTGATACGTCAGAGGTTTCTATCTCTCACCTCGGTGTCATCCCCTTAGTGAGGGAGTTACAGTATTAGCCATTACAAGTGGTACCCCAATATGGGGCTCCATGACGTCAGGCTTTCTTTAACCCTTATCTCTTTGCTGTCTCCCTATAGAATTACTACATAATTTAAACATTCCAAATGCCAAATTTAAACGTATTTTTATTTGTATAATTTTTATTCATATTAATATCTAAAAGTATAACTTCCTAATTTCTTAGACTGTAGCAATCTTATTTTTTTCACCGTAAGTTTTTAATTTATGACCCTTCACGGTTTTGAATTTTTAATTTCTGTACCTTTACGGCTTTGGTCGACCATCGTTGAGTATAAACGCACTTTTTTAGAAGTGCGAAGTAAAGCTTCGTTTTCGTTTAATAATAAGTTAAATAGTCAATTGTATCATGAATTGTATGGATTGTTAGAGTCAGAAAAAAGAATTTCGAAGCCTTTGTAAGATCGATTCCCAATTAAAAATCAAAAATTCATATACAAATAATTATGTTTATACCGGTAAATTACCACGGCTTACATTCCAGTTTATAAAATTACGGTAATTTTAGAAATCATTTTTAACTTACAAATTAAAAGGGTCTTGACAGAAAATTCTGTGCTAAAAACTTTGCTGGCATGAGTTACAAAGTCATTATCAGGATCATTGTGAGAATCCAATCTTGTTCCAAAAGCTACATTGGCAATAACGTCCAAGGTGTAGTTACCGTATAACCTGTTTTAATGATGATATATTTGTTAAAATTTTCTTTTATAGTTTAATGTTTTTTTTTTTCATATTTTAACAACGAAAAATCCAAAGCCGTTTTCATTCAAATTTTCGAGTTAGTTACCCATATTAGGCTCATTGGACTTAGCTGTGTTAAATTTTGAAAGAAAGCGTGATAAATTGTGCTTTTGAAATTTATTTGTTATTGTTTGAAACACATTGAAAAATTGTTACAGCCAAAAATATACCCAAAACCTTTCAAATTTTAAATAAATTAGTTTAAATGACCAAGTTTTATTCGCTTATATATAAAAAAGTTTATATTACTACCATTAATCAATTAGTTTTGTTTTTTACTTACTTTTTGGCATTAACGAATTCTTGACTATCAGCATATTTGGTGAAATTTTTAGTTGAAATGGTAGCGGAATCTGATATTATTGGAATCATCTGGTTAAAAAAATATATAAAATTATACAAGATGGATTTCATATTTATTCGTTATATAAATAAGTGTTGATACTGACTCATTTTCTCCACTAAAAGCTTTTTATTGAAAAAGGTTACTAAATTACTGTTTTTCAAATTCTGTTACTAGAAGTCCTTTTTCGGAATTTAAAGGTGTGCATCTTATAAAAGATTTTGAAAGTTGCTTGCAAGTAAAAGACAAGGCTGGCATATAATTAACTTACTTAAAAATATACAATTCACAGACCTTCGATAGCCTAATACACAAACATTCCAATAATATAATTCACAAACCTTCGAAAATGTAATTCATAGACATTAGAAAAAGTAATTCATAGACATTCGAGAAATAACCTTGGAAACGGATAAAAGATCCGCTAAAAATTCTTCGTTTGTATTGAAGATTTTACTTTTATTGAAGGTTGATTCAATCTATAATTTGGCCAACCTTGAAACCAACAAAAAGCCATTAAATAGAACCAAAGTAGTTGCATTTTTTCAAGATTGGAAAGAAGTCAGGTTTTATATAATCATCCATTTATGGACCTCCGAAAAATATAATTCATAGATCTTCAAAAATATAATTCATAGATCTTCAAAAATATAATTCATAGATCTTCAAAAATATAATTCATAGATCTTCAAAAATATAATTCATAGATCTTCAAAAATATAATTCATAGATCTTCAAAAATATAATTCATAGATCTTCAAAAATATAATTCATAGATCTTCAAAAATATAATTCATAGATCTTCAAAAATATAATTCATAGATCTTCAAAAATATAATTCATAGATCTTCAAAAATATAATTCATAGATCTTCAAAAATATAATTCATAACCCTTCGAGAAATACTAAAAGCCTCACTTTACACTTTGAAAAATCATAGGTCATTTCCAAGCATGGGGGTGACTCTCTTTAGTTCACCTAAATTTAACAGCACGTAGAAACCTTTGCTTTCCTTTATCTCTATAATTGTTTACTTAAAACAGGCTCACACTATTAGTTTTTTGTTCAATACGCTATCAAATCGCGAAATATATATATTTATATATGTCGATATTTTCTGGGTCGAGCTACATACCATTCGACCGATACAATATTGATTGACGAAAATGTTGATGATGATATATTATAATAGAATTACTTTTAGTCACCGTGGCCTAGTGAAAGAAAGTCGAGGTTAGTTTACGTTAAAGGTTAATTTATATTTTTTGACTTTGGTGGATTGTTTCTGTTATTTTTTGTTGTCACCGTGGTGTAGTTTTACGGTAATGGTTGGGTTAGGGTAGGTTAGGTTAGGTTACAAAGGTACAATTACTCATGAATATGAATTAATAATATAAATATAAATCAGCAATTCACTTTATAAAAATAAGTTCCAGGGATCTGAAAGTATTTGGTTCTTCTAAACTAAATCTTGTGCTTAATATTTTACGAACTGTTCGAGTGTAGTGCTCATTTTACTTGGCCATTAAATTATTATAATCGAATCAGATTTCTCGCTTCCCAAGATTGAATCTTTGCGTTCCCGGGAATTTAATTTTAAATTCCAGCAGGTATATTCAAGCAGAGATTCTGGTCCCATTTAACCGAATCCGCGAAAAGTGCGGATTATTCGGTCGAATGGGATGTCGACCCATTGGACCGACATCCTATTCGGTCGACATAACCCATACGACAGAATGCCCTTCGACCGACATTCCGTTCGACCGACATCCCATTCGACCGACCAAATATCGAATGCATTATTCTTATAATTATCGATAATTTGTCGGTCGATTGGGATTTTATTTTGGTGATTTATTGTGGCTAAAAATGTGTCGGTCCAATGGGCCACAATCGTTAATTTAACATTGCGATTTTTATCGCACCATGCATCGAGCGATTTTGCTACACAAATTTTGTCTACTTTCAAACTGACCAATTGGAAAGCGAAGTACCTAGCCGTGAAATTATTTGTGCCATTTTCACAAGCCTAACGCTAGTATAATGAACTGCATTGACGAAACCGCTATTTAGAAGCCATGTAAACCTGTTTAACACGTATAAAAATTTAGGTCACCAATTAATTCGGTGTGTTCCCATTTCGCCCAAATATTTCGCCCAAAATTATCTATTCCCATTTCGCCCAATTGTTAGGTTAGGTAGGGTTAGGTTAGATTATTTGAGATTGGGCTAAATGGGAATTGGGCCAAATGTTTTGGGCGAAATGGGGGTAAACCACGAATTCTATCATATGACGTCTTATAAAATGATGTTAAGTCATATTCAAGTCATATGGTGGTCATTCAAAATGATCTTCCAAAATGTCTCATTTTTAGGTCTTTATTTATGATCAATAGGTCATTACGTCATATGCCATGATCAAACAGTCACCATTTATAATGTTAGATTATTTTATATGATTGGCGACGTCACTTACAATGAAGAGTTGTTGTTCGTGATGTTAAGAGTCATCAATGATGAATTTCAAAAATAATCACAACCTTTTAGTCATTGGCAATGACTTTCCAGTCGGCGCATATAACGACAACATAATTCACTATTTTACACATAATTGTTTTTGACTATTACTAGTTATGATTTTCGCGCCATAAAATATTTCTCGTGAATAATTCTAGTCATATTCTCTGAACATATGAGTTATTTCTAAAACAGGAAGACTCAATTAATTTCTATAAAAATAGTTTAAGTTGAGTAATAAAAATTTATTTTTTCAATAAAGGACAATTTATAATTCACAATTAATTCAAGAAGACGTACAAATGATATATATATATGATATATATATGATATATATATTATATATATGAATTATATATGATATATATATTATATATATGATATATATATTATATATATGATATATATATAAGATATATATATATTATATATATGATATATATATATATATTATATATATGATCAGCATATATATAATTGACTTTTCAATTAATGATCATATAGTTTATTGAAAGGGATGATAAAATGCTCAACCTACAGCATACAATTTTAACTGCTTTTGGTACATATTATGTTAAATAAATAATAGCAAAAATAATATTTTTGTAGCGGTTATCTCAAACTTCATATGCTCATAGATCACGAATGTTCAAATGTATTCGCGGGTTCACAAAATTAGCAACGGTTGTCTATTTTAACATAAAATAACTGAGTAAGGATATTGCCAAGTGGAATAGCCACAAGGTTATTAGTACGAGAGAGCTCAAATATATGAGGAACATCAGCAATTCGAGAGTTAGCTCTTTTTGTAAGAGATTTTAAAATTGAAAAGTACTGATCCTTACATTGGCAATCATTATCTATACAATTACAATAAGGCCTATGTTTTACAAAATTAAGGATTTCTCTGTACTTAAAGATATTTCCCCCAATTTGATCCTAATACTTGAGAAATGTACCATTTCTTTTCCCAATTTTACGTTTTTTGTGTAATAAACCACTCCCCGAATTTTTACGCGCATGAACATTTTATAGCTTCCTATTCTCTCCATTATTTCCAAAAGAGCCATATCAATCATGTAGGATAAAATTGGTTTAGGCTTATAAGTACCCAAGGTAAATACTGCACAAGAGACTGTGTCCAACACTTTGAAATTTTTCCCATTTGACAAAAGTTTTTTACATAGCTTTTCACTAGAAGAACCTGGAGTCTGTTTTTTTAAAAATGTCTCAGAACTACGTAATAATGAGGCAGCCGCCCCAATTTGCAAATCAACATGTTGCGTGCCATGGATTAGTTTCAAAATTTTTCCATTTAAATTTTCAAACGAAAAACAAGATGACGCCCATAAGGGGCCTAAGTGCCTGACAGTATCTGCCAGATGCACTAGTAAGTGCATATTAATTGTTGAAAATTGAGGACCATAAAGGCCTTCAAATTCCTCAACGTATTTCCATAGGCATTTTTCTGCTAATTTGATATCCGTTTTAAGAATTTCAGACTGACATAAAATAAAGAGCCCTTAAACTAACAAAGCGTGGTGAGTGAAATATTCTTTTCTCATAATACCAGATAACACCGGAAGCGAGTAATATAATAGCCAGTACATAAATTCAGAGGCTTTCCAGAAGTTTAATTCATTGATGGATCTAGGGGTTCGTTGAACAAATGTTGGAGGCCTAATCTCAATCAAACGTTTAGAAATCAAATCTTTATGTATTGTAAGCGAAAGGTTTTCTGCCGAGTATTTTGGTTCAAACCAAAGAGATAAAACTTTTTTCGAGACCCCTTGATAACATGCGTGCATTACATCAACGGCAGTGCAATTTATTATATCTGGCACCATCAGGGAAAGAATAGTAAACCCCTTAATTCCTTCAATCGGCCATGTTGGAGAGGCTTGATTTCTGCTTATATCAACAAATACTTGGTGAGTTCGCTTTGGACCAGAAGGATTATTTCTTTGAAATCTATAAACATGGGTATGTCCTTTAATGTTAATGGCCATGCTCTCTCCTTTTTGTTTTCGTACTGGACAGCCAAAAGAACCATTGAATTGAATCATTTAAAAAGGTCACACATAACTATTGTTTATCACGGATGGTTAAGATATAAGTATAATTGAAGTTTTTACGGAAAAAAACACGTGATATAAATTTTTTAATAAAATACTTTATTTAAAATATAAAATTTCGAGTCGTTTCGAACCGCGTTTCGCAGACTGAATGATGAACCGCGGTTCGAAACGTCTCGAAATTTTATATTTTAAATAAAGTATTTTATTAAAAAATTTATATCACGTGTTCTTTTCCGTAAAAACTTCGAATTGAATCATATTCATAGCCATGCATTTTGCTGGTAAATCGCAACTACCAGCAATAATCATAGCTTGTAAAAATATGGGACGTGGGTCATCGGGTGTATGAATTTGTAGCCCCTCACTAAGCAAAATCATACTTGAGTGAATTGGCCTGCAAAAGTTATTAAACTCTGTTTTCTCTGAACCAAACCACAGTCCAGCAAAAATTATATTGTCAGGTTTGACTCGCTTGCAGTATGGAAGTTCATTAATCATTAAATAAAAAGGCCATAAACTGTATTTAAAGGAATTAAATACTGGAACTCCATCCGTATTCCATAAGAATGAAATGTTATTTTGATTGTTTAAGTATCCATTAACACCAAAATATTCTTGGTAAATACTTCCATCGTAAATATCTCTAACACACTCTGTACTACACTGCCGAGCAAATCTATGACTTAAACTATTACAAAATCCAGTTATAGAGTACATTGTTTGAATCTGTTCTACTAAAGGAAACTCAAGGAAATAAGATATATTACTTTTGTTTGAGAAATCCAGTGCACAATTTTCACAGACTAGACGCTCCGCCTCTACCACCTCAAAGCTACACCGACTACAATATTTGTGGAAAACTAAAGGAATTTGTAATTTACTAAAAAAAATTTTAAATAAATACAAAGTAGAAGTGCCTAAATTTGGGGTAGGGCTATGAATATCATATATTATTGTCAGTAAATCTGATAAAGCTGTACCAGTTAATGAATGTTTCAATGCAAAAAGCATAAATACATTGACTCTTCTACTGTTACAGATGAGTTATTGTATAAAGGAAGATTTCCATCTTCAATATCATTTCCATCTATCTGTGGTTCGTTTTCAGGCTCCGATTCACTATTTCCATTATCGTCACTCTCTGGTTCCATTCGTATATTTTCCTAGGCTTCTCTTCCTGCTTCCGCATTGTCCACGACTTCCCTTTGATCTGCTTCTGCATTTTCCTCGTCTTCAATAGCTGCTCCCTCATTTTCCTCATCTGCGCTTCCTGTTACCTCATTAACCTCGTCTACCCATCCTGCTTGCTCATTCTCCGCATCTGCCTTTCTAGGTTCTGTATTTTCACCTTCTGCCTCTCTGACTTCCGCAATTTTCCCATTAACCTTTCCTGCTTCTGCATTTCCATGATCTATGCTCCAAAATTCACTATTTAATTTTGTAATCGAGTTGCCCTGTGCTTTTTCCCCCCTAACCAATATATAGAGATCTTATCATGGATATCGTTCTTTGATACTTCGTAGAAAAATTGTCATCATGATCATCACTATCGTTATCGGAAAAGGCTAGATTACTTTCAAGAATTCTTTTCTTATTTTTCCATTTAGTGGTCCTCAAAGCCACATTTTTCGCTGGAAATATGTGTCGAACACTTTTTTATAGGAGTGTTCACACAAATATATTTTTTCTCTAGCTTTTCTTGACCTAAGTAACTAATTAAAAATATGCTTTTTTTTTGGCCTTTTAATCGTGTCGTCTCATGTTCAGGCGATCACGTGGGGTTTTCAATGACCATGGTTGCCTTTTCAAAGTCAGTGTAGAGTAGACGTCATTGAGAGCCAACCAATCACATTGTTTTGGAAGTATCTACACATCCTTTATAATAAACAGATCGTAAACTGGCAACAGTTAATTTTTGGAACTTGCTGATGTATTTTTCCAGAAGCTAGGTTTAACTTCAATTTTTTAGTTATCAATATATCCTTTTGTAATAGTACAACCTGCAATAACAAAAAAAAGCTGAACTATTTTCACAGAAAAATCTTATGTCCGCTAAACGTAAGCTAAAATTAAAAGAAGGCAGCTCTGCTTCTGAGTAAATAAACTAGGGTAAGTGCTTAAAGCATGGCCAAAAATAGGCTGACCTAAATTCGAGGTTTAATTCATACCATTTTTTTAGCTCTGGTTCGGACGAAAAAAAAATCACGGGTGGATTTAAGGCCATTAAAAAATCTAGAGAAGCATTTTTTTCTGGCACGGCGGCTCGCGTTCTTCCATACTTTGAGCATTTGAGCTTTTCGATGTTTATGACTCGCCACGACTTGAAAGTTTCCCATGTAGATTAACCCTGCCTCGAGGCTTTTCAGAGACAGCGACGCCATTAACAGCTACGGTTTATTCATTGAAATTCTTACTTATTTCAGCCGAGGAATAGTTTTGTAAACGATATAATTAAAAATGTAACTGATTTGAGACAACTTTATTTGCAATGGATATTCTATTTAAATAATTAGATTTTTTTTTTGGCCAACCCGGCAACCCCCATTGAAAATGCATGCCTAGGCTTAGTGTGTTCATGGATCAAACAAACGCACATAAGGCATATATTTGATCTTTTGCCATGATATATTGTATTGCCTAGTATCTAATAGTAAGAGCACATTACTATTCTCAAAACTATATTTGCTTTTTTACTAAGGTCGATCGTAATCGAAGAAGTGGAACAACTCTTAGCGCTGCACAATATTTCTAAAATAAAAGCCGCAAAAGACAAAAGAATATCGAGTGAATTAAGGAAAGCTCTAATCTATTGGGTTGATGAGAATTGTACTTCTATAGAAAGAGCTTTGGATAGATGTGATCCTAATATGCGGATGAAGGATAAACTTACGTTTATCAAATGGGCTGATGGGAAGAAATACAAGGGAAGGTTTTGGAAATTAGTTTGAACGGTAAGTGTGTCTCGAAAAACAATCAAAGCTCTGAATCTTTCTGATATGCTGGCATAGCATACTTTGTAAAGTGTTAGATTATAGCGACAGAGTAACTAGCGTACTTTATATCGTGTTTAAATTTGGAGGCAGCTGTATTTATAGTGTACTTTATATCGTGTTAGGTTGTAGCGGCAGAATATCTAATATACTTTGTATCGTTTCGGATCTCAGAGGCAAAGTATTTAACACACTTCATATCGTATTAGGTTGCAGCGGGAGAGCATCTAGCGTACTTCATATCGTGTTAGGTTTTAACGTTCGATACTCTGCCGCTGAAACCTAACACAAAAGTACGTTAGATAATCTGCCTCTGAGATCCCTTACGATATAAAGTAGGCTAGTTAAGCGTACTTTATATATGTTTGAACTCGGAGGTATAGTATCTAGCGTACTTTTGCACTTTATACGGTGCATACATCTCAGCTGCTGGGTATCGTTCTTCTACTCTGACATACCATACTTTATATCGTGTTGGAACTCTGAGGCTGGGAATAGTTAGATAAGGCTTAATAGCCTCATTCCCAGTTCCCATAGTTGATTAATGCTCAGTACTCTGCCGCTGCCGCCTAACACGATATAAAGTACGCTAGAAACTCCACGGAGATCCCACACGATATAAAATGCGCTCGTGTTGGGACTATTTGGATTAGCGTAAGCGAGTTTTTTTTTTTTTTTTTTTTTTTTTTTTCTAATGGTTGGGTTAATTTTTTGCGAATATTTGGAATTGGGGATTATTATTTTTTGGGAATAGTCGGTTAGGATGGGAATAATTGGATTAGGCCTTTTTTATAGATATTTTTCTGTAATTTTTTTGAATCGACTTTTTCTAGTAGTTGAGATAGGCTTAGCGAGTTTTTGGGACTATATTTGGGAATTATTGGATTATTATTAGCGAACCTCTTTTCCATAGTTTGGTAGGGCTTGTACTGCTTTGGGAATATTTGATTAGACCTTGCGAGTTTTTTTAGGAAATTGGATTAGGCATAGTAAGCTTTTTTGTAAATGGTTTGGTTAGGCTTATTGAGTTTTTTTTTAATAATTAGGAGTTAATTTTTAAAAAATATTGTCCCTCAGTTTCTGAGCTTGAGAAAATACAAGCAGATTATGATAAATGTATACGTGGACATAGCTCAGCTTCACTGGAAGCTACGACAAATGCTGAAAATAAAAGGCTACCAGTACATCTGGTGTCCAGTACTTTAAAAAAGAAGAAGATAGACACTTTATCCAAAGCGTATGCTAAAAAGAAAACGTCGGACAATCTAATGAAATTAAAGCCTGCTGTTGTTAAAAAAAATCCAAGTTCTTTTAAGCCAGATCAAAATACAAAGGAGAAGATTGACCAGAATTCAAGGCCTGTTGAAGATTCTGCGTATTGTTGATCCCGTAAACACTGGGCTCACCAAAAATATGCTCAACAACAGTAACATAAGAAAAGGATTAGGATCTGAAGTTAATATTCAGACCACGTATTCTTATGACAACTCTTCATTTATTCCATTATTTAATGACACAAGCATTGACAGCCCTAGTATCCAAATTGAAGATCGGCGATTCCTTAATGATAGTGTTTCCTTGTCAATGATAAATGCAAGTTTGAACTCCCCAAATGGATGTGATAAAATTCGTTCTGCTGATTCTAACGGTTCTAAGAATAACGAACCTAGTTTTAAAGCTCGAAGAAGAATTTTTACTTCTTTTGAAACTCTTAGCGCAAATCAATTTGAGGGCCCATCATCTACAATTGCTAACGGAATGGACAACATAGCGAACTTCTCTAAAGCATTGGACAACACGGAGAGCTTTTCTAAAGCATTGAACAACACGGAGAGCTTTTCTAAAGCATTGAACAACACGGCGAGCTTTTCTAAAGCATTGGACAACACGGCGAGCTTTTCTGAAGCATTGGACACCACGGCGAGCTTATCTAAAGCATTGGACAACATGGAGAGCTTTTCTAAAGCTTTGGACAACACGGCAAGCTTCTCTAAAGCATTGGACAACACTGGAAGGTGCAATAACGCGCTGGATAAGGAGGCAGTCTCTACACCAAGTTTCTGTGAAGCAAACTCGTTTGATGCAACCTGCTCCAACAAGACAGTTACCAGCCCAGTTTACAAGTCAAGTTCAGCAGTTAGAATGCAGAACACAAGTTTTCCTCTGAAGCAAAGGAGGGCGATTTTGTATGACAGTGCAGGGAATGGACCAAAATTAATAAGAAGAGTCCTTGAAGAATATTTTCCTAAAGGTGAATTGGGATTGTACTCAGCAATGGGAACAGGGCAGTTAGACTCTAAAGCCATCCCTAGAAGACTAATGGCAACAATATATGGTAAGTCAAATTCCTTTCCAGTATGGATCATTATACTGCTGCTGCAATTTAAATCCGGATTATCGTTGAAGGTTTATCAAAAATCATTTCTCATACTTTCCCAGGCCAATATTTAGGGGGTTAAAATCCACAAATTTAATTGGGACATACTTAAAGGATCTCATGGTAAAATTTTAAAAACTGAAAAATCCGCTACGAGCTTTCGACCAACCAAGAGTTAATACATTTGCCGATTTATCTATTTGATAAAGCTAAAACGATCTATTTTTATTGTCCATATTGCATGTACTATATATTGTAGAATTTTAAAATATAAGTTAATCCATATAGCGTTGCTAGACAAGTATTGTCCAAATCATGAAATGAAACCGAAAGAAATCCACTTTCATATTAATAGAAAATGTGGAGTTGCGAGATCGAAAAACAAAATTTTGAAAAAAAAAATGATGTAAAATTAACAAATTTTAACAGATTAAAAGGGTTTCACATAAATAGCTGTTTTCAAGTTTGTGTTAAGCCTTTGCCTATCGACATTTCAGAAATGTGTGTACAAAGTAATTTATGATAGCTGCATACTTTCCTGGCAAGCACATGTTATAAGCATCAGCTTTCATGAGGCTATAGTCACCACCCATGACTTGTCCATCATAATAGATGATCCTTAGTCATGGAGGATGACTAGAGGCATCATAATAGATGATCCTAAGTCACGGAGGATGACTAGAGGCATCATAATATATGATGCCCTAATCATAGCAAATGACTAGAGACATCATGAAAGATGATGCCACAGTCATGGGGGATGACTTGAGCGCAGCATAATAGGTCATCTCTAGTCACGGAGAATGGCTAGTGGGCATCATATTAGATAATCCCTAGTTATGGAGGATGACGCAAAAGTTACGGTAGATGACCCAATTATGTACTGGTCTTAGCCTGGTCATATATTATGATGTTAATACATCATATACAGGTCATATTTTGAAATAATTATGACTATTTCATGACTTCACCAAGTCATAAAATACAACCTAGTTTTGAGTCATTTTTTATGATCCAAATTTTTGTAAGGGAAATGTCCCCTAGCTCCTCATTTCAGTATGTCCAAGGCTAAATTTTCATTTCTACCTTCGTAATTTGGGTTATACGAGATACGCGGGGGAATAGATTTGTACGAAATGAAATTCTTAAGTGATTCTGACAGTTCGGGTGCTCTTAAATAAGAAATTTTTCTTGAAATGAAAAATAGCGGGATTAGCCGAGGCGGGGGGCATTTTTTAACTGAAAACCAAAATTACACTCTTGTTGGTCTTTAGCCTGATATACACGATCAGAGAAATATCAGCATACTCGTTCAGGTTTATCCGACGTGGTATCCGTCCCGGGTTTTCTTATCCAGTGATACATCTCATAGATGATTTAGAGTAGTGACATTTACCATGTGACTAGACGCCACTACTTTCGTCCCCTACCTAGGTTTTAGATATCACGGTTTTATAAGGGGGAGAGGAAGGAAATGTGAACCAAATATTTTGGTTTCTTTCTATTTCCTCTTTTTCTATTCGTAATACTGTTTTAATATTACTATACTATTTCATATTGTACTCATTTTTGTTTATGTTTCGATGTAATTATTGGTTGTATATTTCTTAAGTTTTCTTTTTTTAAGGTGTAGTTATTGATAAAATTTGTATTTTAAATAAGGTGAGGGGTTAAGTAAAACCCCGCCCATGCCCCGCCTAAACGCCACTACTCTATTGTTATTCGGAAACTCTCTTTGCCCCCGCCTATCCGCTTATCACGAAAACATAAACGGGCTATAAGTTAAGGATTTTGCTTCTGACTTCCCGTAGATTGTGATTTGCCATTTCAAAGGGGGGGGGGGCATTTTTCGTTAAAGAACTTGGAAACAAGTTGCTCAAGACCAATATACCTGATACCACGCTGATTGAAGAGTATTGTTGGAAATTAAAAACGTCTCCTAGTTTATGAATTGAAGAATTATGTTTGACTTGAAAAATGATAAATTTCAATGAAGACTAGACTACAAGTTCTGAATCTAAAAGCTTGATAAAATATGAAAAATTGGTCCGAGAACTGTTATAGAAATTTATAAGTCTGCAGTCTGTCTTCTTCACCCTGCCAATTCAGCCACTCCGCAGACCCAGACCGTCCAGACCTGTTGTACCATAGCCTCCTTGATCACGCGCTATCGGCAAAGGCATGCGTGATCTAGAAGGCTATGGTTGTACTATCGCTCTTCTACAGACGGACTCACGTAGAAATAAATCATATACCTTATTTAAAGACAGTTTCTTTATAATTTTTGTTATTATATTATATTATTAAAAACTCCAAACAGGTTGAGATTATAGACTGATTTTTCTTATAATTCATTGAATTCAATTATATTCTGAGATTAATCAGAGTATTGACTGAACAATTTGGGGAGGGACATGTATATTGGTTGTCCCCACCTGGTTTAATTGAGGGGGGACAATGTACCCCTGTCCCCACCCGTTCCGCCGCCACTGCGTGACTCTTGGGTGTAAATATCCGTCTCTTACTCTTTGTTGAAGCTGTATTAGGGTTAACGTTGGCTGTTGTGGTTGAGATCATTCTAGAAAAAACTGCTTCGTAAAACAACTGATCATAATTCCATTAAAAAATTTGATCGAAATTTAAAATGTACCCGTATTCATACTTACTGTTTAGATTTTCGAAATAAAAATATAAACCAATATTATAATTACGAATGATTACGTCAAACATTCGAAAGAGGTTCCGCCGATGGCCAAAAAAAAATTGTTTTCAAATACAAAAGACGAAAGACACTTCTCTTTACCACGCGATTTTCACCAGATGTTTTGTGCCAAACTAAACCATAGCCAGTGTTTTTAGTCACATTTCCCCATCCTTATAATAGATATATTTTCTAAGCTACAACCGCGCCAAAATGGGGTGACTATAACGTCACAACTTGGATAATATTTACCCCCACCTTATTGGCGCTGTTCTATCGTCTATCTGGTGGTGAATTCTCAATTTTGACAGTCTAAGAACTTACGTTTTTAAGTTTACCAGAAGAGAACGCCGGCGTAATTGTATTCCTTATATTTCTCCATCTGTCATCTCCTTTCATGGACGAAATGAAACTATCCACGATATCATTGCCGGTCATAAACACCTTATTTAAAATAAGGTTCTTTCAGTATTACATTCTCTCATCCAAAACTGTTTTCGCAGATTTTTTATACAACTACAATATTTTCTTAATCAAATATCTCTTCAATGTTTTTTATAATTAAGAAAATAATATTAAAAGCAATTTACCCTTCTTGATGAGAAATTGTGAAAGTCTTTGACTAAAATCAGTTTCACTAACTCAGGATCAGCAACGTAGAGTACGGGTTCCTTTCCAAAAAACGAACTAAAAATACATAAGAAACGATAAATTAAATATTTGTTCGAGTTAATGGTAACATAACTTAAAATGACATTCATTTTTTTTATATAAGGTAATTATATAAGGAAGTTTTAATTAGCCCCGAAGAAAGTAATCGGATTTTATTTTCGTATCAATTGTTCGAGATGAAACAATCCTAATAAATTAAAAATTAAATTAATCGTTAAACAAATTACTCTTTATTCGAATTCGTGTAAAATGATGCGAAATAATTAAAAAAATTCTTAGAAAACAAATAAATAAACATTATTTGTACTGTTTTTCTATATCGACATAGTGTAGATTAGATATCAGTTTTAGACAAAACTTGTGGCAAAAATGCAGTTTAAAAATATCTTATCGAATAATAATTATCTAGGATAGGATAGAGGGTCAATTGAATCAGATATAGCATTAATTTTTAAGCAATCTAATAATACGGGACTACTGGTTGCATTAAGATCTTATAGAATTTGTGTAAATTCATTCAAATGGGGAGCACTAAAATAAGCCGATAATCTTATGAAGATAAAATCTTAAGAGCACACGACTTTAAGTCGAATATAAAACTTCTAGCGATACCATGTAAGGCTTTTTACCAAAGTCATTCATATTTCATTAAATAGTATGTAACAAAAAAGGCAATGACTCACCCAAAAACTTTTCCAAATTTTTTATATAGTTTTTGATCTATTCCATAGAGAGACTGTAATAGATATAGATTGGAATTAACATCTCGATTTTACTTTGATCGAGTTAGCTGCGAATGGAAAAGATGCAGACTTTCTTTATCACCGAGTTAAAAAAATCTTAGACTAAAAGATTACCCCATAGCTTTGTTCGTACTGTCGAGGTGCGGTGGAATTTAAGTAAATTATTTTAAAATATAGACTTTTCGCGGCTGATCTTTCTTTGCGGTGTAAATCTAGAAATAGGAAGTGAGTCGCTCTTATCTAATCGGGAGTAATGATATGCCCCAATCGACAATAGCCAGCAAAAGGTCTACAGTTAAGTACACGAGCGGGTTTAACAACTTCGCTTAATCGGAATACCTTATGGGGTTAAATAAATAATGTTAACTTTCATAGAGTAGAACATATTTTATCCGTGAACCTTATATATTTGAAATGAACTTTAGGTTTTTACGTACGGAGTTTCGACCTCGAACTGATGAATAGGAGAAAAGAAAGATATTTTTGGATATGATGCGTCAACTGCGATGGTTTAGTGCTTCGAAGTGAAACCTAGTGGGGCGTGTTACGTGAAGCTCTTCACTAGCCTTCCACCATACTAAACCATGTAAAGCTCTCCCTTAGAACAATTGTAGTAATACTAATTCTAATTCACCTCAATAAGAACGTTTATATAAAAGGTTATTATAAGAAAGTTACGTCGATGACGTAGAGTGGTGACGTGCGTCGTTGACAAATATCACATATTATTAGTTATGCAAAACTAGTTTTGAGTCACTTTAGCGGTCATGCTATATCTATTCTCTTAAAAAGATTCTGCGTTCTACGTTTCTGTGCGAACTGTTTCTCCTCTCTTTGACACAGAGTTTTAGTATCACTCATGGCCCCAGCATTTTGGCTATGGTGCATATCATGAATAGATTTAACACAAGAATATGGAAGAGCTATACATTTGTCTGCACGCTAGTCATAGTCGGGCGGAGCCTATGGGGGTCTTACGCGGTGCCTTGTGTCACGTGCGCAGGAAGCCGTTAACGGTTTTCTACGATAAGTGAGGGGAGATATCAGGCTGCGAGGATAGGCGCTGGTGGCAGAGCTCGCTGACTGTCGCGGACCTCGAAAGCTGGTGATAGGGTGAAAATCATAACAAATATTACGTCAAATCTAGCTAGCTCCTCCCGTTCATGACTAGCGTTAAACTAGACCTATAGCGTACGGTTCAATATTCTTGTGTTAAATCTAATCTAGTGCATATGTACAGTAGTACAAAGGAGAAACTTTCGTTATTCTATGTATGACCGCATCCTAATTTTGTGCTTCCCTATACAAGAGTTTTTATAAAAACCCGTCGTGCTAACTTGGTTTTTAAATACAAATCAGCCGCGGCATGAAGTTCATCGTCTACTTAGAGCGAAAGCCACTAAACTGGAAAAATTTAAGAAGAAAACCATTTAACTCCAAAAACTTTATGAAAAAACTTGTGAAGTTGAAAATCTTCACTACAGTTGACTTTGTGTAACTACCCTGGCCCAACGAAATATTGTTTGAACTATCATCATTTTTTCAAGTGATTCCACAGTCCGCTTTTTCATTCAAGCGTTCGCATAACCTTCTTCGAATAGCATGTTTTCTCTAACGTTAAGGGCAAGGTCGCAGGATGGGAAACCTACCTCCCGCTTGAACCGAGTTCTGAGAAAATAGCCATGTGTCATTCGTTTTTCCCTGATATTTGACAACATACAATTTCCCCAATATTTCCTGATATTTGTACCATTATGTAAACGATAAAAAATAATATTTCTTCAGTTTTCTTTGCTCGCTAGCGTGATGTATACCCACTCTATTTTGCCACAAAGAATAATGTTACAAATTAGTTTTCAGGTTCCATAAGAAATCGGAAGTAAAACTCTAATTTATAATCCGTTCTCGTTGAACAAAATGGTATTGCGGTATAATTTTTAGAAGGCACTACTGGTCGCCATAGAAATATGAGAAACCATGTAGGAAGTATTTTAGAACTGAGAAAGCAACGTAAACCTAGATCTTAGGACGAGAGTGAAACGCGTTTTCGTTTTATTATACCAGAGGCGGCGCAATGTATTTATTCCTCGTTCGGATGTATTGAATTTAGACTTGTTTGAAAAATGCATACCTCTCCCCATAACATTCCAGCCATGATTCCAAGAAAAGGATACGGATCCCCTACTGGAACTTTTTTTCTGGCCCAATAATTGTACTTTCTCAAATAGACACTGTAAAAGAAAATTAATAAAAAATTATTTGTTTTTGTTGTATTCTACGGGAAAAATGCCTTAATGAAGTATGCATTTAATTCCATTATTTC
Source organism: Odiellus spinosus (assembly GCA_963920705.1). Taxonomy (NCBI): domain Eukaryota; kingdom Metazoa; phylum Arthropoda; class Arachnida; order Opiliones; family Phalangiidae; genus Odiellus; species Odiellus spinosus. The sequence goes on along the minus strand of OY987225.1, from coordinate 11,495,735 downwards.
AGTATAATCTATTTCATATAATCAAACACAAAAATAATTGTGTGGAATCTGTGCTAAAAGTTACCGTTTTAAACAAATTTAGTAATAATTTAGAGCCAAATTCATAAATGCACAGTCAAAGGCAGCCAGCTCTGGTTTTGACTGTACAATATTTTTGTCGTGAAATGCAAATACTTCGCGTGTTAGATTTAGGAACGACGATAATGGTTAATTTTATTTTGGAATGCGTGTTAAATTAACTATAAACGTTCATTTGATAGTTTAAGAATAAATGTAGTTTAAAATACACTAGGCAGTCAATTCAAGATGGGATTGTACGAAACAAGGGGATGCTTCGCACTCTTAAAAACGTTCTTTCCTTGGTTTAGGTCAAACCATTAAAGGGTCAGAAATAAATTATTTGAGAAAGAGCAATTTAATATTTTAAAAAATATGGTTGTTCGTTTTAATTAGATTTTATTATGATTTTTTTATCCAAAGAAATGAATAAAGTAGACCTACAGAAACAATTGTTCAAATAAATTTGTTGATTTAAATATCTTTATTCTTAAAGTACATTAATAATAGTTATTTGAATCGACAACTTTAAAAATAAATTTATTCGAACAATTTTGTCTCTGTAAAGGGCCTCTCACACGAGCCAACTTTTAGCTCTAACTAGTTGGTACAACTAATCGGAGCAATTAGTTGGCCCAACTCCACCGTTCACACACTTAAAAAAATTTATAAACATTTTCCTTCAATTTTTATGAACAGCCAATCATTAAGGGTTAATGTGATGTCATCATTTTCGCCACTTCCTGTCTTTTTTTTTGGTACTTTTCAAATAATCGCGGCCGAATTTTTGCGGCTTATTTTTAAAAATTTTGCGCGGGCGCCACCTAGCAGAGATCGAGTGAAGAGCTAGAGAGACTCAAGAGAGGTCAGTCTCCTGGGTTTCGCGACACAGTTAAGGCCCGTTTACAAAAGAGCGGCAAGCTTAAGCGTAAGCCGATGCATGGAACAATAACAAGAGGAGGCATAGGTTCCAAAATCTCATTTTTAAACGATGTATGAACCTATGCCTCCTGTTGTTATTGCTCCATGCATCAGATTACGCTTCAGCTTTCCACTCTTTTGTAAATGGGCCTTTATCGTTTATTTAATTGAACTTGAGGATAAATAGGAGTTTAATTTCACACTTTTATGGCTTTGAGAAGGCGAAAAAGGGCAGCTGTTTTAATTATTTCTAATATTTTGATGGACGATGACCATGAAGAGAGGCGTAGGCGTTCCTACTGGGTTAAGCCTTGGATTTTAAGAAGAAAAGAACTAGGGTATACTGAAAATCTTTTGAAGGAATTAAAGCTCGGGGACAAGGATAGCTACCGTAAATTTATGAGGATAGATACCGTATGCTTCACTAAACTACTAAACATGGTAAAGACGCGTATAGCTAAAAGTGATACAAGTATGCGGGAGTCAATAAGTGCGGAAGAACGACTTTCAGTAACGTTACGGCACCTCGCAACAGGTAATATGTGTTATTTCTAATATCCATTATATTAACTATTATGTTCTTTTTTATAGGTGAAACTTTCTCTTCGTTGCATTTCCAGTTCCGTTTAGGTGTAAGCACAATTTACCATATTGTTTTTGAAACCTGCGTAAGAGGTAATTTTTATTCAGCGTTCTAACATTTTGATTTCTCTTTAATAGTGTATTTCTTCATTCTCCTACATTTTTTTCATAGTTATCTAAAAGTTAATAAAGATGAAGCAGAATGGATAAAAATTGCGGATGATTTTTGGAGTTCTTGGCAATATCCCCATTGCATTGGGGCAATAGATGGAAAGCATATTTCAGTTTTCGCGCCACCCAATTCTGGATCATATTATTTTAATTACAAGAGCTATTTTAGCGTAATTCTTTTGGCTGTTGTAGACGCTAATTTAAAAGTAATTGATTAATTTTATTAATAATTTACCAAACCATGATTAACGCAATAATTTCAGGCTATATTTGTAGATGAAGGAACAAACGGAAGGGTACACGACACAGCTGTATTTTCAAAATCTGCTTTGGGAAAGCAATTGGAACAAAAACGAGTACCTTTTCCTCCACCCGAACTATTGCCTGGACAAAGAATTCCAACGAATTACGAAATTGTTGGGGACGAAGGTTTCCCATTGAAACCCTATCTAATGAGGCCTTATTCGCTGAGGGCTATTACGAATGAGCATGAAATTTACAATAAACGGTAAATAGGGATATCGTACATTAAGCCCTGATAATAAAATTAAACTGATCCTCTTGATTTTTAGACATACGAGGGCACGTCTGGTTTCCGAAAACTTTTTTGGTGTATTAGTTCATCGGTTTCGGATTTTTCTACGGCCAATACTGGCTTTGCCACAAAATGTAGTAAATCTTGTACTAGCAACATTCTCATTGCATAATTTCTTGAGAGAAAACTCTGCAAATTACGTTGGAAAGGAGAGAGATATCCCAACGACAAAAACCATGCATAGTCTCGCTAATCTTGGAAATCATAACTCTCAAGCAGCGAGGGAAACAAGAGAAAATTTAAATTGATATTTCAACACCAATGGAGCCAATTATCTTCAAAATTTTTGGAAAAATTAAAGGATATATTATTTGAATACATTTAATGAACTATTGTAAAGAAACTGCATAATTAACAATGATAGTATATCCCAACATAAAAATATTAGTTAATATTGAGCTTGGATCACCACCCGAGTCAAGACAGTAAATCCACTACGATAAGCTTGTTTCCGCATGGATTGCGAAGTAGGTCTAACAAATACATTGTAATAAAAAAACGTTTATTCAAAGTATTAAACTAAAATTTTATACATTTTGATTTCACCCTAAAATTTTTTAAGCAATGATTTTTTTTACATTTCGTCTGAAAATATATGATCATAAGCCACTTGCATTAATTTCATCTTTAGTTGCGCCTTACTTTTGCCTGACAAAGATTCGAACATAGCACTTAATTGCAAAGCGAACATTTCATCCGGAGAATGACTGCCTTTTTCAATCGGTTCTTTCAACAATTTAATGGCACCCTCTAGCAATTCAGCTTTTGCATTGTCGAGGCTACTTTTGTCACTTTTCCTTTTTCTTCTATCTTTATGATCTTCTTTAGGGCTTATAATTTCTTCAACATGATCAGTGCTTTCTTTGTAGCTGCAGCTCATAGCCAGATGGCTAGTGTTCGGAGAATCCTGCGTCGATGAGCCTTCAATAGCTATATCATCATCTTGTAAAAAATGATAATTTAAACGTTGTTTGTACACAGAAAATAAATTATCATACCTTTCCCCCAAAATCTGTAACAACAGATCGAGTGTCCTCCAGATTTGACAAAGATTCCGCTGGCTCCAAACTACTCTTCAAAAAGCTCAAAGAATCGAAAAATTCCCATTTAGGAGAGTATATATCGTCAGTCCCATTTCCACTGGCTTTCGACTTCTCTACTCTGCTATTTTCTTTATTAAAATATGTGCGCATATTTCCAAATTTATCTTTAACGTCTCTTGCTAGGAAAAGACAACGAACATTAGTTGACCCCCAGTCATAATTTAATCTTTATTTTAAATAAAGCCTAATATTATACTTGAACATCCAATCGTGTCTGCTATCTCTTTTAGAACCCTTTCACGAATCATCTTGTTTTTATAATCTGGATGTTTGGTACTGTAATACACCTCACGAGCTTGAATCATTTCAGTTAATATGTTGGTTTTTTCAGCAGTCCATTCGTAAGCCTTTGCCTAAAATTAGAAGCATTTAAATTTTAAGAGTACAAAGGTGCAAACAATTATATAAAATAAGATTTTCTTATGAAAATAACGTACTTTCAATTTAGAATTAGTTTTCGAGTTCATTGTCAATCCAGAAAGTCAAACGATATGTACACCAATCAAAAAGAAAATGGCTACCAATCTATGCCAGAAGACCGGGATTATTTTTATGACCGGAAACTGATTCCTATCACGTGACGGAGAGGTCTCTGATTGGTCAAACTCTTAAAGTTGGCGCGACAAGTTGCCATGAAATTGGGTCAGCAACCCAATTTTTTTAGGACATTTTTAATTTAGCCAACTCCACCAATTTTTATTCACACGGAGCAACTAGTTGGGGCAATTTGAGTTGCCACAACTAGTTGGAGCTAAAAATTGGCTGGTGTGAAAGGCCCTTAAGTCGACTTTATCAGTTTCTTTGGAAAAAATCGTCATAATAAACCACTAATATTATTTAAAAATTTATTCTGCTCTTTCTCTAAACTTTCTGTCATTTTCCGGGTTTAACCTGCATGAACTAAGGAAAGAACGCTATTTAAGGGTGCAAAGTAACCTCTTTCTTGTATAATTGGCTTCATTTTAAAAGAATTCACTAGTTTTACCCAAATCCAAGGATCTTTTGAATCTTAATTCTTACGAATTATGCCGAATAACGAAATAAGCGTTAATTTTAGTAATTATTAATACTATTTAAAGTATACGTTATTAAGAATCTGCTACATAATCTCGAAAGACAAATTGACAAATAAAATCTTACCAGACGGACGGGCAAGCCCGAAGGATTGACTAGTTGGAGGGAAGAGCTATTGAGATTCTAGCTGAAGGGATTAAGCAGTTGGTGCAATTGGATAGTTTCAGAGATTTACTAACCTAACCTTACTTAAAATATTATAAAAACTACGATTAACTATTTGTATGGATGGGCTAACCTCTACCGTATTACCTTACCTAAAATATTGTAAGACTGACGGATTAGCAAGAGGGATTAACTAGTGGAAGGACTGGCTAAAGTTCGAGTGATTAACTAACCTAACCTAAAAAAATTTAAAGTGGAGGTTAACTAGTTTGAGAAAAATGAAAGTCTATTGTCAAGCTTGTTCAAGGCTGGTCATTGCAAGCTTGGCAGGTGGTCCACCATTTATCTCACACTTTGGGTATGGAGAGGTTTCTGCGCCGAGCTCCTCTTACTATTATATCAAAGACCCAGAAGGACATGTTATGGCCTTGAATGTCTGAAGTGACAGATATTTAATTTTCTTTTAAAACATTAAATTTAAATACAATTAAATTTTCTTTTAAAACATGAAATTTAAATATAATTAGATTTTCTTTTAAAACTAAATTTAAATATAATCACAATCTGGCACGATTTAGTGTTTCAAATTTCAAAACAACTGATTTTATTCACTCGGAAATATTTAAGAAAAAACATAACAGACGATTTTCTCCCATTGACGCTTAACATTAAATTTCGCTTAATTATTTTTCAGGGAAAACGTGTATTGAACTGTTATTTTTTAGTATAACGCGAGTCCACTTTATGTGTTTTCTTAGTTTAACCCGAATTTCCACGACTCACGATTGAACGGATCGTTAAAAATACTCGCCGGTTTATTGGAATGGGTATATGATAAAGGGAAATGTGTTTTTATAGCCCGTTTAAAGTCACCTTCTTTTCTAACTTAGCAGACGACGCAAACCATAACAATTTGTACTTTCAAAGCTATGTTGTGCGCGCGAGGAAGAGAATTTCAAAGCGACGAATTTTAGAGCGGATAAGGTTTTTAAATAAATTGTTATACTTTTATTTTTCTTTTCATTAAAACCGTACAATTTAAATGATGATTTCCATAAGGGACCACTAATTAGTTATTAGGAGTTATAATAAAACATTATCCATGGATTAGGTTTGTTCATTTGCAACCTAAATTAAATTATGGGGATTTTTTATTCCCTTTAAATTCCTTGTATAAGCATTCATAAGCTAACATGAACGAATTGCCTCGACTAAAGTCGAGGAGTTGTAATAAAACATTATCCATGGATTAGGTTTTTTCGTTGGCAACCTAAATTAAAAATTAAAATATGGGGAATTTTTATTGTCTAAGCATTCATAAGCTAACATGAACGAATTGCCTCGACTAAAGTCGAGGAGTTGTAATAAAACATTATCCATGGATTAGGTTTTTTTCGTTTGCAACCTAAATTAAAATATGGGGAATTTTTATTCACTTTAAATTCCTTGTCTAAGCATTCTTAAGCTAACATGAACGAATTGCCTCGACTAAAGTCGAGGAGTTGTAATAAAACATTATCCATGGATTAGGTTTTTTCGTTTGCAACCTAAATTAAAAATTAAAATATGGGGAATTTTTATTCCCTTTAAATTCCTTGTCTAAGCATTCTTAAGCTAACATGAACGAATTGCCTCGACTAAAGTCGAGGAGTTGTAATAAAACATTATCCATGGATTAGGTTTTTTCGTTTGCAACCTAAATTAAAAATTAAAATATGGGGAATTTTTATTCCCTTTAAATTCCTTGTCTAAGCATTCATAAGCTAACATGAACGAATTGCCTCGACTAAAGTCGAGGAGTTGTAATAAAACATTATCCATGGATTAGGTTTTTTCGTTGGCAACCTAAATTAAAAATTAAAATATGGGGAATTTTTATTCCCTTTAAATTCCTTGTCTAAGCATTCATAAGCTAACATGAACGAATTGCCTCGACTAAAGTCGAGGAGTTGTAATGAAACATTATCCATGGATTAGGTTTTTTTCGTTTGCAACCTACATTAAAAATTAAAATATGGGGAATTTTTATTCCCTTTAAATTCCTTGTCTAAGCATTCATAAGCTAACATGAACGAATTGCCTCGACTAAAGTCGAGGAGTTGTAATAAAACATTATCCATGGATTAGGTTTTTTCGTTTGCAACCCAAATTAAAAATTAAAATATGGGGAATTTTTATTCCCTTTAAATTCCTTGTCTAAGCATTCATAAGCTAACATGAACGAATTGCCTCCACTAAAGTCGAGGAGTTGTAATAAAACATTATCCATGGATTAGGTTTTTTCGTTTGCAACCTAAATTAAAAATTAAAATATGGGGAATTTTTATTCCCTTTAAATTCCTTGTCTAAGCATTCATAAGCTAACATGAACGAATTGCCTCGACTAAAGTCGAGGAGTTGTAATAAAACATTATCCATGGATTAGGTTTTTTCGTTTGCAACCCAAATTAAAAATTAAAATATGGGGAATTTTTATTCCCTTTAAATTCCTTGTATAAGCATTCATAAGCTAACATGAACGAATTGCCTCGACTAAAGTCGAGGAGTTATAATAAAACATCCATAGAAAACATTATCCAATTAAGGTATGAGATCAGATCATAGAACTTTGATTCTATGCCTAAAGCCAAAGCTAAATTAAGTTAATTTTTCTGTCGAACGAAAAGTTTCGTTTTGTTTGACACGTAATCCCTGAAATTAAGCGAAATTTATTGTTAAGCGTCAATGGGAGAAAATCGTCTGTTATGTTTTTTCTTAAATATTTCCGAGTGAATAAAATCAGTTGTTTTGAAATTTGAAACTCTAAATCGTGCCAGATTGTGATTATATTTAAATTTCGTTTTAAAAGAAAATCTAATTATATTTAAATTTCATGTTTTAAAAGAAAATTAAGTATCTGTCACTTCAGACATTCAAGGCCATAACATGTCCTTCTGGGTCTTTGTTCGCAAAGACATTTTTGATATAATATCTGTCACTTCAGTCTAACACGAAAGTGTTAACTTCTATATTAAACGACTAGCCCTTTAAAAAGTGATTCAGTCAAATCTCTATATTTTTACCATTGCCCTTTAAACCAAATTAAAATAAATTTTTTCATAATTTTTGATGTTAATAGCTGCGGCAGCCGCACTTGATTCAGTCAAATCTCTACATTTTTACCATTGCCCTTTAAACCCAATTAAAATTAATTTTTTCATCATTTTTGATGTTAATAGCTGGAGCAGCGGTACTTGATTCAGTCAGATCTCTACATTTTTACCATTGCCCTTTAAACCCAATTAAAATTAATTTTTTCACAAATTTTGATGTTAATAGCTGGGGCAGCATCACTTGATTCAGTCAGATTTCTACACTTTTACCATTGCCCTTTAAACCCAACTAAAATTAATTTTTCACAATTTTTGATGTTAATAGCTGGGGCAGCATCACTTGATTCAGTCAGATCTCTACATTTTTACCATTGCCCTTTAAACCCAATTAAAATAAATTTTTTCCCAAATTTTGATGTTAATAGCTGGGGCAGCCGCACTTGATTCCAGTCAAATCTCTACATTTTTACCAGTGCCCTTTATTCCCAATTAAAATTTATTTTTTCATAATTTTTGATGTTAATACCTCTGGCAGCCGCACTTGATTCCAGTCAAATCTCTACATTTTTACCAGTGCCCTTTAATCCCAATTATAATTAATTTTTTCATAATTTTTGATGTTAATAGCTGCGGCAGCCACACTTGATTCAGTCAAATCTCTACATTTTTACCATTGCCCTTTAAACCCAATTAAAATTAATTTCTTCATTTTTGATGTTAATAGCTGCGGCAGCCGCACTTGTTTCAGTCAAATTTCTACATTTTTACCATTGCCTATTTTTAATGTTAATACCTCTGGCAGCCCCAAAGCGAGACACTGAAATCTTTAAATTTTCCCCATTGCCCTTTAAACCAAATTTAAAATAATTTTTTCATCAATTATGATGTTTATACCTCCGACAGCCGCAGTGAAATCTTTATATTTTCCCCATTGCCCTTTAAACCAAATTTAAATAATTTTTTTGATCAATTTTGATGTTAATACCTCCGACAGCCGCAGTAAAATCTTTATATTTTCCCCATTGCCCTTTAAACCAAATTTAAATAAATTTTTTGATCAATTTTGATGTTAATACCTCCGACAGCCGCAGTGAAATCTTTATATTTTCCCCATTGCCCTTTAAACCAAATTTAAATTAATTTTTTCATCAATTTTGTTTTTAATACCTCCGACAGCCGCAGTGAAGTCTTTATATTTTCCCCATTGCCCTTTAAACCAAATTTAAATTAATTTTTTCATAAATTTTGATGTTAATACCTCCGACAGCCGCAGTGAAATCTTTATTATTTTCCAATACCCTTTAAACTAAATTCCAATTAATTTTTTCATTATTTTTGATGTCAATACCTTCCTTATTGCCGTTCGGAATGGCAAGTCGTTCTGAATTTCACTCATTTTTAAAAAGGAGAGTACTTAATGTTATTTTATGGGATTTAGATTTTTTGTACGAGACTTACCTTTCAGATTTATTTTCTAATGATTCCAGATATTTTTCGGGCTTTATTTTAAGACTAATTTCATAATTTTACACCGATTAGTTTGGCCACAGTCTATTTACAAAAACGGCAAAAATATGAAGGAGGAGAAATTAAGTCATTAGCGTTCAATACCCAAGCGTGCTCCTGCACGTGAATTTAAAAAGCTAAAGAAAACCTAAGCCCAATTTGTCAAATAAGGCTTAGGTTTTTGGCCACTCAATTTCTCCGCTTTAATTTTTCGTCCGTTTTCATAAATAGATTGTGGGCCAACTAATTGGTGTAAAATTATGAAATTAGTCTTAAAATAAAGCTTGAAACTTAATTCATACCACACGGAAAATTCAAGTCTGAAAAATATCTGAAAGTATTAGAAAATAAATCTGAAAGGTAAGCCACTTTCAAAAAACCAAATCCCATAGAATAACATTACGAATTGGCCATGACCGAAACTAGCAAAAAAGCCAATTATGGGTCAACTTCAAAATTAATTTTAAAATACTTAGACTAAATATTTATTAATGAAACTTGACTAAATATTTATTAATGAAACTTGAAAAGTTCAACATTCGAACCTTGGTCTACCATTTAAAAGTGATTATAACTGTAACAAATAATTCCTCTTTTAGTTCTGCGATGCAAGGGATTTAGATTTTTTGAAAGAGACTTACCTTTCAGATTTATTTTCTAATGCTTCCAGATATTTTTCGGGCTTTATTTTAAGACTAATTTCATAATTTTACACCGATTAGTTTGGCCACAATCTATTTATAAATACGGCAAAAATATGAAGGAGGAGAAATTAAGTCATTAGCGTTCAATACCCATAGCCTCCAAATCAAACGCGCTCGCGCTCCGTCGCGTGAATTTAAAAAGCCATATAAAACCTAAGCCTAATTTGTCAAATTAGGCTTAGGTTTTTGGCGAATCTATTTCTCCGCCTTATTTTTTCCTCCGTTTTCATAAATAGACTGTGGGCCAACTAATCGGTGCAAAATTATGAAATTAGTCTTAAAATAAAGCTCGAATCTTAATTCATACCACACGGAAAATCCAAGTTTCAAAAATATCCGGAAGTATTAGAAAATAAACCTGAAAGGTAAGCCACTTTCAAAAAACTAAATCCCATAGAATAACATTACGAATTTGCACATGAGCGAAACTAGCTAAGTGCCAAAAAAAGGGTCAACTTCAGAATTAATTTTAAAATACTTAGACTTAATATTTTTAAATGAAACTTGGAAAAGGCACACGTTCGAACCTTGCTCTACCATTAAAAATTGGGTTTAACCGTAACAAATAATTCCTCTTTTAGTTCTGCGATGCAAGAGACATGTCCTCGAAAGAGTCGATTTTAATGTTATTTCAATGGGGAAATGGAGCGTTCTGATTGGCTAAAGGCTGAATTTGTGAAATAACATTACAGATGATGATGGGCCCATAACATAGAACGCTGTCGCGTTCATAGAATTAGCTAGGGAAGCAAGTATTCTAAAATTGGTCAATACGTTAGCTCTCGCCACCTAGTCGCCTCGTTTCTTTCTATTTTTTTAACCCCAAAAATTGGAGGTTGCCAAGTCTTGTCTTTGTTTCTTTAGAATGAGTATATTAAAGATGTTTCTATAAATTATGAAGTGTGGATTTTCTCCATCTTGGATAAGTGCCTAGATGAGGTGATTTTCAAAGGCCACGATTGGTCGATGCCCAGTTATGTATCTTGGGAACCTCGTTTGCGCGATTTGGCACGAACAGTATCCCCAGTAGCAAAATCTCTCAGATTTAAGGTCGGATTTAAGTCATATCAGTCAAAAGGGAGTCAGAGTCAGATAATGGTCTATTTTGTACTCAATTGTGACTAGTGTCATATTTTGTCGGTATTTAGACTCAGTTCTTGTAAAACTTAGTTTTTTACCATTGGGTCAGGAATGGATTATATGGGTAAGCAAATTCTCGTCAGAGTTGTGACGTCATGGCACACGTGATTTTTCCAAAATACACAACATTTATATTATTATTATTAATATTATTAAATATTTAATTATTAATATAATATTTATTATTATCATCATTACTATTATTAATATATTTCATAATATTATTATAACAAATCTATTTTTACTAGACTATTGATTGACGTCACGCGTTTCAAATTTCCCGGGATTTAGTTTATAAGAAATCTGTTTCTGACGTCACGCATCACGCGCGCAGATAATGGTCTATTTTGTACTCAATTGTGACTAGTGTGATATTTTGTCGGTATTTAGACACCGTTCTGTTAAAACTTATTTTTTTTTACCATTGTTTCAGGAAAGGATTATAAGGGTAAGAAAATCCTCGTCAGGGTTGTGACGTCATGATACACGTGATTTTTCCAAAATACACAATATTTATATTATAATTATAATTATTATTAAATATTTAATTATTAATATAATATTTATTATTTTCATTATTACTGAACAGTCCAAAAACATTTTTAAGACTCTATGTTGCTGTAGTGAGAACGAAATTAGAATACGGTTGTTTAATCTGGGGTGGAAGCTCAAGGACTAGTTTAAACAATGCCGAGCGTATCCAGAGAAAGTTCGTTGAACTGTACCACACGAACTTTCTAAAAAACGACTATTATGGATATGAATTTATCTTAAAGAAGTTAAATCTCTCAACAATTAGCAACCGTCTAGCGTGTACGGAAATTAAATTGGTACATAACTTACTACACAATTATGTAAATTGTCCTGACTTTCTAACGTTATTAAACATAAAAGTTCCCTTAAACAATACAAGATGTAGAGAAGCTTTTTATGTTAAAGGATCTCCACGCTTAAATATTAAGCTTCGAGCACAGATGACATGCAATAAGCACGCCGAAGACATAGATATATTTGACAGTGGTAGAATTAAACTTCACAAAAAATTGGTAAAACTTTTTAAATGAGATATTTTATTTTATTTTATTTCTTTCATTTATTTAAAATAAACCCTTAGTTTCTCTTGGTTTAAGACAGCGTGAAATAAATTGTCTAAAAGATTATTTTACTTAATAATTAATATTTTATATTAACGTAAAACTTGTGTTTAAATAACGTGTTAATTTTATATAAATGGCTTTTGGTATCTGATTGTCAATTTTACTTTTGTACATTTTTGCTTATACATTTATACATATTTAATTATTTATATATTTTAATTCATTGTTTTTTATGTATTCTAGACTACTTATATATTTTAATATAAACTGATTATCTTAGTATAATTTAAAAACTCTGTGTTATTGTAAAAAGTGCCATTAGGCATGTTGTAACGCAGAGGTCAATAAAATTGAATTGAATTGAATTATCAATATACTTCCTAATATTATAATAACAAATCTATTTTTACTAATCTACTGTAAAATTAAACAGATGAAACATTTTTTATTTAAAAATATTCGCGTTGACTGACGTCACGCGTTTCATATTTCCAGGTGTTTAGTTTATAAGATATCATTTTTTGACGTCACGCACCATACGCGTAGAGGTAGCTTTATCTTTTTTTACGGGGAGGTGAAGTTCGACCACTGGCCCACGTTGATTTTTGAGCGGAGATAGCCATTAGCCATTTAGCCAAGAGAAGAGAGTAGAAACCCGTGACGACTAAATTGAGAATCTGAGACGCCTTTGTCAACGAGGCTTTTACTGATTATTATTGGTAAATATTATTTTTAATTTGTTTGAAATTATACAGTGAAATAAATTACTACCGTTATTTTTTGGAGTGTAGGTTAAGCTTTATGAATCTCTTAAAACAATAGAGTCGTTGGATTTGAAATATCTCTTAAGATTTATTTTTCATTGTTATCTTGATAGTTGTGATTCATAAACCTTGGCCCAAGGCTTAAGCGCTAGGTAGCTTAAGTTTAACTTGAGAAAGTAATGTATTAATCTATTCATTATATATATTATTATATAATTTGTTTAGCTAATAAGGCCGATTTTTACTATAACAACTTTTATTTTTTAAAAGGAAGCTCTATCGGACCTTTTTAACTATGGCTAACGAAGATAATGTTCATAAAGTAAGGTCATTTCCATTTATTCAATTATTAAACTTTTATGCTTAGTAGGAAATTTAAGTATCGTGGGCGATTCTCACGAAGAAATCTATCTCTTTTATTATAGTTTTTTTTCTCGGTGAAATCTTTTAGTTGAACGGGTTAATTTTAGTATCGCTTGCATTTCTCCCGCTAGAATCTCTCTCCCTTATTTTAGGTTTTTTCTCGGAGAAATCGTTTAGTTGAACGGATTAATTTTACTGTCGCTTTCATTTTTCCCGCAAGAATCTCTGACTTATTTTAGGTTTTTTCTCGGGGAAATCTTTCAGTTGAACGGCTTATTTTAGAGTCGTTTTCACTTTTCCCGCAATAATTTATCTCCCCCATTTTATGATTTTTCTCGGTGAAATCTCTTAGCTGAGCTGATAATTTTAGCACCAATGTATGTGTAATTTTAGCATTGTTGCATGTGAAAGCGCGAATCGATTCTAAACAAAATTTTTAAGGCTATATCATTAAACCTTTATTCTTCAAAGGAGAGTTTATTAGTCACTTACTAAAACTGTCTGTGGATAATTTTGTTCTATAAAGATTTAGTAAAATTTATAGCCCTAATGATCTTGTTTAGAGATCGGTGGAGGTTTTAGGAGTTTTTCTTCACTATTTTGTAATTATTTGCATGATTTTAAATATTGTAACAGTTGATTACGGAGTCACAAACTGATTTTGATCCGAATCTGAAGCCCTTATCAGCAAGGCAACGTAACAGGCTAAATAAACAGCATTTAGGTGAACTTTTTAAGAATCAAAGCAGACTAGACAATGTCTCAGCTTGTTCAACTGACACTGAAACATCAATTGGATATTCAGAAAATGCCAGCAATTTTAGTGATATGTTTCTTAATGATAACGAGGCTCAGAGATCTCCATTATCTCAATTGTCTATCAGTTCACCACAATACCAGTTCGAATCATCCTTTACTAGTGACATTGAAGAACATATCTCCGATAATTCGGAGGCTTTGGAATTTGACATTTCATATTTTTTGGAATGCTCTAGCAGTTTGGGCTTTAGTAAATAGAATTACTCATTTAGCTTTAAATGACCTATTAGCTTTATTAAGAAAAATTGGTCTTAAGGTTCCTAAAGATAGTAGAACTATATTGAAAACTGAAGCGACCACAACCGTTGTAAAACAAATAGGTACGGGTGATTTTGTATATTTTGGATTAGTGAGAGGCTTAACCAAGTTTCTGATAAATAATTCTCCATATAAGCATGAAATATCTTTAGCGGTAAATATAGATGGTGTACCTATTTCTAAAAGTGGAGTGCTTGAGTTTTGGCCTATTTTGGTTTCGGTGTTTAACTTTGAAGAGGGTCTTGTTGGGAAACCTTTTACTGTGGCGTTATTTTGTGGACAATCCAAACCTAATCCATTAGAAAACTATTTAGAAGATTTTATAAATGAACTTCAGGGGCTTGAAAAAAATGGATTCGAATTAGGCGGAAAAGTGTATTGTGTTAATTTGAAAGGACCATTTATCCTTGATACACCAGCTAAAGCGTTTTTTAAACGTACGAAAGGTCACACAGGATATAATTCTGGTGATAAATGTACAGTCGAAGGAGAACGTGCTCAGTTTTGAAAATGAGCTTGGGGTTATTAAAAGGGTACTAAGAACGCCTAACAAACCCCTACAGCAGGTATGCAAAAGATTGAGTGAAAGAGAAAATTTTGAAATATCTTCGGTTGAAGCAACTCTTAATTTTAAATTGATTAGCCAGTGGGATTTTGACTATAATAAAAGTGGCTGTGATCAGCTGCCTAGAAATGGAAACTCTTTTAAAACAGTGAAAACCAAAAAGTTTATTGTTTCAAATAGTATTGGTGACTCGTGTTTCCAGTTAAAAACTGGGAAATATGTTGTTATTCAAAATGTATTTCAACACATTAACAAGACAGTTTGTGTATTTGTACGTGTATATACTGTAATAGAGGACATTTTTATATACCCTATGAAGTCGTCAAAATTAGAGTTAGTTTTGGCATCATCTTTGTCAAGAAATCACTATGTATATGATGTGTCGTGCTTAAGTAGGAAATGCGTTGCATTGCCTCATAAGGGTGGATATGCTCTGGTACCAATGCTGCATTAGTATTATTGGTATTTATAATTTTGATTGTTAGGAATTTTTTCATTATACCTTTTTGCATCCAAGTTTTACAATAAAATTGTTAATATCCAATAGAAACTAGCTTTTAGTCAATTAACTAAACAACAGAACTTTTAGATGCAAATTGGAAATTTCTCTATCGAGAATTAACTATTATATTTATATTATCCAAAATAGAAATACGCGGCTATCCATTTCCAATCAGACGATACAATTGAAGTGGTTTTGACATTGTGGCTTAAATGAGAAACTCATTGTTATTTTCCGCCAAAGGGGCCTTCGTTTTTTACAAAAGCTCTAAGAAATTCCATAGCCCCGGAAAAAACATGGGCTTTGTACGAGGTATCAGTGTTATTAAAAACAAGTACGTGAACTTTAGCCTTTAAGAGGAAATATTGTTTGGAGCAGCATTATTTTTAAAATTCTTATTATTTCAGATGATTATGAAAAAGCACAAAGCAAAGCTAATAGATCAAGAGAATCAGTTGATATATACAAAATTACTGGTAACGAAACTTCAAATAGGAAAAGGAGGATCAAAACTCCTAAAACTGTAAATACTGAAGATGATCAAGGTAAATTTTGTTAGTTCAACAGTTAGCGCATATATTGAAATAGTATCTTTTAGATGCACTGATTATCAACACTAAAAAAATTACTGGCAGTGATTATGAAGTTCCATTAGCACCAACATTTCCTACGCTTATCATGAATGGTATTGGATTTTTTTTTGGTTTATGTAACTGTGTATTTATTACAATTTTTACTCTAAAGGAGACAATTCTTTGGATGCTTCAGATGCTTTACTTCTTGAAAATCAAACCAATGGTTTCCTCCTGGGAAATACGTCAAATAGTAGGGAGTCTCATACTTAAAGGGAAGAATGGAGCAAAAAATGAAACGGTTTTAAAATATATTTTCGGAATCAACTAACCAAAAAAAATTGAGATCTTTCATAATTTGTAGACATGTTTTTGGTGTTTAGTTTAATTTCTAAACTGTTCCATTTCAAGC